>LR749565.1:1353609-1501556 GCA_902729485.2 Mus minutoides | reverse complement strand
AAAAAAAAAAAAAAAAAAAAAAAAAAAAAAAAAAAAAAAAAAAAAAAAAAAAAAAAAAAAAAAAAAAAAAGAAAAAGAAAAAGAAAAGAAAAAAAGAAGGGGTCTCAGCGTATAGTCAAGGCTGGTCAGTGTCCTGCCTCAGCCTCCTCAGTGCCGGGTGACAGGGTAAATGAAGAAGGACTTCTGAGCCAGACACCTGGTGTGTACACTGGAGATGAGCAGGTGCTGGAGCGCTTCTCAGTCTTCCTAGGATCTCCAGTTCTTTCGTTTTTAGCTGGTTTTTTGTTTATTTTTCGAGATAGGGTCCTCAGCCTCCGGAGTGCTGAGACTAAAGCCACCACCGCCTGGCTATTTTATTTTATTTTATTTTTTGAGTCAAGGCTTTCAAGTAGCCCTCAAATTTGCCAAGGAGCCAAGGTTGGTGGAGCTCTCTGAGCCTCCCACAGCGCTAAGGCGGCAGGCGCACAACACTTAGTTTGCTGCTTCTAGCTTTTTCCAATTACATTTATTAACGATTATATTTATTTGTCTGTGGTCCAGTGAGCATGCAGGCGACCCGCACAAATCACTTTCTCTCTTTCTGTCATGTGGGTTCTGAAGATGGAGCTTGGGTCGTCAGGCTTGGCCACAAGTTTCTTTACCTGATAAGCTGATTCTCTAAACCGTTGTTTGGGATGGGGTTACACTTTGTGGTCAGGACTGGCCTCAAACTCTGGCCTCAGCTCCCCAGGGTTTGTTTTTTTGTTTTGTTTTGTTTTTCTCTTTCTTATCAGCTTTTCTTCACCCACACAGTTCCTTTCAATGCCCACCTCAGAGCTGGGAGCAGGGGCGGGGGGGGGGGTTGGCGGTTGTCCCTGAGAATGCCACCCATAAGGAGGTCCCGTGCATCTCCTCCACAGATGCTTCCTGCTGAGCGAGATCGAGAAAGAGGAGAAGGAGAAACTATGGTATTACTCTCAGCTCCAGGGCCTGTCCAAGCGCTTGGATGAGCTGCCACACGTGGACACGGTGAGCTCCCGGGGCGCACCTAAGGAAGGTTCAGAGGTGTGGCGGTGGTAAGGGGGCCCGGTCAGAACGCACCTCATCACAGCCCGTGCCCCCTCCCAGCAGTTTTCGATGCAGATGGATCTGATTCGGCAGCAGCTGGAATTCGAGGCCCAGCACATACGCTCGCTGATGGAGGAGCGCTTCGGTACCTCTGACGAGATGGTGCAGCGCGCGCAGGTGCGGGGAGTGCACACCCTGGTTTCGGGGGAGTGGAGGGCAGCGCTGAATGGGAGGAGTCTGTGGGAGTGGAGGGCGGAGAATTAGGAAGTGGAGTCAGAGATGGGAGGAGCCAAGGCTGGGAGGAGGCGGGGTCAGTCAGGGGCTGACTTTGGGGGTCTCTGTTCTCTAGATCCGGGCTTCGCGCCTGGAGCAGATTGACAAGGAGCTGTTGGAAGCCCAGGACCGGGTGCAGCAGACAGAGCCTCAGGTACCAAGACAAGCAGAGTTAGGGCCGAAGGGGGTGATGGCAGATGCCTGTCAACTCAATGGTATTCCCCTATTCTGGGCCCAGGAAGGGGTCCACAGCCTGTGCGTGGTGCAGCCTGAACCACCAGGCCGATGCTATTCCTATAGGCTCTGCTGGCGGTGAAGCCTGTGGCAGTGGAGGAGGAGCAAGAGGCAGAAGTCCCCACACACCCTGAGGATGGCACCCCTCAGCCTGGCAACAGCAAGGTAAGAAGGGAAAATCTGAAGATGGACTGCCTGTGTCGTGGGCTGGGGGTCCCCAAGAAACCCCCATTGCTAGAAAGCCGCTCTGGACTGAGGCTACTTGTGAGGTGAGAGGTCTTTGTTTTTCTGAGACAAAGTTCAAATATGTAGCCCTGGCTGACCTGGAACTTGCCTTGTAGGCCAGGCTGGCTTCAAACTCAAGAGATCCACCTGCCTCTGCCCCCTGAGTGCTGGGACTAAAGAGTCCTACTTAGCGTGGGCATCCTGAGGGGGCGGGCCATGCTTTGGTGTGGGTGTAGAGGTCAGAGGGCAACTTGCAAGTCCTTTCTCTCCTTGCGTTATGTGGGCCCTGGGAATACAACTCGGGTCGTCAGATTCGGTAGCAAGTGCTTTTACCTACTGAGCCATCTTACTGGTCCACAAAGCCACCTTCTGAAGGAGAGTTGTCAATTTCAAGTGGTGGCACACAGTTCCCGTTGTGAGCCTGCTGTCATCCCGTGTCCCCTGCAGGTGGAGGTGGTGTTCTGGCTTCTATCTATGTTGGCAACGCGCGATCAGGAAGATACTGCACGCACGCTGCTGGCCATGTCCAGCTCACCAGAGAGCTGTGTAGCCATGCGCCGCTCGGGCTGTCTGCCACTGCTGCTCCAGATCCTTCATGGCACTGAGGCTGGGTCTGTGGGGCGCTCAGGGACCCCCGGAGCGCCTGGTGCCAAAGATGCACGCATGCGCGCCAACGCGGCCCTGCACAACATCGTTTTCTCCCAGCCGGATCAGGGCCTGGCACGCAAGGAGATGCGTGTGCTGCATGTGCTGGAGCAGATCCGAGCCTACTGCGAGACCTGCTGGGACTGGCTTCAGGGGCGGGACAGCGGGACAGAAAGTGGTACAGGAGACAGTGAGTATGCCGCATCCACAGGACCTGGATAGGCCTGGGACAGGGACCCAACAAAGCCTCGCACCTTCTTACTGTTTCTAGCCGAACTCAAGGGACCTTAAGATATTTTGGCAAAGGGGTGAACAAGAATCTCTTTATCCCTGGCCATGCCCTCAAAACTTCACTGGGAGATTCTATGCGGAACCCTACCCCTGACCATGACCCCAGCCCCTCACTAGCGGATTCTAGGCAGAGCTCCCCCCAGCCCCTCACTGGGAATTCTAGGCGGGGCTCCACCCCGACCACGCCCCCAGCTCCTCACTGGGGGATTCTAGGCAGGGACTGTATTGTTGATGTAGGCCACCAGTCCTCCTTCTTTTGGTCTCACTAATTTATCCAGGCTGGCCTTGAACCTGCCCTATAGCGTAGGCCTTATAAGGTCACAGGCTTGTGCCACCAGCACTACAGCAGGTTTCTTTGACCTGCCCTTGCTATGGAGGTATGTAAGCAGCCGCAGCTCCGCTGCTGTGAGACATTTGTATAGGAGGCCTTTAGTCAGCGTCTGACGTGCCACAGATTTTTTTTTTAAGATTTATTTATTCATTATATGTAAGTACACTGTAGCTGTCCTCAGACACTCCAGAAGAGGGCATAAGATTTCATTACGGATGGTTGTAAGCCATCATGTGGTTGCTGGGATTTGAACTTGGGACCTTTGGAAGAGCAGTCGGGTGCTCTTACCTGCTGAGCCATCTCACCAGCCCGTGCCACAGATTTTGAAGCAGTAGGTACAGCATGAGGAGAGGCAAGGGAGAATGTGGGTATCACTCCTGGAGTGAGACTCTAACCTCACGCCTGCCCACAGCTCCTGTCCCCATCGAGCCACAAATCTGCCAGGCTACCTGTGCAGTGATGAAGTTGTCATTTGACGAAGAATACCGTCGGGCCATGAATGAGCTAGGTGAGTGTCCCATCTAGGGTCCTCTCCTGGGCCTTAGCCACAGCTGTTGGCTGACCTCTCTTAATGCCATGAGGTCATTACAGAGGATGGGCGGGGCCATGGCGGGGCCGAGGTGGGGGGAGGCTATAAAGAACTGGGAAGGTGGGCCGGCCGGTGGGAGCCAGGGCCCAACGGGGGCGGCCTGAGTGAGCGGTGCCGACCTGAGCGAGCGGTGCTGACCGGAGCAAGCGCAGCAGACCAGACCGGAACAAGGAAAAAAAAAAAAAAAGAATTGGGAAGGTAGCCGGGCGTGGTGGTGCACGCCTTTAATCCCAGCATTTGGGAGACAGAGGCAGGCAGATTTCGAGGCCAGCCTGGTCTATAAAGTAAGTTCCAGGACAGCCAGGGCTATACAGAGAAACCCTGTCTCAGAAAACAAATAAACAAACAAAGAACTGGGAAGGTAGGTGTGTGGCGGCCTCAGCCCTTCCATGACACCCAGCTTCCCTTCCCACACCTACAGGGGGCCTGCAGGCTGTGGCAGAACTACTGCAGGTGGATTATGAGATGCACAAGATGACCCGGGACCCACTTAACCTTGCCCTGCGCCGCTACGCTGGCATGACCCTCACCAACCTCACCTTTGGAGATGTTGCCAACAAGGTTCTCAGGGTGGGAAGAGGATGGACAAGGGTTAGGTCCCATCTTGACTAACCTCAGACTGAATATGGTCCTGAGAGCTGGGAACAGTCCTTCCCAGTATATGGATGGGTAGAGCAGGCAGATGATGTGGTCCAGAGAGTGCAGGAGCTGGGAAGGGTTTCTTTCTTTTTTTTTTCTTTTTTATTTTTTTGTTTTTTCTTTTGTTTTTTTTTTTTTGTTGTTGTTGTTTGTTTGTTTGTTTTGTTTTTGGTTTTCGAGACAGGGTTTCTCTGTTTAGCCCTGGCTGTCCTGGAACTCACTTTGTAGACCAGGCTGGCCTCGAACTCAGAAATCCGCCTGCCTCTGCCTCCTTAGTGCTGGGATTAAAGGCGTGCGCCACCACACCCGGCTCTTTTTTTTTTTTTTTTAATAAGATTTATTTATTTATTATATGTAAGTACACTGTAGCTGTCTTCAGACAATCCAGAAGAGGGAGTCAGATTTTTGTTACGGATGGCTGTGAGCCACCATGTGGTTGCTGAGATTTGAACTCAGACCTTTGGAAGAGCAGTCGGTGCTCTTAACTGCTGAGCCATCTCTCCAGCCCTCTTTTTTTTTTTTTTTAAAGATTTATTTATTTATTTATTATATGTAAGCACATCATAGCTGCCTTCAGACATTCCAGAAGAGGGAGTCAGATCTCATTACAGATGGTTGTGAGCCACCATGTGGTTGCTGGGATTTGAACTCAGGACCTTCGGAAGAGCAGTCAGTGCTCTTAACCGCTGAGCCATCTCTCCAGCCCCGGGAAGGGTTTTTGTTGGGGTCACATCCACGCTGGCTCCCTGACCCCCAAGGTCTGGAGAATTGTGACCTCTGGGCTGGCAGAGTCCAGATGTGTCCTTCTGTCTGAGGCTCACATTGCTTAGCTGGCCAGTCGGGAGAAGGGAGAGGAAGGACTGGGGAGTTCCTCTGTTCTTACTGCTGTGACCTCAGCTGTTCAATGTCAATCCCAACAGGCCACACTGTGTGCCCGTCGAGGCTGCATGGAAGCCATTGTGGCCCAGCTTGCCTCTGAGAGCGAGGAGCTGCATCAGGTACGCAGGGGAGAGGCAGGCTTAGCCTGCTTCTCCTGGGTTGGGACGACTACCAGAGGTCACTTCTAAGAATAATACCCCAAGTTTTGTTATTGGCCATCTTCCAGGGTCACAGTGGGTGGGAGGAAAAGATACCTTTGGAACCTGGGCTCTGGGTCCACTGAAGCTGCCCCTCCCACCCTGGACAGGTTGTTTCCAGTATTCTGCGTAATCTGTCATGGAGGGCAGACATCAACAGCAAGAAGGTGCTGAGGGAGGTTGGCAGCATGACCGCCTTGATGGAATGTGTGCTGCGGGCCTCCAAGGTGAGCATGGGCAGCCTGGAACTGGCGAAACCAAGGTAAACTGCATGAATGAGCCTAGGGTTTCCAGCCTACAGCTCTGAAACCTTTAACCCTACACACCACACTGCACTGAGGATGAAAGTACAGATATTCATAGAATCCTCACTGCTGAGCCACACCCCCAGCCCCTCACTGGGAGATTCTAGGCAGGGCTCCACCCCTGACCACGCCCCCAGCCCCCTCACTGGGGGATTCTAGGCAGGGCTCCAACCTAGAGCTACTTTAGCAGCAATTTTTTGTTTGTTTGTTTGTTTGTTTTGGGTTTTTTTGGTTTTTTTCGAGACAGGGTTTCTCTGTGTAGCCCTGGCTGTCCTGGAACTCACTTTGTAGACCAGGCTGGCCTCGAACTTAGAAATTCGCCTGCCTCTGCCTCCCAAGTGCTGGGATTAAAGGCGTGCGCCACCACACCCGGCTTAGCAATTTTTAATTATTATTCATATTGCAGATATTCCAGGCTGGCCTGAAGTTTTTAATGCTCTGCCTCAGGCTCTTGAGTGCACAATGACAGGCCTTCACCACCAGGCTGGGCTGTTGATCCTGTGGAAAATCTTTTGGCTGTAGTGGCGGGCTCACGAGTGGCTACACCCTCATGCTGACCACTGTTTCCTCCCTCCCCAGGAGTCCACCCTAAAGAGTGTGCTCAGTGCTCTGTGGAACCTGTCGGCACACAGCACAGAGAACAAGGCAGCCATCTGCCAGGTGGATGGCGCATTGGGTTTCCTGGTGAGCACCCTCACTTACCGTTGCCAAGGGAACTCCCTGGCGGTCATTGAGAGTGGAGGTGGGATCCTGCGCAACGTGTCAAGCCTCATTGCCACACGTGAGGACTACAGGTCAGCTCCCATCACGATCTGCCCAAATCACAGAGGCTGGGACTGGGAGATGGTGGGGTAGCAGTGGCTGCTCTTACAGAGGACCTGGGTTTGGTTGTCAGCACCGCATGGTGACACACAAACATCCTTAACTCCAGTTTCACGGGATCCTGTGCCCCCTTCTTGTTTGTTTGTTGTTTGTTTCTTTCTGTTGGTTTTCGAGACAGGGTTTCTCTGTGTAGCCCTGGCTGTCCTGGAACTCACCATGTAGACCAGGCTGGCCTTGAACTCAGAAATCCGCCTGCCTCTGCCTCCTGAGTGCTGGGATTAAAGGCATGCGCCACCACTCCCGGCTCTGTGCCCTCTTCTTACATCGTGGGCACCAGGCACACATGTGGCACACAGACAAACATCCAGGCATAACGACCATACACAGATTATAACATAAACCACATTACTAGATAATGTTCATAATAAGGCAGACGTGGTAGGGCATGCTCCCCAGCCCAGCATCTGGGAAGCAGAGAGAGGATGCCCTATAAGTCTAAGGCCAGCCTGGCGTCTAGCAAGTTCCAGGCCAGTTAGGACTGTCAAATGAGATTTTTCTCAGACAAGGAGAAAAGGAAAGGGGTGGGGCCAGGTGTGGTGTGCTTCTCAGTGACTGTCCATATGTGCCACTTTGTTCCCAGCAGGTGGGGTGGGCGGCTCACCACAGGTGACTTCAGTTCCAGGGGTTCTGATGCCCCCTTCTGCTGCTGGTGGGCATTTTACACATGGTGCTCAGACAGACACACACCCATTCACATGAAATAAAATGATAAGAATTTAAAAATTGGGCTGGAGAGATGTCTCAGCGGTTAAGAGCACTGACTGCTCTTCCAGAGGTCCTGAGTTCAAATCCCAGCAATTACATGGTGGCTCACAGCCATCTGTAATGAGATCAGATGCCCTTGTCTGGTGCATCTTAAATAAGTAAATAAAACTTTTTTTGTTGTTTTTGGTTTTGGTTTTTGAAGACAGGGTTTCTCTGTGTAGCCCTGGCTGTCCTGGAACTCGCTCTATAGACCAGGCTGGTCTTGAACTCAGAAGTCTGCCCTCCTCTGCCGCCCAAGTGCCTGTGCTACCACTGCCTAGAAAATAAAACTTAATTTTTAAAAAAAATTAAGTCTTAGCCGGGCGTGGTGGCGCACGCCTTTAATCCCAGCACTCGGGAGGCAGAGGCAGGTGGATTTCTGAGTTCGAGGCCAGCCTGGTCTACAAAGTAAGTTCCAGGACAGCCAGGGCTATACAGAAAAACCCTGTCTCAAAAAACCAAAAAAAAAAAAAAAAAAAAAAAAAAAAAAAAAAAAAAAAAAAAAAAAAAAAAAAAAAAAAAAAAAAAAAAAATTAAGTCTTAAAAACAAATGAACAAGCCGGGCAGTGGTGGCACACGCCTTTAATCCCAGCACTTGTGAGGCAGAAGCTGGCAGATTTCTGAGTCTGAGGCCAGCCTGGTCTATAGAGCAAGTTCCAGGACAGCCAGGGCTACACAGAGAAACCTCGTCTTGAAAAACAAAAAACAAAAAAGTCTTATAAACAAACCAAATACATAACCCAGATATGGAGGTACAGGACACACACCTATAAGCCGGGCACAAGAAGGTCACCTTCAGCTAGCTATGGTGTTTAAAGTTGCTCAGACACTTCCTCAAAACAAAACAAACCCAAACATCTGCGGGGAATCACGTAGCATGGCTGGGAAAGCTTATGGTATAGCTATTTTATTTTTTTCTCAAATTCACACTTAAAGGATGGATATTTTATTTTATTTATTTAGTTATTTTTGGTTTTTCGAGACAGGGTTTCTCTGTGTAGCCCTGGCTGTCCTGGAACTCACGATGTAGACCAGGCTAGCCTCGAACTCAGAAATTCGCCTGCCTCTGCCTCCCAAGTGCTGGGATTAAAGGCGTGCGTGCCACCATGCCCGCCAGGATGGACATTATAATCTGCCATATCTAGCGGTTCTAGTCTGGTGTGGTGGGCGGAGCACGCAGGGTCATGGCTAAGCCTTGCTAGCAAGCTGGGGTCATTCAGCTAGTGGGGGCAAAGTGGAGGTGGGCGTGGTTGAGCACAGGCCCTACAGGTCAGTATGGACCGGGCAGGACTGGATGGGGCGGGGCAAGCCAAGGGGCATAGCGAGGCAGAGTTGTGATTGGCTGAGCGGGGTCATCACCGGCAGGGGTGGACCTGATTTACTTGGTTGGCTAAGAGTTCAGCAAGGTAGAGGTGAGTATAGTGGAGCTGGGGATATGGGTGTCCAGGGGTGGGCATGACTGTTTGTACAAAGGCTTGAGGAGTGGCTGAGGAGTAGCTGAGTCAGGCAAGCATGGCTGGGCTGGGGCTGCTGGGCTGCGGACCTTGGGGGTCTCGTGTAGGGTGTGGCGTAAATGGCAGTGTGGTGTGGATGGTGGGCACTGCAGGGCTGGGGTAAAGCCCACCTTTCTTTGCTCTGGGTTCCCCCAGGCAGGTGCTCCGTGACCACAACTGCCTGCAGACACTGCTGCAGCACCTCACGTCTCACAGTTTGACCATTGTGAGCAATGCCTGCGGTACCCTCTGGAACCTGTCTGCCCGCAGCCCCCGCGACCAGGAACTGTTGTGGGACCTGGGGGCTGTGGGCATGCTACGCAACCTCGTCCACTCCAAACACAAGATGATCGCCATGGGTAGTGCTGCCGCTCTGCGGAACCTGCTAGCCCACCGACCTGCCAAGTATCAGGCCACAGCCATGGCTGTCTCCCCAGGCACCTGCGTGCCCAGTCTGTACGTCCGCAAGCAGAGGGCTCTGGAAGCTGAGTTGGACACTCGGCACCTGGTGCATGCACTCGGTCACTTAGAGAAGCAGGGTCTGACTGAAGCAGAGACCACTTCAAAGAAGCCCCTGCCACCCCTCCGCCACCTGGATGGGCTGGTGCAGGACTATGCCTCTGATTCTGGCTGCTTTGACGATGATGACGCACCATCCCTGGCTGCTGCGGCCACCACAGCTGAGCCCGCCAGCCCAGCAGTGATGTCTATGTTCCTTGGCGGTCCCTTTCTTCAGGGCCAGGCACTGGCCCGCACCCCACCTGCCCGCCAGGGTGGCCTAGAAGCCGAGAAGGAGGCTAGTGGGGAGGCAGCTGTGGCTGCCAAGGCCAAGGCCAAGCTGGCGTTGGCTGTGGCTCGGATCGACCGATTGGTGGAGGACATCTCTGCCCTGCACACCTCATCAGATGACAGCTTTAGTCTCAGCTCTGGGGACCCTGGGCAGGAGGCACCAAGGGAGGGCCGTGCTCAGTCCTGCTCTCCATGCCGGGGCACCGAGGGTGGGCGGCGTGAGGCTGGCAGCCGGGCGCACCCTCTGCTGAGGCTCAAGGCAGCCCACACCAGCCTCTCTAATGATAGCCTGAACAGCGGTAGCACCAGCGATGGCTACTGTACCCGGGAACACATGACGCCTTGCCCGCTGGCTGCGTTGGCTGAGCACCGTGATGACCCTGTGCGTGGACAGACTCGGCCCAGCCGACTGGACCTGGACCTTCCCAGCCGGGCTGAGCTTCCTGCCCGGGACACAGCAGCCACCGATGCCCGAGTGCGCACAATCAAGTTATCCCCAACCTATCAGCACGTTCCACTACTGGATGGGGCCGCTGGGGCCGCTGGGGCAGGTGTTCGATCCCTGGTTGGGCCGGGAACCTCCCCGGGGCCTCGGAAACAGGCATGGATACCTGCAGACAGCCTGAGCAAAGTCCCTGAGAAACTGGTGGCCTCTCCACTGCCCGTAGCTAGCAAGGTGTTGCAGAAGCTGGTGGCACAGGATGGGCCGATGTCCCTCTCCAGGTGCAGCTCTCTGTCCTCTCTGTCTTCCACGGGCCATGCTGTCCCTAGCCAGGCGGAGAACCTTGACAGCGATTCATCCCTGGAGGGGCTTGAGGAGGCTGGTCCTGGTGAGGCCGAGCTGGGCAGGGCGTGGCGAGCATCGGGGTCTACCTCTCTTCCGGTGTCCATCCCAGCCCCGCAGTGGGGGCGCAGTCGAGGTCTTGGGGTGGAGGATGCAACACCATCCAGCTCATCTGAGAACTGCGTCCAGGAGACGCCCTTGGTCCTGAGCCGGTGTAGTTCCGTGAGCTCCCTGGGCAGCTTCGAGAGCCGCTCCATTGCCAGCTCCATCCCCAGTGACCCGTGCAGTGGGCTGGGCAGTGGCACAGTGAGTCCCAGCGAGCTGCCAGACAGCCCCGGGCAGACGATGCCACCGAGCCGCAGCAAGACGCCACCGGCACCTCCTGGGCAGCCTGAGACCAGCCAGTTCAGCCTGCAGTGGGAAAGCTATGTGAAGCGCTTCCTAGACATCGCAGACTGTCGAGAAAGATGCCAGCCGCCCTCGGAGCTGGACGCGGGCAGCGTTCGCTTCACAGTGGAGAAGCCAGACGAGAATTTCTCCTGCGCCTCCAGCCTCAGTGCACTGGCCCTGCATGAACTGTATGTTCAGCAGGACGTGGAGCTGCGTCTGAGGCCACCTGCCTGTCCAGAACGTGCGGTGGGTGGTGGGGGCCACCGTCGGAGGGACGAGGCTGCCAGCCGCTTGGATGGCCCAGCACCAGCTGGCTCTAGGGCCCGGTCAGCAACTGATAAAGAACTGGAGGCTTTGCGTGAATGTCTGGGGGCAGCCATGCCCGCCCGCCTCCGCAAGGTGGCATCGGCCTTGGTGCCCGGCCGCCGCGCATTGCCAGTCCCTGTGTACATGTTAGTGCCCGCCCCGGTTCGGGGTGATGACTCGGGCACAGACTCCGCAGAGGGCACACCCGTTAACTTTTCCAGTGCAGCCTCCCTTAGTGATGAGACCTTACAGGGACCCTCCAGGGACAAGCCGGCCGCATCTGGGGACAGGCAGAAACCTACAGGCCGAGCTGCCCCTGCCAGGCAGACCCGATCTCACCGGCCCAAGGCAGCAGGTGCTGGTAAGAGCACAGAACACACCAGGGGGCCCAGTAGGAACCGGGCAGGAT
The DNA here is from genome assembly GCA_902729485.2 of Mus minutoides. Classification (NCBI taxonomy): domain Eukaryota; kingdom Metazoa; phylum Chordata; class Mammalia; order Rodentia; family Muridae; genus Mus; species Mus minutoides. Next base: position 1,490,104 of record LR749565.1, on the reverse strand, counting down.
TGGAGCTACCCCTCAGCCGGCCCCAGAGTGCTCGGTCCAACAGGGATAGCTCATGCCAGACCCGGACCCGCGGAGACGGTGCCCTGCAGTCGCTATGCCTTACAACACCCACAGAGGAAGCTGTGTACTGCTTCTATGACTCTGACGAGGAACCACCAGCCACTGCACCACCACCTCGGCGGGCATCCGCCATCCCACGGGCTCTAAAGCGCGAGAAACCCGCAGGCAGAAAGGAGACTCCATCCAGGGCAGTCCAGCCTGCCACACTCCCTGTGAGGGCCCAGCCCAGACTGATCGTGGATGAGACCCCGCCCTGTTATTCCTTGACTTCCTCAGCTAGTTCCCTCAGTGAGCCTGAGGCCTCTGAACAGCCCGCCTGCCGTGCTCGTGGCCTGGAGCAGGGTAGTAAACCAGACAGCTCCCCTAGCCCAAGGGCAGAAGAGGAACTTCTGCAGAGGTGTATCAGCTTGGCCATGCCCAGGCGCCGGACCCAGGTACCTGGCTCACGGCGTCGCAAGCCCAGAGCCGCGAGGTCAGACATAAGGCCCACTGAGATAACCCAGAAATGCCGGGAGGAGGTGGCTGGCTCTGATCCAGCCTCTGACCTAGACAGCGTGGAGTGGCAAGCTATCCAAGAGGGCGCAAACTCCATTGTCACGTGGCTGCATCAGGCAGCAGCCAAAGCCAGCCTGGAAGCGTCTTCCGAGTCTGACTCCCTCTTGTCTTTGGTGTCTGGGGTGTCAGCAGGCTCCACTCTCCAGCCCTCCAAGCTCAGGAAGGGGCGAAAGCCTGCAGCAGAGGCTGGAGGTGCCTGGCGGCCTGAGAAACGGGGCACAACTTCCACTAAGATCAATGGGAGTCCCCGGCTTCCTAGTGGCCCTGAGAAGGCAAAGGGTACCCAGAAAATTATGGCAGGGGAGTCAACCATGCTCCGGGGACGGACAGTGATCTACTCAGCCAACGCAGCCTCCCGCGCTCAGTCCAAAGGTATTTCTGGACCTTGTACCACACCTAAGAAGACAGGAACATCTGGTACCACTCAGCCAGAAACTGCCACCAAAGCCCCCAGCCCTGAGCAACAACGTTCACGGAGCCTCCACCGACCGGGCAAGATCTCTGAGCTGGCAGCCTTGCGCCACCCGCCCAGGAGCGCCACTCCTCCAGCCCGCCTCGCCAAGACCCCATCCTCAAGCTCTTCACAGACTTCCCCAGCATCCCAGCCCCTGCCTAGGCGGTCCCCTCTGGCCACTCCAACAGGAGGGCCTCTGCCTGGCCCTGGGGGGTCCCCAGTGCCCAAGTCACCAGCGCGGGCCCTTCTGGCTAAGCAACACAAGACCCAGAAGTCACCTGTGCGGATCCCGTTCATGCAAAGGCCAGCCAAGCGAGTGCCACCTCCACTGGCCAGGCCATCCCCAGAGCCTGGCTCCAGGGGCCGAGCTGGGGCTGAGGGGACTCCTGGGGCACGTGGCAGCCGCCTGGGCCTGGTGCGAATGGCGTCAGCTCGCTCCAGTGGCAGCGAGTCCTCGGATCGCTCAGGCTTCCGAAGGCAGCTGACTTTCATCAAGGAATCGCCAGGTCTCCTTAGGCGCCGCAGATCAGAGCTGTCCTCTGGGGACTCCACGGCCTCCACCTCCCAGGCCCCTTCGCCCCGCCGTGGACGGCCTGCACTCCCTGCTGTCTTCCTCTGCTCCTCTCGTTGCGATGAGCTGCGGGTATCCCCACGGCAGCCCCTGGCAGCACAGAGGTCCCCACAGGCCAAGCCAGGTCTCGCCCCACGTGCGCCCAGACGCACCAGCTCTGAGAGCCCCTCACGCCTGCCTGTGCGGGCAAGCCCTGGGCGGCCTGAGACAGTCAAGCGGTACGCATCCCTGCCACATATTAGTGTGTCCCGCAGGCCCGATAGCGCTGTCTCTGTGCCCACCACCCAGGCCAATGCCACTCGCCGGGGAAGTGATGGCGAGGCCAGGCCGCTGCCCAGGATAGCTGCTCCGAGTACGACCTGGCGTCGAATCAAAGATGAAGATGTCCCCCACATCCTGCGCAGCACGCTGCCTGCCACTGCCCTGCCTCTCAGGGTCTCATCACCTGAAGACAGCCCCGCTGGAACTCCACAGCGCAAGACCAGTGATGCAGTGGTGCAAACAGAGGATGTGGCCACTTCTAAGACCAACTCCAGCACGTCACCTAGCCTGGAGAGCAGGGATCCGCCACAGGCCCCTGCCAGCGGCCCTGTGGCTCCCCAAGGCAGCGATGTGGATGGACCAGTACTCACCAAGCCTCCTGCCTCAGCGCCCTTCCCCCATGAGGGTCTGAGTGCTGTCATGGCGAGCTTTCCCACCAGCAGGCATGGCTCCCCCAGCAGGGCTGCACGGGTTCCCCCCTTCAACTATGTGCCCAGCCCTATGGCAGCGGCCACAATGGCCAGTGACTCGGCAGTGGAGAAAGCCCCTGTCTCCTCTCCAGCCAGCCTCCTGGAGTAGTAGTATACGCCTGAATCTGAAACTTTCTCTTCTAACCCTGTGGCCCAGGCTAGCTGCGCTGTGGGCCTGCTCTCTAAGTACTCTGAGTAGGCGCATCTATGCCCTCAGAGCCGCTGTCCAGCTCACACCTTTGCACCTTAGGGCCAGCCTGCGCTTCTATGCCTGGGGCTCAAGGGAATGGGCTAGAAACTGGCCGCAGGGCACACACAGCCCCATTTTCTGAGGTTGGCCTGGGAAGGGGTGGACAGCTGATCTCTGAGGACCACTAGCTGCCCTGAGCTGCACCCAGCAGGAGGGTGGACATGGCTTCTAGGGAGATGACTGAGCTTGCCTGCCCGAGGTGGGCACAGGCTGGGGGGTGGGGCAGTGAGCCTCTGCTTGGCAGCTGGGGCTGCCTCAGCCCTGCACTGTGGAAGCCTGTAATTAGTGCTGGGGTAATTGGTTAATGATGACTTTGCCAGGGGTGTTTGCCTTCTCCTAGGCGGGCTGAGGAGCGCTTGGTGAGGGGCTGTAGACAAGCTGCTCCCAGCTTTCGTCATGGCCGCTGAGAGATTGCCAAGAGCAAACAGCCCTCTTGACACAAAACCTGTGGACCAGCTGACACTATGTCCCTTTACTGACAGAAGGGACTCTAATTCCAAGGACAAGCTGGCTAGGCTCTGTGGGGCCCAGGAGTCAGCCAGCATACCCGAAGGGAGGCGGCCCGTCTGTGCGAGCCTGGTCCTTCCCAGGCCTGCCTGTTTTATGATGCAGGTGTCAGGACCAGATCAGATCTCATGCCTCAGCCACAGCCAGGAATCACAATGGGAACTTGGTGACAGTGTGGGGAGCCTGGAGCTGCTACGGAGGGCAGGGACCCAGGTGGAGAAGTGAGATCCAGAAGTAAGATAGTCAAGCCTTCAAGGACCTGGGCCATGGGTCTGTGTGTCAATCACAGGGACTCGGGGCAGAGAGAGGACTCAGCTCGGGCTTTCCACAGAGAGCCAACAGCCTCTCTGTGGAACACCAGGCTGCTCTTGGTAAGGGGCCCTACAGCCATAGCCATCTGCATGAGCTGTCCCCAGAGAAGGGACTGTCCCTTGAGCTGGCCTCAAGTCCCTCTTCTGAGATGAAGGAAGAGGCTTTGAGAACGGAGCATGGCGGGAGGCCTTGGGAGGGACGATGACAATGCTGTCCTCTTTCCCATGGGTCCCTTTTATGGCAGGAAGCCGAGAGCCAAGCGTGCTGCCTCACAGGGGCAGGCTGATGACTAGAGGCCACCACGTGTGGGCTACCCCTATCATGACACCCATCCAGTGCTTTGAAAGCCCACAGTCCAAGCAATGCCTGATGTTTCCTTGTCTGGGGGGCTCTGGCCTTAACTGTTGGGGTCAGTGTCACAGCAGAAACTCCAGACACCAACTGCTCAATGCCAGGACCTTGCCTGCTAGCCAGGGCTGTGGGCCTGCGGGTGACTGGTAGGGAAGGGACATGGAAAGCCCTTTTCAGAATGGAGCCAAGTGGCTCTAGGAGACCCACTCAAACCTCAGACACATCCCAGGATGACCCTGAGCTGGGGTTGTAGACTGAGCCTGTGCGCCACACACTGTGGGAGCCCAGGTGGCCAGTGTGCTGCTCTGTGCCTTGGTTTCCCCATGTGGGCCGTGGGGAGGACTCAGAGGGGAGCAGCAGAGATGTCTGGGTGGTAGCACCAGCATGCAAGGGACATCTTTCTCCCAGGCACCTCCTCCCGTCCTGTCAGCCTTGGGGGCCCAGCAGCCACGTTTGCCTTCTCCACCCCAGACAGTGGGGGACACAAGACACAGTGTGACATCCAGCCCAGGGTAGGTAAGAGCTGGCATGCCCTTAGATTCAGAACAGGAGGGGTCTGCTATCCGCCAGGCTGCCGATGGCTGCTAGCGCTCTGAGCTGGACACCAGTGGTCTACCGGAGATTAACCACTGGGTGCTTGACCAGGGCACCATGCCCACCAGTTACCTCACTGTGTGTGTGTGTGTGTGTGTCTGTCTCGCTGTCCCTGGCCAATGTCACCCCTTGCTCACACCTGGTGTGTCCTCTGCTGACGTACCGTCTCCGCCCTGTTCTACTACAGTGTTATACTTCTGTACATACTAACCCCGACCCTCCACGCAGACCCCTGGGTGGACACCCTGCCTGGCTTCTGATTCTTGTTCATATCTTTAATAAAGCGAGCCACTCCGTCACTCTACAGCTTCATCTTTAACATGGGCTCTGGGGGAGGGGAGAGGTCGTTCCAGGACCTTCTCCTGCACAGCATGTCATGTCCCCACATGCTGGAGCCAAGGTTAACTGAGGTTCAGCCGAGCCGTACCTGGCCATCAGCCACTGGTCTCTTGTGGTGGAGGTGTCATGGTGGAGGTGGGGACCAGGAATCCAAGCTGCACTGGTCAGGGCAAGCTGGATCCCCGTGACCGCCAGGAATGTGGAGTGTCAGGAATGACGTGGCCACAAGCTAAGGTCACTTCTGACAAAACAGTTCCAGCCAGCTTGGGACCCAAGTAGGCAGGTGCGGTGGCCAGTGCCTGAGCTGCCAAGGGGTGGCAGGGACTTGGGTACCCAGTGATCGAGTCCGGCTTAAAGGAGATTTGTGTTTAGGCATCAAACATCTTTAATCTTCCAGAACTAAAGTCTGGCCACTCCAAGAGTGCTGGGTGTTCTGCAAGAAGGCAAACCAAACCCCAGGTCCAGAAGGGGCAATGTTCACCACACATAGGGCCCCGGCTTTTGAGTTCCTCTTGGACCCCTAGGCTCCCCAGAATGGAAACTCCCTTGATGAGTCTCCCCAGCCCCAGGGAGAACTGAGAAGACAGTGGGGCCCTGGAGGGCCTGAGCCAGGCTCTATGAAGCGGGCAGCTAGCCCATTCTCTCAACCAAGATGCTAGTGGCTGGCCTGCTGTGAATGCTGGGGATGGAGACCTTCACTGCCCAGGGTGACATGGGACAGAAGAGCACGCTGGTCACTATGGGGCAGACCGGCCCTGAGCCCCCCGACCTGCAGTCAAGTCCTCGATGCAATCTAGGCCGGTGTCCCCATGAATGAGGAGGTGGCCATGTCCCCAAGTCCCATCACGAATTAGAGGCCATTAAGGATGGAAGAGGGGACAAAGCTGGCAGGGTCTCCTCAGGCCAGGGTCAGGACAGCAAATGTTGACCCAGAGCCTCTAGTTGCTAGGTGCCCAGGCCTGGACCAAGGACATCAGGTGTGACCTCAGTTCTAGGAGGTGGTTGAAGTCACCTGGCTGATATCCTCTTCCAGTAGCTGACCAGCTTGCCGAAGGCCATCAAACTTCTGTCGCAGCGCATCCCCTGCCTGCCGCAGCCTCTCATTCATAGTCACGTAGGCCCGGCTCTGTTGGTAGATCTGCTCCTGCTGGATCTCAGAGTCCTCAGCCTTTGGGGATGGGTCTGGGGGGTCTGAAGAGAAGAAACAGTGTCACCATCCCCAGGCCTGACATCCACCAACCCAGAGGCCAAGGCAAGAGGATCAGTGGTTCTAGGTGAGTTTGAGGCCAGGCTAGGCTATATAGGCCTATTAGGCACTAGAAAACAAGGGTCAGTTTCAGGCTTGAGAAACCCCAGGGCTTGGGTGTCATGGAGAGGACAGGACACCTCCAGCCATACTGGCCTGCCGTTCTACTCAGGACTGCCTGGGTTTCTGGATCCTAGGACAGGACTCGCAGAAATCGCCCCTGCACATACTGTTCCCCCATTAATTTGTAGGAGCAGCTGGCCACGCCCCCCCTGAGACAAAGTCTTGAACTGACAGCAATCCTCTTGCCCTTAAGTCACCAAGCTCATCAGCACTTTCAACTTTTTTTTTTTTTTCGAGACAGGGTTTCTATGTATAGCCCTGGCTGTCCTGGAACTCACTTTGTAGACCAGGCTGGCCTCGAACTCAGAAATCCACCTGCCTCTGCCTCCCAAGTGCTGAAAGCACTTTCAACTTTATTTCTGATGATCTCACTTTGCAAGGGAAGAAAAGGCTAGGGGCAAAAAAGATTTCGTCCCTAGGTACCTGGCTGCAGTCGGTTTGATCCCTACTCGGGAGTCACGTTCTCCTACCTTCCGGGGCCAGGGCAGTGAAAACAGGATCTTGAGCGGGTGCCCCTCGCACGTCCTCCAGAATCTGCTCCACCGTGGGAGGCGCGGGGCGAGTGGGCAGCACCACGCGTTTCTTCGCCTTGGAGCTCATCATGTAGGCGGAGCGCGCGCTAACTGGGGGTCCACTTTCGGCTCGGTCCGCCCACCTCGCGAACTCCTACGCACCCGTTACGAACCTGCGCCGAGGCCCCTACTCCCGGGACCTCGGAGTTTGGCTCGATCTCCGCGCCAGTTTGCTCTTGGAAAACCCTGCTGCCTATCTCCGTTCCAAGAACCTAGGCGGCTGCCACCGCTTCCGCTTCCTGCTTGAGCACCACTACGTTCGGCACTTCCGGTCCACTCCAGCGCCACTCCTCGCGAAACCCCTCCCCCGTCTTAAAGAGCCCTAAGCCTAAATGCTGCTAGGTGCTATCCAGTAAGATCAGAAGGAACTCTGCCCTCCCTCACCGCGCGTGGTAGGAAGAAAGGGGTGAACATGATTTCGATTGTAATCAGTGTCCAACTATTGCCAGGTACACAGTGGGCGCTCAATAAATGCTGGATGGAACCTAGCGACAGGCTTTGCTTCCTTGTGGTAGACCTTTAACTCAGTACTTTAATCTCAGGACTCGGAGGCAGAGGCAGGCCGACCTCTGTGAGTTCAAGATCAGCTTGGTCTATATGGGGAGTCCCAGGACAGCCAGGACTACACAGTAAGACCCTGTCTCAAAAGAGCAGTGGGGGATGGGGGAGTGAGCTAGCTTTCTGTTCATGGCTGTGTGGTAATTCAGCACTTGGGGATCCTCCTGCCAAGGGTCTCTGGGCTCAGAGCAGTTTTCCTCTGTGGCTCCTTCTTCCTCCAGGGGCCCACCCTACCCTCAAGGACACCATAAACTCGTCATCTTCTGTTTAACTTTTATTTGGCAACTATGAGGTTAGACACGGGGCTATAGATGGCTTGGAGACAGGGAAGGGGCAGATGGTTGGTGGCTGTGGTCTGACCTCTTAACCACTGTACCTGCTCCAAAATGAGTAAGGACACGTCTCTTCCATTGGGAGCAGCTGAGGCTGAGCGGTGAGCTGTCAGGTGACCCATGCAGATGCACTGCCCTGGCCTTCTGGGGCAGACTCCTCTTCCAGTCTGGGAGCAGGGCCTTGGGGTACCGGCCTTCTGTCCTGAGAGTCGGGCATCTCTGGCTCTCCAGCCTCCAGGGAGCTGTGCATGCATGGCTTTGGGAACTGGGGTGTCTAGCCTGGGGCAGGTGGGCCTTCCTCAAGCCAAGGGTCCTCCCAAAGGCCCTGGCCAGCAGGGCCAGCACCATGGCCCAAGACTGGTAGCTGGGGTGGCCACCAGAGGTGGCAAGCCTTGGAGGGGCTCTGGAGCTCTCCCAACACAAGGGACAGGGGACAGGCAGTGTAGTCGATGTTCAGGCTGCTGCAGCAGGTGTAACGGGAGGGTGACAGCTGGCCTGTCCCTCGGTCACTGGCTGCTGTGGGTGGCTGTAGAGCCACCACCACTGCTGGCTGGAAATGAGGCAGAGTCCTGCCAGGATGGAGAGGGGACTGTAACTTTCTGCATGGGGACAACATGGAAACAGAAGGAGTGAGGCTGCAGCTGGTGGGTGCAGACGGTGCCCACCCACCCATCCCGGGCCGCTGCGCCTCCTCACCCAAGTGACCATGCGCTGCGGCCACTCACCCTGGCACAGCCCCTCTGTGTCCCTCTGCACACACGCACGCACGTGCACGGCTGGTCACCTGGGGGGCCTGGGGCCGCGCTGTCATGTCCTCGGCCGTCCCATACAGCAACAGTGTGTAGTAGTACAGAGTTCCTGGGCGGGGGTCGCAGTGGACACCAAGGGGACACCTGTCATTCGCCTGTCAGGCTCTGTAGCCAGCCTCAGTCAGTGCCTCCCAAGCAGGGCTCCGTAGCAAGCAAGCCTGGCTGCTGGACACCTGCTCGTGCCAGTGGCTGGAGTCCCCCACTCCCCCTGGGCAACTGTACCTACTGTGTGCTAGTGGCCACACCACCTCACATCTCCCAGGTAGGTGGCACCTTGTTTGCCACTGGTCAGACCATCCCCATGGTTGCTAAACATCTACTGTGTGCCAGTGGCCAGGCCCCTTTCCCACTTCTCTTAGGTGACTGCACCTACTGTGTGCTACTGCTCAGAGTGCCCCCCTCCTTTAAGTTACCTTATATCTAATTTACACCACCGGCCAGATCCTCACTTTCCCCACAAGTCAGATTCTCTTCTCTCCCTCACACCTCCCCCATAGCTGCACACCTACTATTCACCAATGGCTGAGACTTGCCCGTCTACTGTGTGCTAGAAAGGCATGGTTTCTCCAAGAAAACCAATAGGATCTTCTGTGAGGCAGAGTCCCCAGCTCCAAAGCCCGCAGCCCACAGCCAATTCTCTCACCTGTGTTAAAATAGTAGCCCTTATTCTCCAGGCCCAGGGTCCACAGGCCCTGCGGGTCCTCATCCCAGTAGTGTGTGGACATGAAGATCCAGTTGTTGTAGCCTTGGCCGCTGATATCCAACGGTCTGTGGCCAGTGGGTGGCACAGGAGAGACAGGGCTCGTGGCCTCTCTTCTGAGTCCCACCCAGGTAGGGTCCCATCTGTGGAAGGCTAGGGAGGGCACCGCTGGCTCCCAGGGCCCTTTGAAATGTCTCACACCTGATGGCCACAAGCGTGGAGCGCGTGCCCATGGGGCTGGTGAGGAAGATCTCCAGGTCCCCGCGGCGGCTGTAGGAGAGGGATAGCTGGACCTGCACGTGCTCGAGCGAGCGGATGAGGCGGCGGCGCGAGCCATCGGAGCACACGGTCACGTTCTTCGGCACCAGCATCCGAGGCAGGATGGGGCTGGTGGGGTGAGGGCGGTCCTGTGGGTCTGCTGCGGGCCAGGTAGAGCCCAGAGGCGGGTTTGGGTGGGGGGCGGTGTCTAAGGGCCTGAGGGCACTCTTTCCTCAGATGGGTAAACTGAGGTTTCAGGGCATTCTCCCTTCCTTGGACTAGGGTGGAGAGGTAGTGGAGGAGGGGAAGCTACAACAAAGTGCAAGGTGGAGACCTGGACAGAACCGCCCGCGTGGGCATGGAGTCTGGACCTCGGGGCCTCCCTCCAGTGGCCTCCCTCCAGTGGGCGGGGGCTCTCTCACGTGGGGGTGTGCACCACCCGAATGGCACATTTCTTCTGAGGCTTAGTGGGCAGCCACACGCGAGCCAGGTCCACCAGCAACCCCGCGTCCAGCAGCCCATAGCCATAGTGGTGGCTCACTGCGCGGGAGGGGTAGCCGTCACTGGCCCTGTGTACACCGCACCCGCTTCCCCTGCCTGGCCCCGCCGCACCTTGGCGCCCCACGCCGTTGATCCTCCAGTCCTCCGCCTGCAGCTGCGCCGGCCTGGACGCGCGGACCACCAGGTGCTGTAGGTCCCTCCAGGTCAGGAGCGGGCTGGGGGGGGGGGCGAGGGCGGGTGAGCCGGGAACCGCCCGTGGGGGCGGGGCGGTGGGCGGGGCCCCACGGTCACCTACTTGGCCTCCAGCGCCAGGGCGATCATGCCAGCGGCCAGCGGGGCGGAGGCCGAGGTGCCCGTGTGCTTGTCGGTGCACTGGTGGTGCAGGTCCGTGGTGACCTGGGGACAGACAGCAGAGGGACCTTGAGCTCAGATGGAGAAATTGTATAGAAGGTTCTAGGTACTAAGTTTACAGAGTGAATGAACATCAGGCTAAGTACAAAGACTAAGCTGAAGAAACACATGGAGGACTAAGTCCAAAAGGTACTGAAAGGGCCGGGCGGTGGTGGCGCACGCCTTTAATCCCAGCACTTGGGAGGCAGAGGCAGGTGGATTTCTGAGTTCCAGGACAACCTGGTCTACAAAGTGAGTTCCAGGACAGCCAAGGGCTATACAGAGAAATCCTGTCTCGAAAAACCAAAAAAAAAAAAAAAAAGGTACTGAAAGGGCCTGGTGATGCAGGCATTTAATTCCAGGACTCATTGGGTCAGAGGCAGGAGAAGCTGTGACTTCCAGCCTAGACTGGTCTACACTGTGAGCGTCTGGCTCAAATAAAGAATACTAACGACCGCCAGGCAGGTGGTGCATGCCTTTAATCCCAGCACTTGGGAGGCAGAGGCAGGCAGATTTCTGAGTTTGAGGCCAGCCTGGTCTAGAGTGAGTTTCAGGACACAGAGACAACCCTGAGTGGGGGTGGGGGTGGGGAACCTCAGAGTTAGCCCATACAAAGGGAACGTTCTTCAGAGAGCCTCCATGTGGCAGGGGCACAAATAGCCCAGGCACTAGCACAGATCTTGCCTGAGGGAGGTGGCTGGGCAGAAGGGACAGGGCCTGTATGGCCAGGTCTTGTGGGACTTGCTTGGGGACTGGGATCTGGAGGGATGTGGCCACTGCCTGGGGATGAAGCCTGGGACGGCAGGGTCTAGGTGAAGACCCCCCTGCAGGCGGAGCCTGTAGTATGGGCTTGGCTGGATGCTCACGATCTGTGGGTCGGTGACCACACCGCTGCTGAAGGTGGTAGTGAACGTGGAGGCACAGGCCTCACTGTACCAGGGCACTCGGCCCTGCCGTGTGGTGCTGCCCACTGACAGTGTGTGGATGCTGTTGGTGTAGCCATCACAATTGCAGTTGTCGTAATGGAGGCCACCGTTTCCTGAGGCCCAGATGAACAGTGTGCCTAGCCCTTGGCGGCCCTGGGTGGAGAGTGACCCGAGAGACCAGAGTCAGTCCTCCAACCCCTGGGGACTTGGCCCCCTCCACCCAGAGTGTGGTTCCTGGTCACCTTGGTTACACCACGCCTGAAGGCCTCCTGCGTGAGGAGGCCGGGTCCGTCCACTGTGCGGCCATCATCCTCCGGGCCCCAGCTGGCGCTATAGATGTGTATGTGTTGCGGCTGCAGGCTGAGGGACTGAGCCTCCACGATGTCAGTGATGGCTCCATCCAACATGCGCACGCCTGAGCGGGTGGGCGTGGGCCTTGCGCCAGCACCAACTCTGGTTGCCCTACCAGGCCACCACCTTGCCACCCTCAGCCTAGGGCCTTGCACTGCTCAGCCGTCAGGAACAGGAACGGGGGTCCCTGTACTAGCCAAGCTTAACCTGACACCCCATCCCCAGCCTTCACCCCTGGTACCTCCAATTCTGGCATTGAAGGCCACACCGGCACCACAGAAACCGTTGTTAGCTGTGGCAGACACCTCCCCAGCGCAGCGCGTTCCATGTCTGACTCCAGAGCAAGGAAAACAGACATTTGTCCCATCCCATTTGGCATTCATTTCTGCAGGCCCCAGGAACACCCAGAACACAGCATCTAGCTCACCGGTTCTCATCGTTGGGCGTGTAGCGAGGCTGGGGGTCTGGATCGTAGTCATTGAAGTCATAGCTGGCCAGAGGGTCCTGCAGAGGAACAGGTAGGGGAAGGAAGATGATAGTGAGGCGAGGCCAGCTGCGTCTGTCCGTCCATCCGGGGAACCTGGCCTGCTGTCTGATCACTAGACAACTCACATAATTAGCCCAGAGGTCCGGATGGTCTTTCTCAATGCCATCGTCCAAGATGGAGATCACCACTCCCCGGCCGGTCAATCCCTGGTTCCAAACCTTTAGGATGTTGAGATCTTGTTGTATCTCCTTGTTCTATGAGAGGCAGGGAGGGACCTGGGCTCAGAGGGGCTCAGGGTGGTCCCCTTGCCCACCCCACCCAGCCCAAGTGCTCACCATGTACCACTGCTTGGAAAACCAGGGGTCTGTGGGCACCACCAGGGAGCGCTTCACCCGGCGCCTCAAAGTCTGCTGCTCAAACCAGCGCACCTGCAGGGTGCACGGGGGTGGGGGGGTGGGGGGGTGGGGGGCTGAATCAGCTACTGCTGCAGGGGTGTGGGCCCGCAGCCAGGAGGGCTGAAGACCTCCTTGGACTCGCTGCTAACGGACAGGCATGTGGTGGGAGCTGCTCTTTGGGTCCTCCGCGATCCTCAAAGCTGTGTTTTCAGACACAGCCTGATGAATCATGAGTGGAACCGCTGGGAGCCAGTGCGGCTCTTCTGCCCCACACCTTTCTCCTCCTAGGTCCTTCTCACCAAGTCCTGCTGGCTCCCTCCTGCAGCCTGATTTCTTTTTTTCCGAGGCAGGGTTTCTCTGTGTAGTCCTGGCTGTCCTGGCCTCAAACTCAGAAAATCTGCCTGCCTCTGCCTCCCAAGTGCTGGGATTAAAGGCGTGCGCCACCATCGCCTGGCTTTTTTTTTTCTTTTGAGACAAGGTCTCACTGTGTAGTTCTTGCTGGCCTGGGGCTCACTATGGAGATGGAGATGAAGCTGGCCTTGAACTCAGAGATTCACCTGCCTCTGGCCCTGAAGTGCTGGGGTCAAAAATAGTGCAGCACTTCAAAAAAGCCACTGCTTCTGAAACTCTAGGTCAGGACCCCCCTGACTCATGCCGCACTACTTCCATGACCTCCTGTAGCCTCTCTCTCTCTCATTCTCTCTCTCTCTCACTCTCTCTCTCTCTCTCTCTCTCTCTCTCTCTCTCTCTCTCTCGTCCTTACATGCATGCACCATGGCATATGTGTAGAGGTCAAAGGACAACTCGTGGGTCTACAATGATGGCTCAGTGCTCAAGGGCACTGACCGCTCTCACAGAGGACCCAGGTTCAGTTCCCTGTATCCACATGGTGGCTCACTGCAGGCACCTGGAACAAGTTCTGACTAGATCCCATGCCCACTTTTGAGCTCCCTGGGCACCTGCACGTATGTGGTACAGACAAGCAGGCAGAGCACTTCTCCACCTTAGTAAAAACAAATACAAAGGAGGAAATTCTAAATCTTTGAAAAAGTAATGGTGGGGCTGGGAGGTGATGATGCTGTCTTTAATCCCAGCACTTAGGAGGCAGAGGCAGGCTGCTCTGAGTTCCCAGGGCAGCCAAGGCTACACAGCAAAACCTTAGCTTAAAAATGAAACCACAGGGCTGGTGAGATGGCTCAGTGGGTAAGAGTACCCGACTGCTCTTCCGAAGGTGATAAGTTCAAATCCCAGCATCCACATGGTGGCTCACAACCATCCGTAATGAGATCTGGCGCCCTCTTCCGGAGTGTCTGAAGACAGCTACAGTGTACTTACATATAATAAATAAAATAAATTAAAAAAAAAAAAAAGAAACCACAACAGAGTAACCGTGGGAGTCAGTCAGTGCTCTCCTACCTGATCTGGGGACTGAGCTCAGCTAGGCTGGGCCGCTAGCACCTTTACCCTCTGAGCCATCTCACTGTCTATTTCTCTGTTTTCAGAGATGGGGTCTCTAGCCTCAAACTCTATGTAACTGAGGATAACTTTGAATTCCTGATCCTTCTGCCTCCACTTCTCCAGTGAGTGGATAACTGGAGTGTGCTACCATGCCTGGGTGGTGCTGGGATGGAACACAGGACTTCTGTCCCATCGTCCACTCTACCCATTGAACCTTTTAGCTCCTGTCCTTTCCACTTTCGTCCAACATCACCACACCTACTGCCCAGCTGGCCTACAGCAGTCAGCCTGTTCTTCTCAAAGCTACAACTAGTGGCCAGGAAAAAGTCCTGTCTTCTACCCCAGGGCCTTTCCATGTGCAGTTTATCAGCCCAAAGCATCTCCTGTGCCCTTCTCCTTACACTCCATTTTAGTCTCTCTCAGGAGTCATGTTCTCCTGGGTGACCTGGTTTAATCTCTGTCCATCCACCTTCTTCCTCTACTCTTGTCCCCTTCCCCGTTCCCCCTCCCCCCCCCCCATTTATCTTCCTTCAGAGGCTTGGCCTCTAAAGACACTGACTCCCTGTGGTGGTTTTTTTTTTCTCTTGTTCTGGTCAACTCTGCTCGCTCTGCTCGACCCCGCTCGCTCCAGCCGGCTCTGCTCGCTCCGGCCGGTCTCTCCAGTCCAAGGATTCGTTTTCTTATTATTCTTCATCGGTACGTTGTAGCTGACTTCAGAAGCACCAGAGGAGGGCGTCAGATCTCATTACGGGTGGTTGTAAGCCACCATGTGGTTGCTGGGATTTGAACTCATCACCTTTGGAAGAGCAGTCGGGTGCTCTTACCCGCTGAGCCATCTCACCAGCCCCCCCACTGTGGTGGTTTGAATGAGAATGGCTCCCACCTTTTATACTTTGCTGTAGTAGGTGGACCTTTTTAAGAAGGATAGGAGGCGTGGCCTTGTTAGAGGTGGTCTATGGCTATCACTGGGAGGTGGGTGGTGGGCTTGGAGGTTTCTGAAGCCCATGCCCTTTTAGCTCTCCCTTCCCCTGGTGAGCTAACAGCACCACCCTGACTGCCTCCTGCTGCGCTCCCCGACACATCTGGCTACGGACTCACCCTCTAAAGCAATAAGCTCCAATAAAGTCTTTCTTCTGGAAGTTGCTTCGGCCATGGTGTTTTGTCATAGCAATAACTAAGATAGGTCCCGGTGCAGGTGAGCCCCTCTCCAATGTATCCTGTAACCCTCTATGGCTCATACCACACCTCCATGCGTGTTTTTTGACTGCCATCTAAGGGCTGTTCCGAGTGGCAGACTGGCCTAATGTGGACAGGACACCTACAGAAGCACCAAAAACTTGGGCTTTGCCCCTGGTTCACCTGCACACTCACTGACTCCAGCTCCCCTGTGTTTTGAAATGGACTGGTTCCCTTCCTTACATCCTGTGGCTTGCAATGGGGGAAAGGACCAGTGCATGAGACCTTCCATCCACGACAAGGAGGGCAAGGGATCGTCAGAGTCCCCCTGGATATTAAGTTGTGTTACATATGCACCTTGCTCACACGTGGCTTCCCCAACTAGGCTCCTCTTCACACAGGCCACTCATAGCAGGAATGGTGACAGAAGGCTACTGGTTGGCACACAGCAGCCACGAGCATTCTCACCTTGGGATCTTTCTTCAGGCGCAGATGGTGGCCCCAGTGCGGAGTCAGGGACTGCTGGGCCACACCCCGGTGCCTCAGATGGAAATACTGGTCGTCAGGGAAGATCTGGGAATGCGATAGACAGGGGCATTGCTGGGATCCTGCTCCTTTGATAGGGTCTCCACGACTTAATACACCTCAACCAGGGGTCCATATGACAGCCACAGAATCCCAAATTGAACATGGAGGGGCACACGGGTACATATTTGGGGAGGTCTTGAGGACACCCTCCCATTTGTCCAGATCTGAGGTGGTCCAGGCCCAAACCCCACGTCCCACCCACCTGTCCCAGGTTGATGAAGCCAAATTTACGGGCCAGGTGCTCAGCCTCCTGGTAACCTTTGGTCACCCGCACTGCCCAGCTGCTGACATAGATGGGGGCCTGGGCTAAGGCCCACCTCACAGCCAGGAGGGCCAAAGTCAAAGCCAGACCCAGCCACAGCTCTGTCTGGGAGGGCCGCATAGCGGGGGGCGGGGCGGGGGCGGGGCTTCAGGAAGCCCCCCAGCCTGGACACCATAGCAACCCGAAGCTTTCAACTCCCAAGGGGCCTTGCGCTTCCTTCCTCCCCTACCCCCTCCCCACCTGGGTGGGGTGGGAATATCTCACAAGAAGTGACACATCCATACAGCCTTCAGGAACCTCACTTTCCCCACTTATATAATGACAACCCCTCCATCTGCCCCTTAGGAGCCGATTCAAGGTAACAGGTGCCTTTAACCTTTATTTGGCCCCGCCCACTTTTCTCCACGCCCCCTCCTTCGTGATCAGCTTCGTTTTTTCCAGTATAGTCCCGCCTCCTTTCTGGTCTATCCAATCAGCGCTAAGATTTACCAGGCTCCGCCCATATGTTCCTCAGCTAGCTCCACCCACGTCAATCGCTCTCCGTCAATAATCTACCGCTTGTCCAATCACTATCGTGCCACACCCTCTTGACCAATCAACACGCCATCACCCTGGGGCCCCGCCCCCTCCGGACTCCTCGCTGCCGCCCTGGCCTCCACCCTGGCCAGAGGGCCATGCGGCCGGGGAGACGGGGCAGGCCCCACCTCCTTTGTCCGCCCTGCCCTCCCATTGGCCAGAGCCGGGGGGCGGGGGCGGAGCCAGGGGCGGGGGCCGAAAGCACTGGGCCGGGGGAGGGGCCGGGCGGTGGGAGGGTAGTGAAAGTGCGCTCTCGGCGGCGCCGGTGCGCGAGGTTGCGGGCGTGCTTCAGTGGCCTGCCCCGCGCCCGCCGCTGCCATGGACGGTCTGCGCCAGCGCTTCGAACGTTTTCTGGAACAGAAGAACGTGGCAACCGAAGCGCTCGGGGCACTCGAAGCAAGGACCGGTGTAGAAAAGCGGTATCTCGCCGCGGGTGAGCCTGGAGAGGGGTGCATGTCGCATGGTTCCCA
The DNA here is from genome assembly GCA_902729485.2 of Mus minutoides. NCBI lineage: Eukaryota > Metazoa > Chordata > Mammalia > Rodentia > Muridae > Mus > Mus minutoides. The sequence goes on along the minus strand of LR749565.1, from coordinate 1,473,202 downwards.
ACGGGCACCATGAGGTCCTGGGTCCCATCACTGGAAAAGACTCATGTCATAGGTTCTAGATGAGCTCCAGGAGGCCCTGGAAATCCAGGCCTGGCTCCCGGTTCCTATCCCTGTATAAGTTGCAGGACCCCAAGTACTGACTGGACACCTTGAAGTTTGGGTGCCCTCACCCAGGAAGGGGCTTACACCTTAGGTTTTCCACGGGGTATGGGAGGTCCTGAGAGCTCATACCTAGTCATGGCATCCCATCTCTAAAATGGACACTCATCCCAGGTGAGACCTGGGCTCTCGCGGATGAGATCGCGGCATCCCATCTCTAAAATGGACTCTTATCCCAGGCACCGTGAGGTTCTGGGGACTCTGACTTGGAAGGTGTGCACATCCTAGGTCCCTGAGGTCCTCTACAAGGCCATAAGGACTCAGACCTAGAAGGAGTGCATATCTTAGGTCCCTGATGGATCTGGCAAAAGGCCTCATGAGACACCAAGACCAGACTGGGAAGAAACGCACAGCTGGGTCCCCAACAGGCAACCAAAATGTCCTGGGTGCCTATTTATGGAAGGGAAATACATTCTGGTTCCCCCAGGGACCCCGATATTAACTGGGACTCTGACCTACCTGTAGGGTCTCATCCTGGAATCCCAAGAAGGGGGATTTTCATTTGCCTGCCTCTCCTCCAAGGTCTTTAGAAAAGGGCACCCTAGGGTCTTACAGCAGCTCTCCATGTGGCCTGCCTCCTCCTGGGGCCCTGGCTGCATGCCAGGCCCCAAGTCTGGTTTCTCTACAAGTCTGGTTTTTCCAGTGGCTCAGCTGGCCCCTAAGTGGATGAAAAAAACAAGGGACAACACCCCCCCAGCCCTATTAGCCTATTGTGTGTACCCCTTCTCGCATGTTCTCATGGAGAAAGTCCCTGTGGATCTCTGAGCCCTCTGAGGCCCAGCTTGGGAGGAGACTGACCCAGCACCCAGATGCTAGACTTCCTCTCTTCTTCCGTGCCTTAGTACAATAGCTTTGAGTCACTATTTGTTGATCTGAGGTGGTGGCTGGGATTTGGGGAGTCGGGGGCTTACAGGAAGGGACTATCCATCCAAGCACCCCAGCTGTTTTTAGGTCCATTCTTGTTCCAGACCCCTTCTGTAGTGTGATAAGGATCTTGGTATATCTTTCTGAAATGATTTTAGCAACCTTCTTTTGGGGTCTTCAGAAGCTCGCAGTGGTGCTCTGAAGTCCCCCTCCCTTCCTGAATCACAAGACCACGGCAAGTCTGTGTGAAGGACATAACGCCCTTTGCCACAGATCCCCAAGTTCCATGTACTGTCCTCACCAGGTGGAGGGTGGAGGGGCTCCCCTCTGCCCCACCCCGTGTCTGTGTGGGGGTTCTGATACCTGTCAATATTGCACCTGTGACTCAGCACTGTAAGACAGCCCATTGTCCCACTGTGCGGCCCAGGTACAGGCTGCGGCCTCTGTCCTGTCTTTCCACATCACTAGGCAAATTGCATCATAGTACCCTGAGGGGGGTCAGCCAGGAGGGAACTGAGGCCTAGGTGGCAGGGGCTGTGTTGAAAAACCTGTCACCTGTCCTGTCCATTTGTCTCTGTGCCTCTGCTCCCTCTCTGCCCTAAGGACTTTGTCCAAGGTTATCCTCTTCCTGCTGAGGTTGTAGTTAAAGAGATTGAGGGGACCAGTACACTGGGAGAGCCCTCTCCGCCCCATGAGTGCCAGAGACAGGGTGACATCCCCCACCTGCTTCAGGACCCTTATCTCAACTGCCCCAGATGGCCACGCTATGCCCTCAGACACTAAAATGAGGCTGGCAACTTTACTGGGGGCAGTGGTACAAAGGTCACTGGGGCCAGCTGCTACCCCCTCCTTCTTCATCCTTAGGTCGCAGAGGATAAGACCCAGAGCAGATGGAAGGAGGGGCTGGGACTCTGACCTTAGACGAAGAAACCCTTGTCCCTGCAGATAACAGTCTGTGGGGGAGGAAGGAGGAGCCTTCCTAGCCCCAGCTGCCCCAAGGGCAAAGGTCCCCTCAAGTGGATAAGCCTTCCCACCTCCACCCTCTGGCCTTCATTGGAGCACACTAAGGCCCCAGATCCCTCAAACGCTTTCCCACCAGCCCTGTGCTCTTCCTTGGCACCGTCTAGTGACAGATTCACCATGGTGGCTCCTGGCTTTTCATTGCCAAGTGTCTTAGTGGCAAAAAAAAGGCTGCTCTGTGGCGTGCAGTAAGGAAGGCACTAAGCCACAGCTAACCACAAGCGCCCCAGGGTACAGAAGTCAACCCCAGCCACCTCTACGCGGACAGCAGGTGAAGCTGAAGAACAAGGAATAGCTCACCTTGTTTGCTTGGGAGGCGGGGAGTTCTAGCACACGCTGGAGAGAGAGAGAGAGAGAGAGAGAGAGAGAGAGAGAGAGAGAGAGACCAAGATGGAAAGAGAGATCTTCCACCACATGGTTTCAGCAATCAGATTACACGCCCTCTTGTTTGGCAAGTGCCTCTACCTGCTGAGCCATCTGGCTGGCTTCTCTCCACTTGCTCTGTGAATCTGCAGCTCATCGCTTCAGGTAGACTTGACTGTTCAATGAGATCAAGGGACTGTTGGTCTTTGTCACCCTCTCCCAAGTGCTGGGTTTCAGACACACTGTAACAAGCCTGTTCTTGTTAGTTTTGTTGGTATGTGCAGAGTTCCAAGCTCACATCCTTGGGCCTTTATAGAAAGCATTTGAACACTGAGTCGTCACTCTCCCCTACCCTTTTTGGGTGGTGGGGTTTGAAACCTGGACTCTGGAGCCCAGGCTGCCGTTGGACACACTGTGTGGTCTGTGTGTTCTGTCAGTGGCTCCAGTGGCTGGACATGGGAGGGGCCAGAGTCCAAGGCCAGCTTGGGCTACACAGAAAGACCCAGTCTCAAAAAAACCCCAAAACAAAACAATACTCCCAAGATTGTCAATGTGGCAGAGCACGTCTCTAATCCCCAGCACTCAGGAGGCAGAAGCAGGTAGATCTGCCTGAGTTTGAAGACAAGCAGGTCTGCATTGTGAAACTCTGTCTCAAAGAGGAGGAAGAGGAGAAAAAAGGCTGAATTCTTGGCCATCAAGCCAGGGTTCAAGGCTGTAAGGGGGATTCACTGCCCAGGAAGGAGGCACAGGGAGTGTCAGAGAGGCACCGTGTCACACACAGACATTGCTCAATGCTCTTGTCTTTGCAGGAGCCTTCACCCTTCTAGGCCTGTATCTTCTTTTCGGCTACGGGGCCTCTCTACTGTGCAATGTCATCGGATTTGTATACCCCGCATATGCTTCGTGAGTGCCGCAGGCAGTCCACGGGGATGGGAGGCTTTGGGTACTCCTAGACGGCACTCGGAGGGCAGACATGTGCCTTCCTCTCTGGACAGAGTCAAAGCTATCGAGAGCCCAAGCAAGGAAGACGACACTGTGTGGCTAACATACTGGGTGGTGTACGCCCTGTTCGGTCTGGTCGAATTCTTCAGCGATCTACTCCTGTTTTGGTTCCCTTTCTACTACGCGGGCAAGGTGGGCAGGCTGGCCAGCCCTGGGAGCAGGTTGGGGAGGCATAGGAGTGGGTGCCCTGTTTGACAGTGTGGTGTGTCCCTGTGGCGGGGGTGGGGTGGGTGACGGGATGGGGGACGCTGGCCCTGTGAGTCACAGCTCAATGTCCCTACGCAGTGCGCCTTCCTGTTATTTTGCATGACACCCGGACCCTGGAACGGGGCATTACTACTATACCATCGCGTCATAAGACCACTCTTTCTAAAGCACCACATGGCTCTAGACAGCGCCGCGAGCCAGCTAAGCGGAAGAGCATTGGACCTAGCAGCTGGGATAACCCGGGACGGTGTGTACTTGGGGCAGATGCCCAAAGGACTTGATTTGGATACTGGATTTGGTTTTTTCCCCCCCACTCTTTGGGTTTTCCTTTTTTTTTTTTTTTTTTTTTTTTTTTTTTGAGACAGGGTCTCACTATGTAATCCTGTCTGGGTAGGAACTCACTTTGTAGACCAGGCTGGCCTTAAACTCATAAAGATCCACCTATTGAAGCCTCTCTCACGAGAGCTAGGATTAAAGGTTTATGCCACTACACATGACTAACTAGGTTATTTTGAGAGAGAAAGGATTTCATGTAGCCCAGGCTACCCCCTCCCACTCACTAGGTAGCTGAGGCTGATCTTTTATTCCTGCTCTTCCTGCCTTTACCTCCTGGGTGTTGGGATGACAGGTATCACCCCTCCCTATCTTGCTTCTGGGTCTCAATTGACCCTCTTTCTGTGTCTGTCCCCGTGACTGGATTTGCCTGCTTGTCTGTTCGCCTGTCTCGAGCCTCCTGACTCTGGCTGCACTCCTTGTCTTGCGTCTCGACCACCCCCTGCATGGCTCCACTATTCTCTTACTGTCCGCCTCTCTCTCCTTGGCTGTCGGGAACCAGTACTTCAGGCCTTGGCTCGGGGCCGGGCTCTCATCACCCCAGCATCAACATCGGAACCTCCAGCCGCTCTGGAACTGGACCGTATGTAATTCTCTGGGAGGGATTGTATAGGGCATGTGCATTCAGTGTGCATATGGTGTGTCTGCATGTGTGTGCATGTGTATGGTGCATACTGCTCAGGCTATGCATATGTGCAGGCCTGTGGACAAGTATGTCCCACGAGGAGCAAAATGTGCAAGTCTATGTTCAGATGTCTGCAGAGGGTGGCAGGCTTGCCTGTAGAGCAGAGCTGACACCACATTCTTACCAACTCTCCATCAGAGCTGCGCTGGCAGGAGGGTCCCCAGCCAACTTCAGCCACCCTCACACACCATCTTTTCTCTCTCTCCACAGCCAAGTCAAGTCAGACCCCACTCCTGAACCACAAGTGAGGAGATCTGGCAGTCTGTGTATGGATTCCCCAGCCAATGACAAGGAACACACAGCTGTTGATGTTCGGGCCTCTGACAATTCTTCAGACTCCCAGACAGAGGAGACACCACTGCAACCACAGCCGCAGCCACAACCGCAACCACAACCACAACCACAACCGCAACCACAACCGCAATGCCGAACCTCAAGTCCAAGTAAGCAAGTAGGAAGCCCCTCACAGGCCACGAACGGACAGTCCCCGTCCCCAGTCAGCCCAGGCTCTGTATCTGTATCCCGGGGTCAGCTGGCCACTGGCTCTGCCAGCGGCTCCCAGATTCCCAGCAAGTCCCGGCCCTATCGCAGCCGGGGCAGTTTGACTACCAGGGCTGCACAGCGTGCCCGACTGCCCAGTGGGACTCTGGCCTCCGCTCAGCTGCCCATGCGCTCGGGAGGTGCCTCCCAGCCAGCAGGCCGGCCCTTGGGACACAATCGCACAACAGGCCGCCACACGGGAACAAACCAGCAGACCCCTCAGGTCTCTGCTGCAGGCCGATCAGCAGCGGTGGCAGTGACAACAGCCGCCGCCGCAGCAGCCCCAGCAGCCCCAGCAGCCCCAGCAGCAGCAGCAGCAGCAGCAGCAGCAGCGCCAGCAGCCTCAACTGCACCCACTTCCACACAGCGTGTCAGTGTCTCTGCCCAGGACTCACCCAGGGCCCAGTCTCCCAGCACATCCCCTGACCCCAACCAGGCTGGCAGCAAGGCTCCCGTGGAGCCAGGGGACGCAGGTTCCAAGAACAAGCAGGGCCAGAAGACACAGGTAGCCAACACCTCAGCAGCCTCTGAGGCACTGGTCCCCTGTCACTCTGATTCCTCTCTGGATTATTTGTCCGAGTCTACCACGGAGATCACCTGTAAGTGGCCAGAGTATAGTCACCAGCTGCGTTGCCCCAGACACTGCTGGCTTTTGCCACATCTGGCTTACTAGTACCACTCTTGGACACATGTGGGCCATGAGACCAAGAGACCACATGAAACACTAGACCACCCGAGCACCGTACAAGAGCCTCACCGAATAACTGCCCGTCATCGAAACAAGTCAAACATCTGCCGCAGTGTCACGTGAAACACCCACCAGCCAGGCCTCCACACGTCAAACCCGCCCGTGGACTCCCGAGTGAGACACCTATCACACAGCCCCACGTGAAACACCCTCCCAGAAGCACAAAACACCCATGAAGGTGCAAGTGAAACACCACCCCGGGGTCCCCCGTGTAACATCGCTCCTCCAAGGCGTACAATAAAACCACCCGCTCAGGCTCATGAGTGTGTCCGCTAAGCTGCAGGGTGAGGGTACCTAAATGGCAACCATGTGGGTCAGACCTCAAGGAAACTGAGGCAGAGGAAGGCAAAGTTACCTACCCTGGGCCCTGCCAAAGGGGCCCAGATAAAAGCATGCCCAGGCAGGAAACCTATGTCCTCCCTGAGACAGAAATTTCAATTTAGCCCAGGCTGGCCCAGACATTTGTTCTCCCGTCTCAGCTGCCCAAGTTCTGACATCACAGTTATGAGCCACCATGCAAGGTATCCCTCTGCTTGGGATAAAAAGATAGTGTTTACTCCAAATGAGAGGGCAGCCACGGGCCAAATACAAAAGCAGTGCGGCAGGCCGGCCTGGGAGGCAGAGCTTATTGGGGTTCCCACAGCAGCAAGAGTGACTCAGGCACCCCAGCACGGGCAGCCAGTCCTCTCCCCGTTATTGGGATTTTCTAAGATTTTTCATTGTTTTGTGTCTGTGTGCTGACCTGTGCAGGAGGCGCCCGGAGAGGGCAGAGGGGGCAGATCTCTGCATGTGAGGTTGCAGGTGTGTGCCATGCATGCTGGGTGCATCTCTCTGCCCCCCGTCAGAGCTCTCTATTCCATCTTGCCTCAGGGAGAAATGTCTGTCAGGAGAACACAGCCACATGCACATCCATCACCCCTGTGGCAGACTTGTGGCCAGGTTCATTCCCTCATGTCTCTCCCGGAAGCAAAGGCAGAACACTACCGTTAGCTTGTGGAGAAAGGGAGCCAGGAGTGTCAGGCAGCTCTTTTGTAAAAATGAATATATTTTATGTATGTGAGTACACTATTGCTGTCTTCAGACACACCAGAAGAGGGCATCGGATCCCATTACAGATAGTTGTGAGCCACCATGTGGTTGTTGGGAATTGAACTCAGGACCTTGGAAGTGCACTCAGTGCTCTTAGCCCCCAAGTCAAACAGCTCTTGACACCCACCTGACACCTCTGCCTAGGCAGCTGGAGTACTGTGCTGTGCACATAGGATCAGTGTCGACAGAGCCAGAGTCTGGGTGAGTTCCCTGCAGACAGACCACGTTGGCATTTAGATTTTATTTTTTGTAGATCTGCAATGGAATCCCACAATTCCTGAATACTGGGCCAGGGCTCCACCCCTGACCACACCCCCAGCCTCTTATTTTCCCTGAACTTTCCAGGTCAGCCCTAAACCCCAGGATATTTGCTCACAGGGCTGTAATAGTGATTGCTAGGAGTGACTTTGTACTGGACAGTCTTGGGTAACACAGTTTCTCCCTTCCAAGGATCTGCTAGGGATGTATGGTTCTATGCATCCAACACAATTTCCGGAAAACAAAGTAGCTTAGAGGCCAACAGACCAATCACACCCTTACCCTGAAGGGGGAACTAAGTTGGACCTTGGGGTATTGGGCTCAAAGCATTCACAAGTTCAAGGCTATCCTCTGCTACATAGGGAGTTTGAGGCTAGCCTAGGCTACAGGAGACTTTCAGTAGCATCTGGACTAGGTATGGTATAACAAGTCTTTTTTTTTTCCTCGTTCCAGTCAACCCTGCTCGTTCTGGTCTTGCCCCGCTCGCTCCCGCCAGCCCCGCTCGGTCCCACTTGCTCTCTCCGGTCCAAGGATTCGTTTTATTATTATTATTCAAAAGTATAATGTAGCTGACTTCAGACGCACAAGAGGAGGGCATCAGATCTCATTACGGGTGGTTGTAAGCCACCATGTGGTTGCTGGGATTTGAACTCATCACCTTCGGAAGAACAGTCGGGTGGGTGCTCTTACCCGTTGAGCCATCTCACCAGCTCCATAACAAGTCTTTAATCACAGCCTTTAATCCACAGATCCTTGGAAGGGAGAAACTGTGTTACCTAAGACTGTCTAGTACAAAGTCACTCCTAGCAATCACTATTACAGCCCTGTGAGCAAATATCCTGGGGTTTAGGGCTGACCTGGAACGTTCAGGGAAAGTAAGAGGGGGTGTGGTCAGGGGTGGAGCCCTGGCCCAGTATTCAGGAATTGAGGATCTCTGGGAGTCTGAAGCCAGCCTGGTTTACACAGCAAATTGCAGGCTAGCAATGGCTACATGGGAAGATCCAGACCAGCCTGGTCTAAGTAGTAAGACTTTGTCTCAAAAAAGTAATAAATAGGAGTGAGGTTGTCAAGATGGTGTATTCCAGGGGCAACAGAAGCTGTTGTTCAAAGGTTCTGGGAGAGGGCACAGCCTGTGCTAAGCTCTGGGGCAGGATGGGGCCTGGCAAGTTGGAGGGGCACTGTCCTCCCTGTTGCACCTGGAGCAGGAGTGTTGGGGACATGAGAGGAGAGAAGCCTGAGGGCACAGGCTCCACAGGGCTTTGGCCTTGGCTTTAGGAGGATCCTGTATGACTCCCACCCCTGTCCCAGGTGATTGTCCCCTTGGGCACTAGAGACAGGGTTTGTAACCGCTGCTTTGAAAAATATGGTCTGACAAGTGTGACCAGGGCCATGGTGGTGGGGGGCTTGCTCTGAGTCAGGGTGGAGGGAAGTCCTGGGTGGGAGGGACTCCAAAGGAAACTGACAATAGCTCCTCCCCTCAGGTCAGCTGGTGGGGTGGCCTTGAATTCCTGGAAGACCCCTGTCAAGGCCAAAACCAAATGTTCATCCCAGGCATGGTGGCACATGCCTTTAATCCCAGCACTTGGGAGGTAGAGGCAGGCAGATTTCTGAGTTTGAGGCCAGCCTGGTCTACAGAGTGAGTTTCAGGACAGCCAGGGCTAGACCAGAGAAACCCTGTCTCAAAAAACAATCAATAAAACCCAGCTCGTCACACGGGTTTTTTACGTCACAGATGAGCCTGCTGTGGGTTAGGATAGGATCTGGTCTCCAAGGTCATTGTCAGCTACATAATGAGTTAGGGGCCAGCCTGGACTATGAGAGGCCTTAATGGCTTTCCATCTTAACTTTCTTGTTTGCTTTTTCTTAAAGATTTATTTATTTATTTTACTTATTATAAGTACACTGTAGATGCCTTCAGATGCACCAGAAGAAGGCATTAGATCTCATTACCAGTGGTTGTGACCCACCATGTGGTTGCTAGAATTTGAACTCAGGACATTGGGAAAGCAGTCGGTGCTCTTATCCTCTGAGCCATCTTGCCAGCCCTGTTTGTTTTAAGACAAGGTTTCTCTTTATGGCCCTGACTGTCCTCTAACTCACTCTGTAGACCAAGCTGGCTTTGAACTCAGAGATCTGCCTGCCTCTGCCTCCCTCATGCTGGGATTAAAGTTCTGTGCCACCCACCACCTGGCTTCCATCTTGTTTTTTGAGACAGGTTCTCTCGCTGAATTAGGAAATCACGGATTTGACTATGCTGGCTGTGAGCCCCAGAGATCTTTCATGCAGGCCTTTTACACAGGTTCTGGGAATCTGACGCCAGGCCTTCGAGTTAATATAACTCTCTGCAGTGCAGCCAGAGCCTCAGGCCTTCCTTTTATTTTGAAACAGGCAGCCTTAATTTTCCCAAGCATCCCTGAACTTGTGATGGTCCTCCCAAGTGCTGGGATCACAGGCCTGGGACAGCAAGCTGTCTTCTCGTGGTTTTTTTATTCCCCCTTCAGATTGAATCTTAGCATGTCTGGGCCTCGTGGGACAGCTCCAGGGTTGGGGAAGCCCCAACAGCCTCACCATAGTGCGATCAGCATCGTGTGCCTTTCCGCCATGTTTCTGTTACTCCTCCTGCCGGGTGCATCAGGCTCAGCACAGGGACCCTGTCAGGGATGACTCTGTCCTGTTACATTGGCCAGCTATTGTAGTTGTATGAGATTCCCCGAAGCCTGCTGCTGTTGGTCCCCTTGTAGACCATCTCCCAAACTGGGAATCCATGGCCAGCCACCAGGGGGCGCAAGGACTCCACAGATCCCTGTAGAACGGAACTACACCGTGTGGGGTTTGGGGGGAGTGCCGTAAAAGACTATGTTCAAAAGCCCGTTAGACAGAGTGACCCCTGCTTATCTCGGCACAGCACGGCATCTCCCCAGGACTCGCTGAGTCTTTCACATACAGCCGGTGCTCAGTAAATAGTCATTGGAGAGCTAAGTGTTCACAGTCAGAGCTAGCAGATGAGAGAACTGAGGCGGAAGAGTGGGGCGACTGGTTAGACCACGTGACAGATTCAAGACTCAGAGGGTATAGCCTTAAGGGACACCGCACTGGGGATGATTTGTTGAGCGACTGTAGGACAGACACTCATGATATACAGAGGCGGAAATGAACCCATAGCCTAGAGGACTGAGAAGGTTCCTGTGTGTGCCCCAACCTCTTATACTTCCTGTGCTGGTCTGTACTGGGTGTCCGGGCAGATTAGGAAAAGATGGGAATGGGGGTGTATCTGTGCACAGTAACTGCCACTCTTCTAGAGTGCCCTGGAGTCTCTAGTGAGGGGCGAGGGATTTGTTCTTTTTCCACGTTCTTGTAAAAATTAAATAGTAGCTTTAAAAGAGATGAACAGAAGTTGTTTAGAGGAAAAGTAGCCCAGGATCTTGAAGCTCCTTAAAGTTCTCAGATATGGAGTGCACCTTTAATCCCAGCATTCACTGCAGAGACAGAGGCAGGTGAATCACCTTAACTTCAAGGTTAGCCTGGTCTACACAGAGTCCTCTCAGATATGGAATGCACCTTTAATCCCAGCATTCACTGCAGAGACAGAGGCAGGTGAATCACCTTAACTTCAAGGTTAGCCTGGTCTACACAGAGTCCTCTCAGATATGGAGTGCACCTTTAATCCCAGCATTCACTGCAGAGACAGAGGCAGGTGAATCACCTTAACTTCAAGGTTAGCCTGGTCTACACAGAGTCCCAGGCCAGTCAGGGCTGTGTGCACAGGGAGACCCTGGTTAAAATATATGAGCTTCCAGGTGGGAGATTTTCCTGAGTCATGGGACGCCAGAACAGGAGCCTGGTGAAGCTCCAACCCCTGGGGGTTTAGACTGGACAGCGCCGGGCAGCCAGCCGAACTCTGCTGTCCTCCGCGGGACTCCAGAGTCTTGCATAACCAGCATGAGGCAGCAGTAGCCGATCCTGCGTGCCATCAGGGCTGACGAGTCGCCTGGCAGCCAACAGGTATTCTCGGTGTGGGGCCAGTGGTGGGCACGGACAGTGGCCTGGTGCCCACACATACTCTCGAGTACGTAGAGGCGTGCGGCTTTTGTAGATGAGCAAGACCCGCACTTCATAGCGGGTCTCCTGGGCCTGGCGGTGGCGTCCCAGCACACGGGCCTGGAACACTGTGCGACAGGGACACAGAGGGTCATATGGGCCCTCAGGGCCTTTGGGTCAGCTGAGATCAAGGGTGAGGATCAAAGCAACTATCTAGGGTCATTAGGGTCAGTGGAAGGGGTCAAAGGTCAAGAGTCTCACCAAAGTCGCTGCCACAGTAGTGAAGAAGCCGGTGTGCACGACCACGGCTGTCAGGGCATGGCCCGCAGGGGTCTACGGGGACGGGGGAGTGTGTGAGATGAGCCTTGCCCCTGCCTGGTACCCCCACAGCCCGCACCTTTGTCTCTGCTTCACCTGGTGGCAGGGATGCAACACGGGCAGGGATGGCCTCGGGGACTACAGGAGTCTCTGCAGGCTGTGGCTCCACCTCCCGAGGCTGAGGCTGTCGCAGGGGCCAGCCCAGGGCCTGCACCTGAGCCTGGAAGGGGCCATAGCGCTCCCGGGGCAGCCAGAACTCAAAGTGTACGCCTGGGTTGGGCTCCCGCAGCAGCACCTGGAGCGGGAGGGCGCATGAGAGCTGGTGGCCCAACCTCCCGTCAGCACCGTGCTTCCCCAGCTAACCGACCTCAGTGTCCCGCCTGTACCCCGCCCCGAACTGTCCACACCTGCCCACCTGTAACAACAGCTCCTGGGAGGTGGGGCCGGTCGCCTGCAGAGTCTCCTCCGGGCCGGCACTGCGGGTGTAAACCACTCGGGTGCCCGCAGCCTCGTAGGTGCCAGGCGGGCTGAGCACCCCATCACCGTTGAGCACGTAGTGCCCGCCGCGGGTAACCAGCGCTGCAAAGAATCAGTCAGCCTGTGCTCGCGAAAACCGCCTGTCCCCAAGCCTCAGTTTCCCCAGGGGCCCCGAGGTACCCAGGTGGTTGTGGCTGCGCTGTGCTACGCGGATGTGCCTGGCGCCCTCGGGGATCAAAGTCACGTTCCAGTAGCCGGCGAAGGCACCTGAGGCAGGCGGAGGGTTGCGGTGTAGCGCGGCAGGATTTTCTGGGATGCGCTGGTGTGTACAGGGGTGCGTTGTGGTGGGATGAACTGGGACGCACTGGGGTACACAGGGGAAGTACGCTCTGGAGTATGCAGAGCAGGGATACTCTGGGGTACACAGGCGAGGGACGCTCTGGGGTGCGCAGGGGAGGGATGCTCTGGGGTACACAGGCGAGGGACGCTCTGGGGTGCGCAGGGGAGGGATGCTCTGGGGCTCGCAGCGGCGAGGTACACTTTGGGTGCGATAGTGTGCTCAGGGATCGATAGCTGCGGATAAATGAGATGATACTGAGGGGAGGCAGGGAAGGGGTTAAAAGCGCATCTATTCGAGGGAGGGTGGGACGCTCTGTCAGAGGCCAATTAGGGGAAGGGCTCGAGGAGCCGGGCCTTAGCCTGCCCAATCAACAAGAGCCTTGGCTCCCAGGAGCCAAACTTGTTAAAGGGACACCCCTTTCCACTGTGTTTCTCAAGCGCTGGCAATGAGGCAGAATAAGGCAGTCACCGGCGTCGCGAAACACGCGCTGCACGAACAGGCAAGAGTCGTTAGCGCCACCACAGAGGCCGCAGCGGTCCTCGAGGGTGCCGGAGCCCAGTATCCCGTCACAGCCTGCGCTCTGCGGGGGGACACTGGGTCAGAACCAGCAGGGCATGAGAAGGCGGGGCTGTGGGAGGGGCGGGGCTAAGGAACACGGTTTGGTAGGTGGGTGGGACTAGAGGAATTGCGTGGGAGGGACCTAGTGAGAACAAGGCACTCAGCAGACTCTAGTGACAAGGCTTTTTGGTGGGCGTGGCCTGGTGGTAGGCAGGATTATTAAGGCGGGATTTGAAAGAAGGAAGGGTGTGCAAAGACTGGAAAAATTGGTGTACTGTGCCTGGAGAAAAGACAGTGAGAGAAGCCACGAATAGCGTGTGACTGGAAGGGTGGGTGGAGCCTGGAGCTATATGGGCGGGAGGGGTGAAAGAGGAGCCAGAGAGAAGCCTCAGTGAGGTTTGGGGTCTGAACCTGAACGGTGGGTGGGTGGAATGTAGGTTTTAGGGGTGTGTGTGTGGGAAAACCGATATAGTTACCCTGAGACAGTTTGGAGTGGGGCCGTACGTTAAGGCGGAGTCTGCAGGGAAATGGGCGTGATTGGGCAGGGTCAATGGGTCCTCACCAGACAGCGGCCTGCCACGCAGAGACTCTGGGTCCCCGGGGTGCAGGGGGTGCCATCCAGCACGCGGCCAAAGCTGTGGTAGAAGGCCTGGCCTTCAGCTAGGCAGTTGAGGTCACACACATTGGGCGCTGAGGGCGGGAGGGGTGGTGAGTCTGGGGCTTCCAGCCCATCGCCCGCCAGTCTCTACACTCAGCTCATTTCAGCTCAGGCTCAGCCTAAACCCCTACAGGCGCCAACACTTCCCAGGCCTCACTTGTCGCTTTTTTCCTCTGGGCTCTGCCCTCTTCATGGCCCACCTCCACCCTCCTTTCTCCAGGCCGTGTGCTTGTTTGCTTTCTTTCTTTTTTTGAGACAGAGTCCGAGAACGGAAAGGCTGTCTGAGAACTACGTAGACCGGGCTGGCCACGTGCCTCTTGCCTCTCCGGTGCTGGTAATAAAGGCCTAAGCCACCACACCAGCCCATACATTTTCCTACACCCTGAGTCTTCCTTCTCCTTTCTTTCTCGCTCCATTTCTCCACTCTCTATCTCTTCCAAGTCATACTTCTGTATCATCTTCTCTCTAGGCCTTCCCCTCTCAGGTCACACCCCTATTCTCCTCTATCCAGGCCCCACCCCTCCCCAGAAGATCAGGCTACTCACCCCCGTGGAAGGGCACCCACTGGTAGGTTTTCTGGGTGTCCAGGACAGGGTGGCCATTGTAGAGAGAACACTGCAGGTCCCTGGCCCACTCTTCTCCCTCCAGGCTCTGCCCTCCCATTCAGGCCCAAATAAACTAGCCCCAGAGCCTGACTGTACCACTGGCCTGCAATGTACCTCAGTTTCCCCTGCCTGTCAGATGAAACCCGCAGATGCACAGCCGTTATCTGAGCCACTTAGCAGCAGGCTGGCTGGCAGACCCTGCTGGGGACAAGGCCAACCTAGTTGAACTCTGTGGAGGTGGGATGGGGCAAAAAGGAAGGAGGCCCAGAGCTGATGGAATGTTCTGTGTTCTAGACTGATCTTATCTGTCTCCATCACGCTGGCGGCTGAAGCTGCCTGTCTCCCTTCAATCTGGAGGCGTGCTGCCCCGGGCACCCAGTTATATAAGCTGCTATTTTCAGCTCCGTGTGACAACATTTCCTGTTAGTGGGATCAGTTTGAAAACTGTTGGCCTCTGGATAAAACTCTATGTCAATCCTCAGCCTGGAGTTTGACCCTGTGCAAAAGGGATCGTGTCCTTGATTCACCAACTCCTACATATGCTTTAAAACCCCATTCCAATACCCGCCTCTCAGAGTCTTTCTTTCTTTCTTTCTTTCTTTCTTCCTTTTTTTTTCTTTTTTTGGTTTTTCGAGACAGGGTTTCTCTGTATAAGCCCTGGCTGTCTGGAACTCACTCTGTAGACCAGGCTGGCCTCGAACTCAGAAATCCGCCTGCCTCTGCCTCCCGAGTGCTGGGATTAAAGGCGTGTGCCACCACACTTGGCTCTCAGAGTATTTCTTAATTCCTTGCAAGAATCTCTTTTTCTTTTAACCCCAGAAGATCAGGCTACTCACCCCCGTGGAAGGGCACCCACTGGTAGGTTTTCTGGGTGTCCAGGACAGGGTGGCCATTGTAGAGAGAACACTGCAGGTCTCGGAATGGTGTGGCCCCTGGAGGGCAGTCCTGGGCAAAGATATAGGTGGATAAACCGGGCAAACCAACAAGGGCTATTTGAGGTGGACAGACCCAAGCAAGAGGGATTCAGGGCAGATGCGAACGCCTACCAGCAGCTGGCACACCCGGTATTCATGGCTGTCGCCCCAGCAAAGTTCCTCCCTGGGAAGTCTGCAAAAACCAAGGTGGTCTGAGTGTAGCAGGAACCCCCACACAGCCTCTCAGGGACCCCTTTCCATCACCCACCAGGCCACCCTCCGCCCCCACCAGCCCCACCCGCATTCCAGCTGGCTCCTTAAGATTAAAGGGCACAGTGCATGTGTGGGCAGGCAGAGGGCGCGGCCGGCGTGCTGCGGAGGGAGGGGAGGGGAGAGGCTCCCGGGTTACCGGACGCAGTGGCGTCTGCGCACTGAGACGCCCCGACCACACGAGCTGGAACACCTGCTCCAAGACCCCCAGGGCGTCCACTCTCCCGGACCCTACTTGATGGCAGAGAGGAGGGTCAGCCAGGAGGAGAGTTGGAGTCCCCTACCTCATCTCCCTACCTATTCTCATGCGCTTTCTGGGATCCTTCATTCCCTTACCTGCGCAGCACCCCTCAAATCACAGTACAGGAGAGTCCACAGAAAGGACAGAAGAAGCGGGAAGAAGCGGGGTTTGAGGGAGCACAGGGTTCCCAAGAGGCGGTGAACAGCAGGATCCGGGTGAACTGCCATCTCAGCCCTGGCTGGCTGTGTGACTTTCGATGGTAGCCAAACCTCTCTGGGTCCTCTTGTCTCTAAAAACAAATGAGGTAGCAGCAGCCTCGCCTCATCTCTGGAAAGCCTTGAGGGAGTTATAGGCTCAGGTCAGACACAGGGTGGGAAACTAGGAACTGTATGTGTTGTTATTTGGTTTTAAAATTAATGTTATTTGTAGAAAGGCACATTCCTTTAATCCAGCACTTGGGAGACAGGCAGATCTGAGTTCGAGGTCAGCCTGTTCTACAGAATGAATTTCAGGACAGCCAGGGCTACACAGAGAAACCGTGTCTTGAAAACAACATGCATATACATACTATGTGCATGCATGCATGCACACACACACATGTGCACACACATGCACACAGTGCAGTGCTGGAAGATGCCAGCAGCAGGATTCCAATGGTGAGCTGAGGTGCTCCCAAGGTGACATGGGTGCTTAGAACCAACTGTGGGTTCTCTTAAAGAGCAAGGTAAGATCCTGAACACTGAGCATCTCTCCACCTCCGCCTGTGTTTATTTGAGACATTTTCTCACTATGTAACCCAGGCTGTCCCAAAACTTCCTATGTGGCCCAGGCTGGTCGCTAACTCAGAGACCTGCCTGCCTCTGCCTCCCAGGTGCTGGGATTAAAGATTTGCACACATGCCAGGGTAATTTCTTTTTTTCTTTTTAAATTATTATTATTTTTTAGATAAGGTCTTGTAACCCAGGCTGGTCTTAAACTTGTAGCTAAGGATGACCTTGAACTCGTGACCTTCCTGCCTCCCCTACCAGCTCCTGGACAGTGGGCACTGGGCGTTTGCTCTAGGACAGGCTTCCCTTTTCCTTTTGAGATGGGAGTCTTGATCTGTAGCTCAGGCTAGGCTCAAACTCTGAAAAATCCTCCTCCTTCAGCCTCCTGGGACAAAGTTGCCAGTCCTGGACTGCCACACACCCACCTTAATCAGCTCTTACTACAGACAGTGTGTTCTTTTATAATGCACAGGAATCCTTTAAGGACAGTGCTTAGATGGCTGCGAGTTTAGTCACTCCTTTCATCTACCTTCCTGCGTGGCCAGGAACCAGCCTTTCCCTTTCTCCAGGCCTCAGTTTCCCCATCTGTGCAGTGAAAACCCGCGGAACCCTGTCCCTGAGTCTCTGAGACCCTGTAGAGGGACGACTAATGGAGGCTCATCCGGAAACTCGGGGTAGAATGGGTGTCCCCCTCCCAGCTGCACCCCAGTCTCTAGGCACCGCTGTGCTCCCAGGTACCCCATAGCCTAAGGGATCTCCTCCCCACCCCCACCCCCTACCTACCCCCATGGTAGGCGCGGGGGAAGGCTGACCTGGCCTCCTGCCAACACGTGGGTCATGGTCTCATCTGCCAGGGGCTGCGGTGCCTAGAGGATCTGAGGACAAGAGGGGCAGGGTGGGGCTGAGTGGAGGCCTCAGTTTCCCTGACTGTAGAGACCAGATGAAGTCATTCTCAGCCGACGCCCTCCTCCTCGTGATCCCAGCCTGGCAAGACCAGCCAGGAGGGAAGGGAACCAAGATGAAGTGAATCCCTTCTGGGCCCAGGCCAGGCTCTCTGAAGGGCACACGGGCTCTCAAAGGTCTGCAGCCCACAGGGTCCAGGTATCTGAAAAAGGGGTAAGGAGGACCAAGGTACCCTGGCCCGGCTGGAACCAGGGTCTCTCCGGTTGTCAGCCAATCTGATGCCCTTTAGAACACCTTAGAACCGAGATGGCTGTAAATTGGAAATCCACAGGAACTGCTTCAAGACACTCGCCGGACCCAGAGACTAGGCTGTCCCGGGAAGGAAGGAAGAAGGAGGCTGGGGAAGGGCCATCTCATAACCCCCTTCGTGAGGGGGGGCTCCTACCCATGTCTGTCAATGCCTTCTCCCGAGCACTGCATCCCTCTCCCGCATTGGTGCACCAGTCACTGGGGTGTTGGTCTCCTGAGTTTCAGTCCCATCCCGTAGGAAGTGCGACACCCAAACTCACTCACCATCCTAGGGATCGCTGCTTTCGCTCCAAGCAGGGAAAGAAACCAATCTCATCTCCGCCGACACACCGGGTGGAATACTGGCAGGATGTGAAGAGGGACTTACCAGCTGCTCAGAGCCCAAAGCAATGCGAAGCTTCCCCGGGACGCCCCAGGGACTGGCGGAAGCGGCGGGGCCCCAAAGTGCGGGACTGCGAACTCGGTCGATCCCTCCCACCCGGGCCTCCTAGGCGCGCCCAGGCTAGGGTCACCAAGGGCGCAGGCCAAGGGCGCCCTCGTGCGGCGGGAGAGGGCGCACGCGTTAAGCCTGGAGCTGCGGCAGGGGCCTGACAGCGCAGCTCAACGGCCCAGGGTTGCTCCTGGTATCCTGGGTGCCAGTGACCTTGGGAAGTGCAGCTGCAGGGCGGTGCGCGGGGGTGACTGGACTGCTATTCCGGGCGCCACGCTCAGGGCCAGGGAATGTGCCTAGCGCTGGGGCTTGGGATGGGATAGTCCATACCAGGGCTCCCTCCCACCCTCAGTACCCCGTCCTGTTCCGCAGCTCCCTGCACCCAGATTTCCTCTTCTCGTCCTCATCACCCACTCAGGCCAGGCTCCTAGCTCTGTCCCAACAATCCCAGGGACCCCAACCCAGGTCTCCATCATCCCTGCAACCGGGACTTCACACCCTGTCCCTGTTCCCCCAGTTAGATCTCTCCACTCTGGTCCACATCATCCCCCAGTTAGACCTCCCTGCCTTGGTTCGCATCTCCCCCCTACCCAACCAGACTCCTCACTCGAGTCCCCCGGCATCCCCTCACGAGGCCCCGCGCGCCCGCTGGGGACGGAGGGACCCTCCCTGCCGCACATTCCCAGGCGCTGCCGTCACCAATGCTCCACCCGGTCCCGCCCTCTAGGTCTGGACGCCAGTGCTGCTTCTCTCCACTGGTTTTGGCCTCAAGCCCTCCGCCTCAGTTTCCCCATTCCCGGCATTCTGCCAGCCTCTTGTGGACACCCCGACCCCAGCAGCCGGGCAGAAGGCCGCTGCACTGCGATGATCAGTGCTGTGTGGACCATGCTGTTCCTGGGCGCTGAACTCGCCTCCTCTAGGAAGCCCACCTGGCTGACCTCTGGCCCGGACCGCTTTCCTCACAGGGCACAGTGCCTGCTGTATGCACTCCCTGAAAAGCAGACTGCCTGCAGTATTTACTCCATGCAGGGGACAGTGTCTGCTGTATACACCTGCCTCAGGGAGGTCCTCTGGACAGGGCTCAGCACAGGACAGCCGCTGGAAACATCTCTGAATGTGACCACTCCATGACATTATTATGCAAGCCACTGTGTGCACACAGCTACAGACCCAGCAGCCAAGTCCCTTGCGGGGAGGTGGCCATGCTGGGCCATGACTCCGATTTCTGATACCCATCATCCTGTTGAAGAAAAGGTGCTAAAGCCAGGCATGGGCTGTGAGGAGAACCCCTACAGAACATGTAACCATTAAAGGAGCCAAAGGGAAGGGTGGCCTAGCCAGGGTCGGCACGAGAATGAGGGACAATTCTGATGTCCTGCTGTGAAAGGAAGGGACCTCAGCAAAGCAAAGATGAGGACCGAGTTGGGGAGAGAGGCCCATGCAGCAGGTGTCCTGTTCTGGTATACAGTAGGCATGCACTCTGCATGGAGGATATACAGCAGCACAAATTTACAGGAGAAAATATGCAACAGATATACTCTCCAGGGAGCATACATAGTAGGCACTGAAGGGGGAGTATACATTAGGTGCCCTGTCCTTCATGATACATGTATACAGGAAACCCTGTGTCTGGCAGAGTGAGCATACAGCTCACAATATATGCACAATAGGTACCTATATACAATAATCCCTCTCACTTGCAGGGATAGTATACAGTAGGCACTTTGCTGTGCAACCACTGCCTACAGTAGACACTACGCCCTAAAGAGAGTGTGTCCAGTGGACATGGCTCTTTCCCCAGAGTCCGTACAGCAGACTATCGCAGTGAATCAGGCACCCGTCAAAAGCTGAGGCCTACAAGGAGGCCAGAGAGCGGGCGCTGTGTCATACAGGAGTGTATACAGAAGGTGGTCTGCCCTGCAGGGTGTGCATTCAGCAGGCACTGTACTACACCTCCCTGCAGTTCCGACTCAGTCCAGCAGAGGGTGCACCAGGGCTCCAGAGCTCCGCTAAGTTTGTTCAGGACAGTGCAGCCTGCTGGGGAAAGCTCTAGTCCACACTCACTCCTAGCCGGGTCCCCACCCTCGGTGCTCCTTCTAGGACCCATTCGCTTCTGCCAGGACGGGATTGGGGCAGGGGACAGGGCTTAGTGGGGCTCTTGGCTATCTGTAAGGCCAGGACTCTGGGTTTACAAACCAAATGGCCAACAGCTTGACTTAGGTACTTAAACATTTAATAAGTGGCTGTGAGCCGGGCGTGGTGGCGCACGCCTTTAATCCCAGCACTCAGGAGGCAGAGGCAGGTGGATTTCTGAGTTCGAGGCCAGCCTGGTCTACAAAGTGAGTTCCAGGACAGCCAGGGCTACACAGAGAAACCCTGTCTCGGAAAAAAAAAAAAAAAAGTGGCTGTGGCCATACACACTTGTCTTCCCAGCATTGGATAAGCGAAGGTAGGAGGATCTGAGTTTGAGGTTATCCCCAGCTGCATAGGATGTTTGAGCCAACTTAGGCAACATAAAACTGTGTGTCAGAAAAACAATACTGGGTGCTGCATCTTCTTATTTGGCACAAGTATCACCGAGCATGGACAGAGCCTGGGTGTCATTCCCAGCACAGAGGTTATACACACCTGACACCCCAGAATGGAGGAGGGTGGAGGCAGGAGGATCAGAAGTTCAAAGTCATCAGTAGCTACAGGCTGAGATGCAGGCCAGTCTGAACTCCAGAGTGAGGGTCTCCAAAGTGGGGACAGGAGGCTATCAGGCCTGTTCACAGGAGAACCTCGTGGTGCCCCGTGCAGCCCTTGGAACTCTCCTGAAGTCCCTGAGGCCACCTGATCCCCAACATGTTCCCTTCTGCCTCCCAAGGACACTGGGGTACGGTAACTGCTATCCAGACTCTAACCTCGCTGGGGCTCCCATCTGCCCCTGAGGCACAGGGGTGGGGGCAGAATTGAACCCACACTGTCGTGGTCATCCTGTGCATAGGTATTGGGAGGCTCTGAGATCCTGTCTTTCCTCTTGGGAGCACATGAATGGAGAAAAGGTTTTGGTTCGGTTTGGATATTCCTGGGACCTGGGACCTGACGCATTGTCAATCCCAAAATGGCAGAAGAGGGAGGAGAAAGGAGGCTGGAGTTCTTGCACCGAACGAGATTGCTCGATTGCTCTTTACTTTGGCAACATTGGGTTTGGGTTGTGTGTGTGTGTGCGTGTGTGTGTGTGTGTGTGTGTGTGTGTGTGTATCCCTGTTTTGTGTACATGTGTGTGGAGGCCAGAAGTGGGCATCAGGTGTCCTCGCCAGCTGCCCTCCCCTGTGTCTTTTCAGACGGGGTCTCTCTCTCACTGGAGTGTGGGAGCCTGGGGTCCTCTCCTCTCTCCCTACCCAGTGCTGGAGTTACAGCTGTGTATCCCATCCCACTTTAATTTTATTTAAGACAGGGTTTCTCTGTATAGCCCTGGCTGTCCTCTGTAGACCAGACTGGCCTCGAACTCACAGGGATCCTCCTGCCTCTGTCTCCAGAGTGCTGGGATTAAAGGTCTGCACCACCACTGCTCACTTAGCTCCCATGCATTCTTTTCTTTTCTTTTCTTTTCTTTCTTTCTTTCTTTTTTTTTTTTTTTTTTTGAGGCAAGGTCTCAAGTAGCCCAGGCTAGATTTGAGACCCTCACCCTAAATCCTGAATCATCCTGATTCTACCTATTGAGTTTTGGGATGACAGGTATGTGTCACCGTGCCTGGATCACTCCCTACTCTCCCCACCCCCCACGTCTGCTGACACTGCCATTAGCAAAAAGACCCACGCAGACAAAAAAACGGATCGCTCCTGCAGAAACCTGGCCAGTTCCGATGGCCACACAGCACCCTGCTCAGCGGTCGAACAATGTCCCTGCTCAAAGGTCGATGCCATGTCCCTCCAGAGGAAGATAAGGGGAGGGGCCTGGGCTGCAGGGGAGGAGGGGCCTTGCTGCAGGAGTCCCACCTTCTGGGCAGTAGCACTCAGGATGTAGGTCCCCTGAGGACATCAGCTCTGTCAGCAGGATCATAGGCGACTCAGGGAGTAGTAGCACAAGGACCAAGCAAACCTGACCCAGCAGGGAGAACCCACTTTGGGGACAAACAAGGACTCAATAAAATCAGAATATAAGGGCGACTCCTGCCTGCACCTCCTCAGCGCCACCACCACCTGGCTAGGAATTATGTCCTTGTTCCTTCAGCTGTAGCATGTGCCACAGAGCCTCACCCCTGTTGGTGGCTGCATGATATTCCAGCGTGTGGGTGGGGCACACTGTGTGTCCATCATCCATCCATCCAGTGGATACTGGCTGTCCTAGAAAGAGTACTCTGTGTACTGGAGTCCTGGGGTGGGATAGGCTTGCTGTGGGCATGAGAAGGCGCAGGAAGAGCGAGGGGGAGGGGAGGAACACCCGAGCCTGGAGGGTGCCACAGCATGGAAACCTTCGAGCTTCCTGGCTGTTCTGAGAGGGACTCAGCTTACATCCTGGGCAGAGGCCCTGGCCAGTGAGTCCAGGCTTGGGGTGACACGTTCCCAGGCTCCTTTCTGGCTGTGAATCCTTCTGCCCAGTTCTCAGAGCCTCCATTTGGGTTTAGGTGACAGTGGCCCGACCCACTGAGGGCCAATCAACTTCTGTCTGATTCTGTAGCTAGGCTCTGCCCAGAGCCCTTCCCTTTGGCTCTGCATCTGAGAGGCTCAGAGCAGAGATAGGGGAGGATGTGAATGGCTCCTGTCACCCACCCCCACTGCTTCTGCGAAAGTCACCTACCTTCCTGGGCAGTCAGCACACTGGGGGGGGTCCCTCCCCCTCCCCCTCCCCCTCCCACACACATTCATGCTGGGTCACATCGCCCAGGACCTGCAGTGTCTGAAGTGTTCAGGCGGTCACTTCTCTCCTACCTCCTCGTGCCTGGGACTCCAAGTCTCTGGGGACATTTTGTGAGTGGCTGAGAGCTCACGGGTGCAGCCATGTGGAGCCTAGATAGGGATCATGTGTCTGGGAGGCCTGGGCTGCCTGGTAAGGATCCATACACAAGCCCTAGAGTCTCGGGGGGGGGGCCTCTGGGGAGTCTCAGCAGCCAGGCAGTCGTCACCCCTCCACCTGCGGCAGGTATTTTGAGCAATGCTTCCCAAGGCTTCTCCAGAGAAATCTGCTGAGTCTTAAGAGTTATCTCAGGTCAACGGGAGAGCAGAGATGGAAGGTGGAAGGGCTGAGCATGGGCGCAGCAGTTTGGGGTGTCGGGGGTGGGCAGTCAGGCTGAAGGTCATACCTAAGGCCGTGGGGGCTCAGTGACTGTGACTAACATAAAGCAGGCCAGTGTTTGCCAGGTGTGACAGTGGCGCATGCCTGCCATCTGGAGGCGGAGACAGGAGGGTTAGGAGTTCAAGGCCAGCCTGTGGTGTGTGAGCTTTTCTTACCTTTTGGTGCGTGGCTCAGCAGCTTGAAGCTCACCCACAGGCTTTCGCAGTTGTCTCTGCCATTGATCTCCATCCTGAAGCTCACTGCCATTCGATATGAACTCTCACTGACTGACTCTCAACTTCCAGCACCCACAGACCCACTTCCCGTCTCTGGATTGGCCTGTCATGGAGTTCCAAACTGTGTGGCTTTTTGCATCTAGGTCTCTCACTGAGCCTTAAGGGCCTTCAATGATGTGGGTGTCAAAAATCCCGTTTCTGTTCATGGCTGCATGTTATTCCAGTATGTGGACAGGCCTCACCATGTGTCTGTCATCTGTTTGTAGGCACGGATATCTCTACCTGCTGGCTGCTGTGGACACCTCTGTGTCTCTGTCCATCTTTTCCCCACCCCTCTCTCTCTCTCTCTCTCTCTCTCCTTCCTTCCTTCCTTCCTTCCTTCCTTCCTTCCTTCCTTCCTTTTCTCCTTTGAGTTTTTGAGACAGGGGTCTCAGCACGTGAACCTGCTGTGTACCCAAGGCTGGGGAGTGGAATGTCCCACCTCAGTGAGGCACAGGCTGACAGAAGGACATTTATTTTGCTCCCCAGTGCAGTCTCAGCCAGAAACCCCAGGATCAGCCAGGAGAGAGAGAGAGAGAGAGAGAGAGAGCACTGAGAGAGAGCACCAGCCATCAGCTGACGGCACGCTGCAGGGCTCCAGGCCAGAGACTCGGTCTCTTCTGTCCCAGGAAGTTGCTGTTATTCTGTGGATTCAGCCACCCACCCAAGTGCCTGTCTCTGTCTTCACTGGGGCAGGAAGCCAGGGGACCACAGTGCAGCTGCCAGATATTCGGGGTCCACCCCACCTTAGAGCCATGCTGGGAGACCCTGAGCTTGTAGGAACCCCAAGTACTTGGTCTGCCACTTGGAGCATAAATGACCCCTAACCTAGAGACCAGGTCCCAGAAAAGGCCTTGAAAGAGTCTCAGGCTTTTAAGTTGTCCTTCTCATTGCTGTGTGTCACATACATACCAATGCTCCTGTGGGCAGCAGAGGACAGGACACCTTTTGGGTGGGAGTCAGTTCTCTTCTTTCAGGGTGGGTCCCAGGAATTGAGCTCAGGTCGTCGGGGTCAGAGGCAGGTGCTTTACCCTTCCAGGTGTCTCAGAGCTCCCTAAGGCTTCTTCTTTCTCAGTGTGTAACCTGAAACCAACTCATTTTATTTATTTATTTATTTATTTATATTTATTATTTATTTATTTATTTATTTATTTATTGTTTTCGGAAACAGGGTCTCTCTGTGTAGCCCTGGCTGTCCTGGAACTCACTCTGTAAACCAGGCTGGCCTTGAACTCAGAAATTCGCCTGCTTTTGCCTCCCTAGTGCTGGGATTAAAGACGCGGGCTATTTAAACTTCTCAAACTTGTCCTTTATAGGGGCTGGGCTGGGGCTATCTCGGGGACACAAAGAGCCCTTCAGAGATTGGCATGAAGTAGGTACTTGATCATCCCAAAGTTACTTAGCAGACATAGTAGGTGTTCTGCCAACAATGGACTGAGCTAACACAGGAAGACAGGTCTGCTATGGAGAAGTTCAGTTCCAGACATGGGAAAGGCTCTGTTCCACTTCCTGTCACTCCCTCCCCACCCCCGCCCTGACCGGTTTCCCTTTAGCAGGGGTCCTGGGCTCGCTGGCTGCAGCCTGGCCTCTGAACAACGGGACTGTGACCCCAGCTCCAAGGGAGACACCAGTAAATTGAACCAGTCTTGTTCCGCATGGTACACTCAACTCACCCTCAGGGCTCCCTGGGGCCCACTAAGACTTGGAAGCACTCAAGGGGTGCTTCTTGTCCCCCTCGGTGGCACGGGCCAGGCCAGATTCCAAATTCTGGCTCTGGAAAATTCCATAGCCTGAATCCAGCCACACAGAGTGAGGCTAATCCCTCCGCATTTACTGTGTTATGTAACGTTCGGGATTAATACTAGAGGCAGATGGTGGGGCTCACACCCTGCCCTGTGCCTGCCTGGCTTTGGGAGCGAGGGGACTCCCACCTGGCACATGCAGGCGGGGGCCCCAGATTCTTGAGGTGCAGAAATGCTGCATTCGGCACGGGGTGGGGGCGGGGGAGGGGAGGGGTGGGCTCCGGTGAGAGGTAGCCTGAGGTTCTGAAGTCCCTGGCTCCTTGCTCTCTTCTGTCAGCTACACCCAAACGTCCATCTCTACTTTAAGGGTCAGTGCCCCGTAGGCCATCAGAGCTAGCGTCGCACACATGCCCACATCTGCCCCTCATCCTGGTTGCAATGTCTTCCGTGGCGTCCCATGCCACGGTGACTCTTTTGTGTCCATAGCCTCCCAGCTCTGCTTCTTTGGTCCACATGTCCTTAGATGTCCCCAAGCGGTCCTCTCTGAATCCCACTGAGCTTTCCCAGTGCCCAAGTTGATGAAGCCCCACAGGTCGCTCCCGTAGGGAGGATCCAGCCAGATGCGCTTGGTCCTCTGGTCACCGGCCTCCCGTGTACCCCTCTGAGAGAATCCTGGGGCGGGCACCTCTGCAAAGAAACCAGCAGAGAGTTCTCTGGACCTGTTTCCCGGATGGGTGAACCAAGCGCTGTTAACAAGTCACAGGAGGTTGCAGGGCTGGGAGCGCGGCTGAACCTTACTTAGTTCAGGTATCTGGCTGCCAGTTGGCTCCAGAGCACCTGCCACTCGGCTTTGGGTGCAGGCGGGACCCCACCAGCGTCCGGGCCCCGCCTCGCTTCACCCCGCCCCCACTCTCCAATAAGACCCGCTCCGGAGGCTCGCGGGCTCAGATCAGCAGCGCTGCAGGCAGCACTTGCTTGCGCAGTCCCCGCGCGCTCTGCGCACTCAGGCCCAACCTGCGCAGATGGAGCCCCGGTCCCGGCGGCGGCGGAGCCGCCAGCTTGTGGCCACCTTCCTGCGCGATCCAGGCTCGGGGCGCGTGTACCGGCGCGGGAAGCTGATCGGCAAGGTGGGAGTTCTAGAGCCTGTACATACTCACACACACACACACACACACACACACACACACACACACACACACACACGCGTGCGCGCATTCGAGTTCAAAGCGCGGGAACGGAGAGAGTTGAGGGGGCGAGGGTCGCGGGTAGGACGGGATCCGGCGCGCCATGGCTGGAGCCTCGGGATCCTGGAGTTTGGGGTCCGGGCTGCATGGTGGATGGATGGCGAGGCGGGAACCGCACTTGGTGCTCTGTCTGAGGGCTGTGCGGAGCGTGTGCAGGGCGTGTACGGGATGTGTGCGTTTCCCGCGTTAGCGCGGGCGCTGAGCATCCTCTGGGTGCACAGCTGGCGCTCCGCACGCAGTAGAGGGCTGTCATCTCCACGGTGGGCCCGTGGGGCTGTGGGTGCTGAGCTACGCGTGGGATCTGCGCTCTGCACCAGGCTGCGTGGCTGAGGCTGGGGATTGCTCCTTTAGTGGAAGAGTGCGCGGCTTGGGCTCAGGGGGTGTTGTGCGTTGTGTTCAGGTGTCTAAGTGATGTGTGTCTGGGTGTTGTGTATCTGGGTGTACCTGGTTGCTGTGCTGTGTGCCTGGGTGTTGTTTGAAGGCATTCCCCTGTTAAACGTTACAGGCTGCTGAGTGTCTGGGTGAAGCTGTGCATCTGGGTATTGTTTTGTGTATCTGTGCTGGATCTGTGTTGTCATGAGTTTGTTTCTGGGTTTTGTGTGTCTTAGTATTTAGAGGCTGTATGCTGTGTGTCCATATGTTTTGTATGGATGTATGGGGGGTGTGTGTGTGTGTGTGTGTGTGTTGGGTGTCTAAATGTTATTGGTCTAGGTGTTGTGTGTGTAGTTGTGTGTGGAAGCTCTGTGGGCAGGTGTCTGACTGGGTTGTGCGGGAGCCTTCTGTATATGAGAGCTGTGTGTGGATGCCAAGTTGGGAGTGTTTGTAGGCGTGTGGAAGTGCCTCAAGGGGTGTGATTGGGGGTGTGTCTGGGTGTTGTGTGTGGGGTTCTGAGCCTGGATACTGTATGTGGATACGGTGTGGGGTGCTGTGTTTGTAGGTGTGTGTAACTGGTCTATATGGGCGCTGTGTATCTGGGTTCTGTGTGGATGCTCTGTTGGGTGCTGCGTGGATGTTATGTGTGTGGGTTTTGTGTTTCTGGGTGTCGTGAGTCCCTCACTGTCCTGTATAGGAGAGTACATAGTCCTGCTCTGGCAAAGTCCGTGGGTCTCTTCTCTTTGGTGTGCAGCTAGGGTGTGGGATGTTGGGGTGTGATCGCTGCAGTGTCTCTTCTTGGCTGAGTGTGTTAAAAGCCAGTGTCTCCAGGTGTGCTCCGCTGTCTACACCCCTATTGTCCTCCGCAGGGCGCCTTCAGCCGCTGCTACAAGCTCACGGACATGTCCACCAGCGCCGTGTTCGCTCTTAAGGTGGTGCCGAGGGGCGGAGCGGGGCGGCTGCGCCTGCGCGGGAAGGTGAGACACACACACACACACACACACTATTACCCCCAGCAGACAGTTGCCCTGCTTCCCTCCCTGTGAGCGAGCCAGGCCTAGGGCCTGTCTCCTGCTCTGTACTGAGGATCCTTCATGGGGACATAGGTGGAGCGTGAGATCGCCCTGCACAGCCGCCTGCGCCACCGCAACATCGTGGCTTTCCACGCACACTTTGCTGACCGCGATCACGTGTACATGGTGCTGGAGTACTGTAGCCGCCAGGTGGCCGGATTGGGAAGGGGCCTGTTCGGCGGGGTGGGGCTTGGGGCAACGGGGCGGGGCGGCACTGGGTCTGCTAAGCTAGGCAGTGTGGAGCAGTGTCCAGCATTCCCTGTTGCTTGAGGAGGTGTCTGGGGTTGGGAAGGGGTCAGATCACTGAGAGCCAGGCAGGAGGCCTCTTCCCTGTCCCACCTGTGCCTCTGCCTCCCTGTGACTATGTCCATGCCATGTTTACTTGGATCCCTCTGTCCAGTCACTAGTGTCCCTTGTTCCCACATATAACCCTGTGCACCCACCTGGGCCTACACACCCTCAGCCCTGCTCTCCCACCCAGATCCACAATCCATCTAACAAGTACCAGGTCCCTCTACAGTCCTTGGCTCATGTGCTGAAAGTGCGGCGAACTCTGACAGAGCCTGAAGTGCGCTATTACCTTCGGGGTCTGGTCAGTGGCCTGCGATACCTGCACCAACAACGCATCGTGCACAGGGACCTGAAACCCAGTAAGCATAAGGAAGGGACTTTCAGGGGCCCTGGGAGGATGGTGAGGACACTGGGAGGATGGTGAGGTGAATGGGAGGATGGTGAAGGGGCTGGGAGGATGGTGAGGGGAATGGGAGGATGGTGAGGGGCTGGGAGGATGGTGAGGGGAATGGGAGGATGGTGAGGGGCTGGGAGGATGGTGAGGGGAATGGGAGGATGGTGAGGGGCTGGGAGGATGGTGAGAAGGCTGGAAGGATGGTAAGGGGGATGGGAGGATGGTGAGGTGCTGGGAGGATGGTGAGGTGAACAGGAGAATGGTGAGGGGCTGGGAGGATGGTGAGGGGCTCATGCTGTGCTCCTATTTATCTGCAGGTAATTTCTTCCTTAACAAGAACATGGAGGTTAAGATAGGTGACCTGGGGCTGGCTGCCCGTGTGGGGCCTGCTGGTCGCTGCCATAGGTGATTGAGAGGCTCTGGGTGGTCCTGAGTGGGTCCAGGCAGCCCTGGCCTTCCTGATTCTCCCATGATTCCCTCCCAAGGGTGCTCTGCGGGACTCCAAACTTCCAGGCACCCGAAGTGGTATCCCGAAATGGACACTCGTGCAAATCTGACATCTGGGCTCTGGGGTGCATCATGTAAGTGAAGGTCTGGGGGCCCCAGACCTGGGGAAGGTGGCAGGTGTGGGGTGGGCATGGAGGGGTAGCAGGACAGGCTGTCCAGGTGAGACCAGATACAGGCAGGAAAAGCAATCATCAGCAGATGTACACACACGGAGATCAGGTGCATATTAGCTAGAGCTGGAACTCGCTATGTAGACCAGGCTAGCCTTGAATTCACAGAGATCCACCCGCTGCTGCCTCTCTGGGGATGAGATTAAAGATGCCACCACCGTATCCAGCTGTGGGTCTAGGTCTTAGTCTGGGCTCCTATCTTGGTGCCAAGTGAGTTAAAGTGGAGCTGGGGCTCGGATGGTCAGGCACTGGGCTGGCATGCATGAGAGCCCTGGATGCCATTCGAAGAACCAATGGGCGGGGCTGGCCAGTGCCCGCCGTTGTCCCAGTGCTGAGCAGTGAGGGCACAAGGGTTAGACGTTCAAGCCTCAAAAACATTTTAAAGAGGTGTGTGCAGGGTAAGCAGGGTGCAGGTGGGTGGGGTGTGTCTGAGATGGGGAACTGGGGTGCGGGGTGGGCTGCATTTGGCCAGACATATAAAGAAAACTGTGCACATTCCCTGAACACCCAGGAGTTCCTGCCTCATTCTTACCCTGGCCAACCTGGCCCCAGGTACACGGTGCTGACAGGCACGCCACCCTTCGCTGCAGCACCCTTGTCAGAGATGTACCAGAACATCCGTGACGGCCACTACCTTGAGCCTACTCACCTGTCGCCCAGCGCCCGCAGCCTCATTGCACGGCTCCTGGCTCCAGACCCTGCCGAGCGGCCCAGCCTGGACCACTTACTACAGGATGACTTCTTCAGTCAGGTAAGGATAGGTTCCCCAGGCTAGGCCCCCAGGGATCTAGGGCTCACGCAGTTCCAGGGGGCTGACCCTGAGCCCACCAACTCCACAGGGCTTTACCCCGGAGCGGCTGCCTCCACATTCCTGCCACAGCCCGCCTGTGTTTGCCTTCCCCCCGCCGCTGGGCAGGTTGTTCCGGAAGGTGGGCCAGCTCCTGCTGACCCAGTGCCGGCCACCTTGTGAGTAGCTGTCCCTGGTTTGTCTGTGGTCGCTTCTCCGTGGCCATGACGAGAGGAGGGGTGAGAGGGTGGACAGGAGATGTTGGCATTGGTGTCCCCCAGACCTGTACCTCCCTCAGGTCCCTTTACCTCAAAAGAGGCCTCAGACCCTGGAGAAGAGGGCACAGAACCAGACCACATGGAGGCCGGCAATGAGGTGAGTAATTTGGTGAACAGTCTGGAGAACTCTGAAAGGCCTCTGCGGCGTAGGCTTCCCTGCAGACTCGGACTGAAGCGTCCATCCATCCATCCATCCATCCATTCAATGGACCCCAGATTATGGACCCTGCTGTCCCCCCAGTCACAGACCCAGTCCCTCACTGTGGATCCTAGACAGGCCTGTTCCAGCTTCTGTCCCTCCTGTTCCAAGCCCTGCATTTATGGAACCCCTGCTGTGTGTCTTTCTGTAGCTGGCAGGTTTTTGTCCAAAGAGAAAACCTGCTCTTGGTGTAAAGAGCGGTGGGTCCCGGGGGCTCCCTGGGGTGGAAGCTGGGCCTCACCTCTGCTCTCTAAACCCCTCTCCCTCTCAGGAAGGGGATCCTCTCTGCACCCAGAGCCGAATCTACCTCCTCACCCTTGGGACCCCGCGGACTGGCCTGGCAGGTGAGTGGCAGAGCCTCATCCCTGGCCAGTGTCAGATGCCTGTGACTGGGCCTTGCCTGTGTCCTGCCTCTGGCCTCAGTTTCGCCACCTGTAGAATGTGGTGTCTGTGAAATCAGGGTTTGATATGATTTGTGGATGCAAGTGCAGGAAACCAAGCTAATGGGAGGGCACCCCTTGCCAGGGTTATCTGGGCACCTGCGTGACTCTGTCTCAACAGGCCCAAAGGGGAGCTTGGCCCTGCAGCTGGAGGTGGCAACCAGAAAACTGTTCCTCTGCTTGGATGCAGGACCTGCGGGTAGGAAGCCACCCCAAAGTGCAAGACTGAGGTAGCCAGGAGGGGCCCTAAACCAGGCTTACCCTAGACCCAGCCCAGCCCAACCCAGCCCCACCCAGCCCAGACACAGACACAGCACAGCACAGCACAGCACAAACACAGGCACAGACACAAACACAGCACAGACACAAACACAAACACAAACACAGCACAGACACAGACACAGACACAGGCACAGGCACAGGCACAGGCACAGGCACAGGCACAGGCACAGGCACAGACCCAGACACAGACCCAGACACAGTTCAGACACAGACACAGTTCAGACACAGACACAGCACAGGCACAGGCACAGGCACAGGCACAGGCACAGGCACAGGCACAGGCACAGACACAGACACAGACACAGACACAGACACAGCCCCAGCACTCTACCCTGACTCATATTTTTTCTTTCTTCTTATGCACAGCTGGACAGAACCCCCCAGGGGAGCAGCGGCCTGTTCTCTGGGCTCCCAAGTGGGTGGATTACTCCCTCAAATATGGCTTCGGCTACCAGCTGTCGGATGGAGGCAGTGGGGTGCTGTTTCGGGATGGTTCCCACATGGCCCTGCGCCCCCAAGGCGGGTAATTAGTGGGGCTTCCCTCCCCAGGGACCCAGGCTTTACCCCATCTCTTGATTAATTCCTCAGCTACATATGGGGAATCTGCCAGGCAGAGGGCACAGGGAAACAAATGTTTTGTTTTTTTCAAGATAGTTTCTTCATGTAGCCCTGGCTAGCTCCAAACTCACAGGGATCCTCCTGCCTCCGGAGTGCTGAGATTAAAGGCTTGGCCACCACCACCAGGCTAGGCTCCTCTTTCTTTCTTTCTTTCTTTCTTTTTGGCCACCACCACCAGGCTAGGCTCCTCTTTCTTTCTTTCTTTCTTTCTTTCTTTCTTTCTTTCTTTCTTTCTTTCTTTCTTTCTGACACACCAGAAGAGAGCATACGATCCCATTACAGATGGTTGTGAGCCACCATGTGGTTGCTGGGAATGGAACTCAAGACCTCTGGAAGAGTAGCCAGTGCTCTTAACCACTGAGCCACCTCTCCAGCTCCTATTCTTTTGTTGTTGTGGTGGTTGTTGGGGAGGTGGGCTCCACCACTGAGTCCACCTCCTGGGCTCTGATATTTTTACCATAGTGTTTTTGGTGGGTGGGCAGGGAGGAGGCTGGGCTGTCCAGGAGAGCAGTGACCATTTCCATGGAGACAGGAGAGGAGCCCAGATCTGGGGTAGCCAGCACCCTGACTAGCCAGGGCTAGATGCAGGCACAGTGGTACTCAGGGTGCCCAGGACAGAGACTCATTCAAGTCCTTCGTCCCTAGCCATGTCTCCTACCAACCTGACCAAGGCACTCTCTGGACCTTCACCCTGAGGGATGTCCCTGGCCCACTGCGTGCCAAGCTGGCTGTCCTGCGGCTCTTTGCCTGCTACATGCAGAGGCGTCTGCGGGAGGTGAGGGCCTGGGTTGGGGGAGGGCCTGGAGAGGGAGGTGGGGACCTGAGAGACCCTGATCCAGTATGTCCTCGCAGGAGGGGACTGTGGCCGTGTCTGCCACACCTGCCTCTCCTGACGTCTCTCTGCTGAGCTTCATTGCCAACCCCCAGGCTATGGTCATGCTGTTTAGCAATGGGACAGTGCAGGTAAGTGACCAGAACCAGCACTCAGCTCTGAGAAGTGTAACACCCAGGGCTTGTATCCTGTGTCCTCAGCCCAAACTACTGAAGCCTGGGGCCCGGTCTGGGAGCCAGACAGCAGATCTCGCTGCCCTGGGGAATCCTGTATCTCTGGGCACAGTGTGAAGTGGGAGGGGCTGAGACCCAGAGAAGGACTGTCCTGGGATGGACCTGAGGTACATGAACTCCCGGTGGAGGCCTCGGCTGACCTTGGGGCTGCGCTGGGCTTATGGAAACATAAATAATAATGAAGACAGGAAATCCTCTGAGCCATCCTGAGTCACATGAGACCGAGTCCGAGGAAAACAAATACAAAGAACTTGAAAGAGAATAAAAAACAGGTTGGCACCATGGCTTAGTGATAAAGGCACTTGCCTCCACGCCTGATGTCTTGAGTTCAATCCCCAGGACCCACGTGGTAGGAGAGAGCAGACTCCTGAATGTTGTACTCTGACCTCTCTGTGTGCGCCATGACCAAACTGTGTACGAGTACACAAAAAATATTAAAATGCAAAATAAGGGGAAGAAGAAGAGTCAGAGAATAGACAGAGGTGTGTGGATGAGACCCCGTTAGTGTGGGCCGGGCGAGGGTCCCAGTTGAGTCTCTTTCTCTGCCCTTGACCCTGAGTCTGGACTCTTACTGGTGGTTATCTTGAAGGTCAGCACTGGCGCTGACTGCTCACCCTGACCTTAGTGTCTCTCTCTTTCTCCCAGGTCAGCCTGAAAACCTCCCAAACCCAGCTGGTGCTGAGTGGGGAGGACGAGGACCTCCTGCTCACCCTCTGGGAGCCCGGAGGACCCGCTGTGGGCGTCTCCTACACACTCGATGTCCTGCGGAGCCATGGCTTCACCCTTGAGGTCCACCACCACTTGCACCACGGCCTGCATCTGCTACAGAGTGTCTGAGGTCTGAGCAGACCTCTGCTGCTGGCGTGGAGACCTGGGATCTGTTTCTGTCTGTGCTAAGGCGCCACAGCCAGAGTCCATGGAGGGTTGACACAACGGGGCCACTCATGGGTGGGTGGGGTCTTTGATTATTTATAGTATGACTATTCAAGCTAGAATTTTGTTAGATTTTCATTAAATAAAACAGAACCCTTTAAACTGGTGTCTGCTTCCTTTTGTTTACTTTAGCTTTCCTTATTTTACATGTGTATGTGGAGAGAATGTCTTACGTCAGTATGGATGTAGCAACTATCAAGATGGATGGCCAATACCTTAGGCAGGAAATAAAAGGTGGAGCATCCGGCGGCAGGGGGAGGGTGTGTGTGTGTGTGTGTGTGTGTGTGTGTGTGTGTGTATTCTGGGATAGAGAGAGGTGGAAGATTTGCCCTGGAAAGATATGAGGAGACAGACACATGGCACCTGAGCACTGGTGACCAGCCATGTGGCTAAAATAATTGGGTTATCCAAGTCAAGATCTACTCAGAGAAGAGTCTAGCTATGTGGCCAAGGTATTTGTAAATATATTTTGAGTCTGAGTCTTATTTCTGGGAGGAAGAACCAGCCCCAATCCAACATGACTAAGTTCTCGCTTCTGGGCATCACATGTGTGCCTAGTGTCTGTGGCGATCCAGAAAGGTGGTCAGCCTTCCAAGAGCTGGAATTAGGCGGTTGTGGGCCACCATGTGGGTGCTGGGCATCGAATCTGCCTCCTCTGCAAGAGCAGTGGGTGCTCTCAACCACTGAGCCATCTCTCCAGGCCTTTCTTGTGTGTTAGGAGGCAGGGTATCCTCGTAGACCAGGCTGGCTGGAACAGAGGCCTCAGCCTCAGCCCCTCCCAAGCACAGGATCCCAGATGTGTACCATCACACCGGCCATTTCCAGAGCTTTGCACAAAGACTGGGTGAACCTGCCGGGGCTGTTCCTGCACAGATGGAAGCGGAAATTCTCACCTTGTAATAATTAGTACCAGAAGTGGGGCCGTGTGAGTGAAATTAACAATAACAGAGGTTTACTTGAAGGTCATTAGGGAAGGACTGTAGAACTTGGCAGGGTGAGACCTGGGCTGGGTCTAGGGACATAATGGCTGTCACCAAGGGAGGTGTTTCTGTCACAGAGTGGGTGAGATGGGGACACTGTTCAGGGCCCAGGACACTTCACTGAGAACAACCTGGCACAGTGTCCTCAACTCCTTGGGGAGCTGCAGCTTAGACTTAATCTTTATTTTATTTCCAAGACAGGGTTTCTCTGTGTAGCCCTGGCTGCCCAGGAACTCACTCTGTAGACCACAGTGGCCTCAAACTCAAAGATCCTCCTGCCTCTGCCTCATGAGTGCTAGGATTAAAGGTGTGTGCCACCAAGCCCAGCAGGTTTTTTTTTTATGCACCCTGGAGCACCTGCCCACAGGTGACACTGCTCGTTGTGGACAGGACCCCCCTTCACCCCCATCAATCATTAGTCAAGAAAATGCCCTTTAGACTTGCCCACAGAGCAGTCTGATGGGTTATTTTCTCAACTGAGAGTCCTCCATTCTGGCTTGTGTCAAGTTGGCAAAAACAAAAACTAAGAACCTATCGAGGACTGTCTTAGCTCTGATTTTCTGTGAACTACAGCCACGACAGGTTTTTTATAAGGGAAGACATTTAACTGGGGCTGGCTTACAGTTTCAGAGGTTCAGTCCATTATCGTCACAATAAGAAGTGTGGCGGCATCCAAGCAGACCGGGAGCTGGAGGAGGAGCTGAGAGTTCTACATCTGCAGAAAGCAGGAAGAGAGACCCACTAGGCCTGGCTTATGCATCTGGGACTTCTTACAAGGCCAGCTTCCAGGGACACACTTCTCCAACAAGGCCACACCTAGTACTGTCACTCCCTTGGAGGCCATTTTCATTCAGACCACCACAAGGACAGATATAGTGCCTGAGGCCTATAACTCCTGCAATACAACACGAGCTGGGAAGACCCCGGTGAGAGATTCAATGGGCACACAAGCTCGGGGACCTGAGTCCACATTGCTATCCACAGAGTGTATGCCTGTCACCCGGGCACACAGGAGCTAAGACCATTTCCAGGAGCTGCCATTACTGGCAAGGGACCTGTTGTCCTATCATGGAGTTCCATGGTGAGGTCACAGGGGAGGAGGCACTCAGCCAGAGTGGGAGCTGGGGCTGAAGGTGTGTTAGAATCATAAAAGGGCTGGGGCTGAGGACAGAGAGGCTGAGGATGGAGAGGCTGAGGACAGAGAGGCTGAGGATGGAGAGGCTGAGGATGGAGAGGCTGAGGCTGAAGAGGCTGAGGCTGGAGAGGCTGAGGATGGAGAGGCTGAGGATGGAGAGGCTGAGGATGGAGAGGCTGAGGATGGAAAGGCTGAGGATGGAGGTGCTGACGGGTTGGGCTTGCTCCTCAGAGCCTTGCCTATCTAGATCCATCTTTTGGCTTTAGTGGGAGATCAACTGTTTGCAGATGTTGGGGAAGGAGAAAGAAAACTGCACCCACAGTCGTAGTCATGGCCACTTTAAGTGAAGGTGGAAGGTGCTCTAGGCCTTACGGTCCAATAGTGACCACACGCGTTTCTGTGTATATACTGGAAAGGCCTGCGTTCGTGAGGCCTGGGTGAGTTTAAGAGGCCCTGGAACTCAGGAGACAGGAAGTGTGAAGAGGAGTGCATGGGATGCACATCCAGCCCAAGAAGTTGTTTTAAATTTAAGTTTAATTTGCCCTTAACTCGACATCCCTGCACACACAGCGTCCTCCTCAGCTACACCCACCCGCCTCCTCCCCAGCCCCAGCACCCACAATCCCCTTCCCCTTGTCAATTCTGAGTCACCTGTTGTCCTTGTGTCCTGTAATGGAGTCCCATGAGTGGCCTTTCAAATCTTCTCCACACACAGAGCACAGTGTCTTCAAGATCCCTCGATGCCACATGAGCCTCAAAGTCTCTTTTGTGTTCATGTTCCTGCCCATGCTCCTGCTCCTCCTCCTGCTCCTGCTCGTGCTCCTGCTCTTGTGCTCCAGCATGTGGGTGTGCACTGGTGAGCTCGTCCACTCATGCTTGTTAATTGTTAGAGATGACTAGGTCAAGTGTGTGACACTGGAATGCGATGACTGCAGGCACTGCTGGATCTAGGCTTGAATGAAGATAAATGATTCTGTGTATGTGTGTGTGTGTGTGTCTGTGTGTGTCTGTGTGTCCATGTGTGTATGTGTGTCCATGTGTCTCTGTGTGTCTCTCTCTGTGTGTGTTGTTCCTTCTCCCATCTTCTTCCAAGCAAGCACTTACATCTGCATGCAAAACATGACCCAGGGCTGGAGGGACAGCTCAGTGGTCACAGCACTGGGTGTTCCTCCAGAGGAGCCTGGTTTAGTTCCCAGCACCCACACAGCGGCTTACAACCATCTGTAACTCCAGTTCTAGGGGATCCAATTTTGTCTTCTGGCTTTCGAGTGTACCAGCACTCATGGTGCGCAGGCGCACGTGCAGAAGATACATTTCTGCCCATAAAATAAGGATAAACACATCTTTAAAAAGAATAGGGAGAGAGCCGGATGGTGGAGGCACACACCTTTAATCCCAGCAATCAAGAGGCAGAGGCAGGAGGATTTCTGAGTTTTAGGCCAGCCTGGTTTACAGAAGGAGTTCCAGCCCAGCCAGGGCTTCATAGTGACACCCTGTCTGGGAAAAAGCAAAAACAAAAAACAAAAAAAAAAAAAAGAGAAAAGTTTAAAGGAAAAAGTGGCAGATCAGATCACTCTTTTAACCCCAAGGAGGCCCTGAGCTTTTTCACAGCAGAACATAGACCATCTCAGGGGCCTGGAGGCACAGGCAGGATGGTTGGGAGTTCAAGATGAGGGGGGAAGAAAGGGGGGGAGAGGGTGAGGAAGGGATGGAGGGGGGAGGGGGCCTAGGATATGTTGACGTTCACATGGCCAAGTGAGTACAGAAAGAAGATTGGCATCTACCCCTTCCCCATTTCTGCCCCGAACAAGTCCTGGGTTTGGAGCTCACTGGCCAGGCCTGGGTCACATGACTTCACCCACCATAAGAGTTGACATGGACTAGGTGGTGAACTGGCACTGGCATTCACTTCCAACTCCCAATTAAAATACCTTTCTTCCTTTTTTGGGCTGTCCTGGAACTCACTCTGTAGACAAGGCTGGCCTCAAAATCAGAGACCCCACCTGCCTCTGCCTCTCACATGCTGGGATTAAAGGCGTGCGCCACCTTTAAATAAATAAGAATCTATTTCTTATTTATGTACATGTGATAGCATCTGCCCTAGGCATGCAGTGCCTGTAGAGGCCAGAAGAGGGCATTTGCTACCCTGGGGCTGACACTGCCCCAAGGTTCCCAGGACCAGAGGGAAGTGACTCCCCCCATCACTGCAGCCCCCTATTCCTTTTTAAGAAGTCTCAGGGGGTAGCACAGTCAGGGCAATGCTCCTGCCTCAGCCTCTGGAGTGCTTGGATGAGCTGTGTATGCAGTCACATCTGATTTTGTGGCTTTAGGTCAACAAGCTTAAGGGTGACTTCATGACTACTGTGTCTACCCAGAATGCTTGTCTCTGGGGTAAGAACAGGACAGAGCGCGGGAGCCTACCCGAGTGACTGTGTCTTGCTAAATGACCTACCTACCATGTTTATTTCCATCACCCGTGGGTGTCTGAGCGGGAGCGATCTGTGAGAATCTCCCACGCCCAGAGCCCACAATGGGTGGTTTATTAAAAATAAACTAACTACAGAATACATTAATTCCTAACCTTCCAGGACGATTTATTTCAAGGCAGAAGAACTTCAACAAATGGAAGCTTGCCCTTTCGTTCGCCCACTGAAACTTTCTGGTATTTTCTTCGGCGAGGTTAGCCTCAAGAAACAAAATTATTGACCCAGGGGTGGTGACACTTGCCTGTCACCCCAGCATTGGGGTTGGGGAGGGGGAAGGATCCACCCTCAACTGCATACTGAGTTCCAGGCTAGCCTGGGCTACATGACACTCTCTCTCAGAAACACAAACAAAACAAAACAAAACAAAACAAATAAATCCTGGTCTGGCAAGATGGTTCAGTGGGTAAGGGAAGTCTGAGAACCTCAGTTTGATCAGAGACCCACACGGAAGAGAGAAACAACGGTCACACGATGTCCTCTGACCTACACACACACACACACCATGTACATATAGTAATAATAAATAAATAAATAATAAAGAATCAAGGGGGCTGGAGAGATGGCTCAGTGGTTAAGAGCGCTGACTGCTCTTCCGAAGGTCCAGAGTTCAAATCCCAGCAACCACATGGTGGCTCACAACCATCCGTAATGAAATCTGATGCCTTCTTCTGGAGTATCTGAGGACAGTGTACTTACATATAATTAAAAAAAAAAAAAAAAGAATCAAATGAAAGAATGAGGCAGGATGAAAGTGGTGCAGATCTTTAATCTCAGCACTTGGGAGGCAGAGGCAGGAGGATCTCTGTGGGTTCAAGGCCAGCCTGATCTCCAGGTTTACACAGCGAGTTCCAGGACGGCCAGAGCTACACAGCAAGACATTGTCACAAAAGAAAAGGGAAAGGCCAAACCCCCTCACTAAATCTTGTCTAACACTGGTTATATTTTTGTGTGTGAGGGAAATTTTTAGTATATTTCATACTAGGAACAAGAACTCTGTGTGTGTGTGTGTGTGTGTGTGTGTGTGTGTGTGTGTGTGTGTGTGTGTAAAACTCAGTTCTCCCTTTTTCTAGTCCGTTAGCGACAGGTGACCCCGGAGCACCTCATTGGTGGTTTCAAACATGTAACAGAGTCACACCTCCAATCAGGAGCAAGAAAGGTATGGTCAGCCTCTGAGCTTCCAGGTGGACAGATACCATAGCAACGGTGCCATAGCAACCGTGAGTGACAGTCACGTGTGAAATCCCGGAACACTGGGATTTCTTATCATCACGTAAACTGTGGAGAAAACAGGGGTGACAGCCTAGTCACCCTGCTACTAGAAATGCTGAGACAGTAGACGGCCTGGATCACAGAGATACCCTCTCACAAAGCAAAAGGAACTTAGGGGACAGGGGTGGAGCCCCACCTAGAATCCTCCAATGAGGGGGCTGGGGCGTGGTCAGGGGGTGGCGGCCCTCTTTGACTGCACTAGGAAGGGGCTGGAGCGTGGTCATGGGTGGAACTCACACCCCCCCCACCCTCCCCACCCCCCCACCCCCGCTCTCCGGTCAAGAATCCCCTAGTGAGGGGCTAGGGTGGGGCTTCCGCTGTGCTTTTGTAGCATCGGAGGAGGGCTGGCTGCATCGTCTTGCTGAGCCGCGTCCTTCTGAAGCTGATCTCTGAGCCGAGCCTGTCGATTCTGTCTTTTGACTTTGTATCACAGGCAGTCTCAGTGGGACTTAACTGTATCTTGCTTGGGCTTCTTGTAATAGACCAGAACTGAAATTTCTATTTAGCAGTGGGCAACCCGGCGGGGATGTGGAGAAACACAGGGGGAGTAAGGTACATTTTGATTCAAACTGGTTTGACTTGGTGTTGTTTAGCAGTTCCAAACAAGCAGAAACATACGTGACCCAGGCCTGGTCGCACATGCCTGTCGTCTTGCCTGCAAGCTGGATGCACAGTGATTGCCACAAGTTCAAGATCATCTGAGGACTCCCAGGCCAAGCAGGTCTATACACTGAGACCCCGCTTCAGTGAGTCAAAGAAATCAAGCCAAAAGTGTGGCAGTACACACCTCCCAACCCTCACTCCCGCAGCTGAGGTAGGAGGATCACAGTTCCAGGCTTGGACTACAGAGCAAGACCCAGTCTCAGACATTAAAAAGGAAAACGAGCCGGGCGTGGTGGCGCATGCCTTTAATCCCAGCACTCGGGAGGCAGAGGCAGGTGGATTTCTGAGTTCGAGGCCAGCCTGGTCTACAAAGTGAGTTCCAGGACAGCCAGGACTATACAGAGAAACCCTGTCTCGAAAAACAAACAAACAAACAAACAAACAAACAAAGGAAAACGAAAGTGAGGCTGTAGCTGAGGTCTTAGGTTCATCACTGGCCTGGAGAAATGGCACAGACCTGTCACACCGACATTCGGGAAGTGGACCCAAGCTCATTCTGGACTAGGCTGTAAGTTCAAGGCCAGTCTGGGCTCCACAAGATGCCTCCTTTGCGCAGAGACCCATTTATTCCTCCTGGTGGGTCCTCCTGACCAAGAGCTAAGGCAGAGCATGTCCACAGTGAGTTGTTGCCACCTGAGGGGCTGGGTGAGCCTGGGCACCTAAGTGAAGGCCAGAGAACCTAGCTCCTGTTCTGTGAAAGCAAAGACTGGAGCTGTGGAGGTGGCTAACTGGGAGAGAGCACTTCCAGGACAACGATGAGGAGATGCGTTTGCATCTCCAGCACCCACATAACCAGCCTGGATCTCCATCCCAGTGTGGGGAGGAGACAGGGAGATCTGGGATTTGCTGCCTCCAGCCCAGCTGTAGATTCAGGGAGAGGCCCTGACACAGGCAGGGATGTGCAGAGTGGTGGGCAGGACCCTGATCTCCCCTGGCTCCTTCTCAGGCCACACAGATGGAGAAGAAGCCTCCAGGCAGTCTTGTGATCACTGGGGAAACATGAGCACAGCTTCTAGATGGCTCAGCGGCTAAGAACAGTGACTGCTCTTCCTAGAGGTCCTGAGTTCAATGTCCAGCAACCACATGGTGGGTGGCTCACAATGGGATCCGATGCCCTCTTCTGGTGTGTCTGAAGACACAGACCAACAGTGTATTCATATAAAAGAAATAAATGTCTTGCCAGGCAGTGGTGGCACACACACACTTGGGAGGCAGAGGCAGGCGGATTTCTGAGTTCGAGACCAGCCTGGTCTACAGAGTGAGTTCCAGGACAGCCTGGGCTACACAGAGAAACCCTGTCTCAAAACAAACAAACAAGAAACCTCTTTTAAAAAGAGCATGCCATCCCTTCTAGAGGACCCAGGTTCAATTCCTAGCACGTGGAGGCTCACAACCATTTGTAACTCCAGGGGATCCACCACCCCCTTCATGGCTCATAGCATACAGGAAAGCACTCATACAAATCTTTAAAACCAGGACCTGGACAATGGTGGTGCACGCCTTTAATCCCAGAAGGCAGAGGTGAGTTCAAAGTTCCAGGACAGTGAGGGCTACACAGAAACCCTGTTTCAAAAACAAACAGGAGCCGGGAAGTGGTGGCGCACGCCTTTAATCCCAGCACTCGGGAGGCAGAGGCAGGCAGATTTCTGAGTTTGAGGCCAGCCTGGTCTACAAAGTGAGTTCCAGGACAGCCAGGACTATACAGGGAAACCCTGTCTCGAAAAACAAACAAACAAACAAAAAACAGGGAAGGAAGGAAGGAAGGAAGGAAGGAAGGAAGGAAGGAAGGAAGGAAGGAAGGAAGACGAAGTGACAAAAATCTTCTGTAAGTCCAGGGATCCAGCTGGGTGGTTCTGCCCTTCCAAGAACACTTTGAGGACATTTGGGCTGTCAGGACTCAGAGGGTTCCCATATGGAATGAATAGAGGCCAGGATCAGGGCTTAGCACTCTGTAGGGCCTAGGATACCTAAGACAACAACCTGGAATAGTGTCCCCTAGCTCAGGAGGACAAACTCTGCATTGACAAAGAAGGAAAACAAACAAAAAACAAAAACAAAACAAAACAAAAACAAAAACAAAGGTAAGCAGCAGGGCGCAGAGGTTGAAGGAGCTCCAGGCCAAGCCAGGACTCAGGACTCACCATTGAAGGAGAGAAGCAACCCCCACAACCTGCTCTGGCTAGGTAGCTTGCAACTGGCTGTAATTCCAGTTCCTGGGGCTCTTTCGCCCCCTTCTGGCTTCTGTAAGAAGTGTATCACACAGGTCGTATCCAGACTGAAAAGCACTCAGGCATGTAAAATCAGATTACATTTTAAATTGTTAACTGGCCAAAGCAAGCTGACTTTGTAGCATGGGGGGAGGTTTTTTTTCTTTTCTTTTCTTTTTTAAAAATATTTATTTATTTTATGTATATGAATACACTGTTGCTGTCTTCAGACACACTCCAGAAGAGGGTGTAAGTTCTCATTACAGATGGTTGTGCGCCACCATGTGGTTGCTGGGAATTGAACTCAGGACCTCTGGAAGAGCAGAGAGTGCTTTTAACCACTGAGATATCTCTCCAGCTCCAAGATTCTTTTTTTAATGGCAGTTTTACAAATGTCTGGTGGTTGAGGGGAACAGATTAGAAGCCATAGTTTCCTCCTCTGTACAGTGAGGTCACTGATACCTCTAAGTAGTAGAGGATGTCCTTGAACCCCTGACCCTCTGACTTCCACCTCTCCAGCGTGGGGATGACAAGCCTGTGCCACCACACAGTGCTTCAGTGGTTCTGGGAATGGAACTCGGGGTTTTGTGCATGCTGGGTGAGCGCCCTGAAGCTGCTGCCCTGCCTTGGTGAGCCTTGTCATTGGTGTATTGACGATAGCCCCAGGGCTAACATGCATGGTGGTCAGAGGGTAGCGTGCAGGACCCAGTTCTCTCCCATCTCGTGGGTTCTGGGAACCTAACCCGGGTGCCCCCGAGCAGTTGTGATAAATCAGTTTTGTTTGCTTTTTGAGACCAAGTTTTTCTCTAGCCTGAATTCTCAGCTTCTCAAGGGCTAGGGTGGCAGCGGTGGCTCATCGTGAAGTTGTGGCGCTCCCAACCTGGAGTTCTGCACACAGAGCCTCAGGAGTTTCTACTGAAAACTACGAACTGGGACTTAGTGGCAGACATCTTTAATCCCAGCACTCCTGAGGCAGGGGCAGGGGGATGTCTGTGACTAGCCAGTCTAGTCTACATTGAGAATTCCAGGATAGCCAGGGCTACATAATGAAATGCCATCTGAAGAAAAAATAACTGAAATAATTAATAATAATAATAAAGCAAGTACCACAGAATCTGTCAATCAGTGCTCAGGGCGGCTCACAGACACTGAAGCTCAAAGCTTGCGTGGGTGGGTCAGCACGTGTCCTCTGCAAATGCGTGATGATTCTTTTTCTTTTTTTTCTTTTTTTGGTTTTTCGAGACAGGGTTTCTCTGTATATCTCTGTATAGCCCTGGCTGTCCTGGAACTCACTTTGTAAACCAGGCTGGCCTCGAACTCAGAAATCCGCCTGCCTCTGCCTCCCAAGGGCTGGGATTAAAGGAGGGAAGTGGAGCAACTGTGGATCTGGAGCGCCTGGGAGGAGCAGAGGTTGTAGGAGCTGGAAGGAAGGGAAGTTGCAGTCGGGATGTCGTATATAAATGAAGAATAAATATATAGGTTAATTAACAAACAAACAAACAAACAAACAATTTTCCAGTTAGAGTCAGAGTCTGGGGAAAGACAAGCACTGAGGACCTGGGNGGACGCAGAGGACACTCTTGT
Organism: Mus minutoides; assembly: GCA_902729485.2. Lineage (NCBI taxonomy): Eukaryota > Metazoa > Chordata > Mammalia > Rodentia > Muridae > Mus > Mus minutoides. Next base: position 1,428,855 of record LR749565.1, on the reverse strand, counting down.
CCCCCACCATGTAGGCTCTGGGATCCTAGTGTTTTGTTTTTCATTGGTTGTCCTTGTGTTGCCCTGATTCGCCAGGGTCAACACCTGGATGTTAACTGGAAGTGGAGGAGGAGTGTGGTTGCGTGTTGGATGGGCCTGTGGTCCCGGGGCTCAGGGTCAGGGGACACCTCAGGGAGAGCTCAAAGCTGAAAGTCACAAGAGGACCTTGTGAGGAGGGACGGGGCTCAGAGGCTACAGCACCGGCTACTCCCACAGAGGATCTGTTCGGTTCCCAGGACCCACACAGGGGTTCACAACCTTCTGTGACTCCAGCTTCAGGGGCCAACGCCCCCTTCTGGCTGCTGCCGGTTCTGCATGCACATACACAGAGACATGCAGGCAAAATGCCAGAGATATTAAAGCAGATATGTTTTTTAAAAGGCAAGTAAAGAACTATAACAGACTAAAGTGCTGGTGAGATGGCTCAGCAGGGAAATGCGTTTGCCTGCAAACCTGAGGACCTAGTTCGCTGCCCAGACACAGGGTGGATGGGCAGAGCCAGGGCCGGCAGATTGACCTCTGACCTCCCTGCGACTGCTGTGGCACCAGCTGCTCTCACATATGCCTGCAGCCACACACCCATAAGTATAAACATCGCAATAAGTCAGTCTTTAAAATTATTTAAGCGGGCCGGACGGTGGTGGCACACACCTTTAATCCCAGCATCTGGGAGGCAGAGGCAGGCGGATTTCTGAGTACGAGGCCAGTCTGGTCTACAGAGTGAGTTCCAGGACAGCCAGGGCTATACTGAGAAACCCTGTCTCGAACCCCCCCTCCCCCCAAAAAAATTATTTAAGCGAAAAGAAGTGGCGACCCATCCAACACGCAAAAAGTCCTTACAGTGGGGTACCATTTGGAACTCGATACTGGCCCCCAGGTCCCACCCGCCCACATGCTCTGCCTGTCCTCGACCCCCTGCGGGTCACACTCTTCCTTTCCAAACCGTGGCAGCTCGCAGGCTGTAGTGCCTTCTATATTTTAGTTTCTTCTGTCAGGGCTGCAGGGACAAAGAATCTCAGTGGAGCCATTGAAACATCAGGGCACGATGGGATGAATCCATTATCTTGAAGGGTGAAGGCTGAGTGTCCTTGGGCTGCGTCCCTGTCACTTCAGGCTCACCCTGTGTCTATCTGACTGCTTCACTGTCTACTCCTAATCCTCCTGCCTCAGCGTCCTGCATGCAGGCCAAGGACGACAGGCCTGTATCAGGTTGCCTGACTTATACAGTGCTGACTTGGAACCCCAAGGCCCCATGCATGCTGGGTAAGCACTCTACCCAGCCACAGCCTCCACCCACCCCAACCCCCACCCCAAGCCTCCCTGTTTTTTTTTGTTTCTCTCTCTCTCTCTCTCTCTCTCTCTCTCTCTCTCTCTCTCTCTCTCTCTCTCTCCAGGGTTTCTCTGTGTAGTCCTGGCTTTCCTGGAACTCACTCTGTAGACCAGGCTGGCCTCGAACTCAGAAATCTGCCTGCCTCTGCCTCCTGAGTGCTGGGATTAAAGGCATGCGCCACCATGCCCGGCAATCATCAGAATGGTTTAAGACAGGTTAAGTCCAGGCTGGCCCACAGCTCACTATCCTCCAGCCTCAGTCTACTGAGTGCTGAGATCCAGGTGAGTGGCAGTATCTCGCTCAAGGGTCTCTTTCCTCAGACCATCTGTCACACACACACACACACACACACACACAGACAGACACACAGACACACACACAGACACACACACACACACACACACACACACACACACACACAGAGAGGACCTGGTGCCCTAACCAGGGTGACCTCCTCCACCCTGACCCCCTTTTATTTTTTGGTTTTCAAGATGAGATTTCTCTGTGTAGCCCTGGCTGTCCTGGGAATCACTCTATAGATCAGGCTGGCCTCAAACTCAAGAGATCCTCCTGCCTCTCACTCCGGAGTGCTGGAACTAAAGGCATGTGTGGGCTTCCACACCTCTCACCCTCTAGGACCTTAGTCCCTCCTAGCAAGACACCCCCGCCCATGACAGTAAGGTCCCACTGAGAGGTTCTCGGGATTTTCTCTGTGTGTGGCGGTGAGCATAACCTAAACACCTGGGCACCTCAGGCCCCAGAGTAGGATGTAGGTCTTAGGAGTGACCCCTCTCCTATAGACAGGGCATACCACGTGTGGTGTCCTGCCTTTTCCTTCTCTGGCTGAGTGCCATGGATCTGATAGCCTGTCACCCTTCATGCCTGGCTTCCCTGTGGGCTCTGTGACCTGCTGCATATTCCTCCCCAGGGGTTGAACCATGGCCAGGGAGGCAGAGGTTTCTAGGTTCCCGTATCCAGAAAGGCTGAAGCATAGATTAAGCAGAGCTTCCCCCTAGGTTAGGGGAGCTGAAAACCACCAGGGAGAGTGACATGTGTGACTGGAACAGGCAAAGGTTGACTCTCTGAACCTGAGCCTCGAAGGCTGTGCAGTGGGCTCCAGGTTCCCAGATTTGGGAGCTGTCACACAAGCTGGGTGGGCCTTGGTGATGCAGCTATCTTTGGCTCATTTCCGTTCCTGTAACCCCAATAAAACCCGTCGGTTCACCAAGTGGGACTTTGGTGGCATTGGCATCGTCTTTGTCCTTCAGTGGGCTCTGTACCTGGGGTAAGCAGAAGTGAATCGTGTCTCCCTCCCTCCCCGTCACTTTTCGCCACAGCCCCTCCCTGGCCCTCACCTGTTGTCAGGACAGCATGACACTCATTGCACAGGTCAGGTCACAAATGCTAGATTCTCTTAACTAGGGGTGTCCACTGCCCAGCAACCATCGACTCAACAATCAGAGCTTTGGTATCTCAGCTGGGCTGCCTTGGTGGCTGAGGTCTGTTCCTGGGGTGAGAGGGGCTCACACATTATGTGCAGGCTGTAGGAGTGGATGGTGGGTCCCCCAAATACGCATAGGGCAGATCTCCCTCAGGAGCCTTCCCATGGGTCACAGCTCTTATACGAAATGGACCATTATTATCCTCAGGGTCTCTCTCCCTCCTCCCACACCACGCGAACGCCAGCGCTTACATATAGGAAAACAACTTTATTAAGAAGGCTTTCAAGTCCAAAAATAAAACTCTGGATACAATGTTTTTAAACCCTTAAATCAGTTCAGCAAATATATAATCAGTGATTTAGCTGTCAAAGATTAAAGGTCCGTTGCTTTATTTAAAATAAAATATATTTTAGTTCTTAAAATTTATTCCGTAAAGTACATATATCTAATATAAATTCCCTACATATACACAGGAAGTATGAAGTAAAAATAACAATAAAAAAAACTTTAAAAACCTTTTTAAAAAACAACAAAAAAAGAACCGCAACACTGAGTCTTAATTTAAAAACAAGCACAATAAAGCAAGTTATAAATCTGTCGATGGGCCCCCCCTGGATACCCTCCCATTACCCTCCTTTTGTCCACTCCGTGGCTGATGTACAAAATGTTCTATGTTTGCCCCCAAAAAAGGGAGTGTATGTTGGGGGCGGGGGGGCGGGAAGCCACCTGCCTTTTGAAGTTTCTACAAGAATCCACACTGTTAAATCCAGTGAGAGTTGTAAATATCGTGTTATTTTTTGTTTTAAGATCACCCCGGAAACGGGGAGGGGCGTCTTAATAAAAAGTGCAAACAGAGAATTTTCCGGTTTATTGTCACCGGCTCACTCAATACTGTCACTTGTCAAGAACGGAGGCGCTGCCGCTGGGCCGCAAGCTGATGGCCTCGACGCCTGCTGCAGGAGTTAAAGCTGTTTGCTACACGCGTGGGCCCCTCGACCTCCCCACTTCCCCACCTCTCCCCCAAAGTCCTGCCCTCTCCCTCCTCTCCCCCCCACTGAGGCCCTCCTGCTTGGGGAAGCCAGGGTCACCCCATCAAGTAGGGGTACACTAGGAAAAGATATGAATGGCTTGGGTGGCCGGCGTGCGGCAGGCGGGACACTCTGGTTCACTCTTCCCGCAGATGCGGACAGCACAATCCATGCAGAAGAGGTTGTGGCCACAGGGGACCAACGCAGCCATGGCCTCACCTTCAGAGCACACCACGCACTCTCGAGCCAAGGCTGCTGAGGGTGGGCCAGGGGCTGCGGCAGACGCAGAGGAGTTCGCTGCTGTGGTAGATGGCTTGTGGTTGCCTTCCGAGGGAACAGTGTCTAGGGTGGAGGACGCCAGGGTTGTATTGGGCAGAGAGGGGGTGGTGGAGAAGTTGGTGCTGCCAGAGAAAGGCGGTAGGGCGCTCTGCGGGGGTCGCCAAGGCACAGCACCCACTGGATCTGGGACGCTTCGACGGGCCAGCGGCAGCTCCAGGCTCAGTCCTCCCGGCTCTGGCAGCGTGGGTGAGTGGCGCGGCGTGGTGGCGGTCCCGCCGCCGCTACTGCGCCGTGTGCCTGCATTGGGTTGTGCGGGTGCCCCATTAACTGCGGGGCAGCCGCTGAAGGCTGGCAGGGGCGCGGCTCTCTCGAAGGGCGCCCAAATGGTAGCCGTGGCAGGCACGGTCAGGTCTAGCGCCAAGAAGTCAAAACCAAAGTCACAGTCCTCTGGGGTGGCTGTCCCCGTTGGGGCACTGGGACCGTCCCCACCAAATGTGAAGCCCCCATTGCCTGAGCCCCCATAGGGGCTGCTGGGACTTGGGTCAGGCAGTGGAGGCCCTCCACGGCTGCCCACATAGAAGGGTTCAGGGGTGCTAGCAGCACCCAGGGCGTTATCCCCTCGAAGGCCGCCGGTGGCCGCAGGGGGCCTCCGTCCGGGGTGAGGGGCCTTGGCCCAGAGGCTGGCTGCAGCTCCCAACAGGTCTAGACACACGTCGGTACCATTGGCATGGAAGTCACTGTCGGGGCCCGCGTCAGTGAAGGCCCCAGTGCGCAGCGTGATGTGCGCCTCAATCTCCTCCCGCGCCCGGTCCACGTTCTCTGGCATCCCGGTCACAGCAAACACTGGCTCCTTGTCGCGCCCGGGAGTCACGATGTATGTGTGCGTCCTTTGCTGGATCCGTTTGATGGTGGCGCCCTTGGGCCCCACCACCAGCCCCACCACGCGGTAGGGCACGCGCACCTGGATGGTGGTCTGGCCCGGCAGGTTGGGGGGGCCTGGAGTGGCCCCCGACAGCCCGCCCGCCTTGCTACGTGTGGCTCGGATTAGGGAGAAGTGCTCAGCGGCTGACAGGATCTCGCGCTTGGCCATCTCCACATCCTCCTTGCGCCCAGTCACGATGAAGACCGGCTCCTCACCGCGCACTGGAGTCTTGATGTAGGTATTGGTCTTGGCACGCAGGGCCTTGATCTTGCACCCTAGGAAGATGGGGAGACACATGACCTAAGACACCAAACTTGATACCCATATCCCATGGTCTATACCTAGACAGTACACCAACTAACTCCCTGAGTGAACTTACTCGCTGGGCCTCATTTCCATCTCTTGATGTAAAGACCTGGCCAGAAGAGCAAACACCTGGGCGGGGAGGGCAAGGTGGCTCGTGGGTGGGAGGGCAAGTTGGGTCGTGGGTTAAAGGGACTTGTTGCCCAGCCTGATGACTGAACTCTGAGTCACCAGGACCAGTGTAGTGCAAGGAAAGACGTAGCCCCCTCCCACCACAATAATGAATAAGTAAAACTTTTCAATGAAGGAAACCTGGCCACACCCACCAGCATCAGCTGACTGTCATTCTCCAATCTTAGCAGGAATGTAATAACCAGGACTCAAAACAATCCATGGATGCCAGCCATCTGCCACTGTCCACAGGGGTTTACTGGCCCTTAATGGTAAACACACTGCTGCTCTTCCAGAACTTGGGAGGGTGAGGCAGGAGGATTACCATAAAGTCAAGGCCAGCTAAGCAGCTCAGTGACTCTCTCCTCTCCAGCACTGGCCATATGGAGGCAGGAGGATAGAAATGTAAGGTCCGGCTCAGCTACACCAAGTTTGATCAAGGCCAGCCTGAGCTACATGAGCCTGCCCTGGTTCTAGACCCTCTTAGGGCAGTGTAGGAAGTAGAGGCCTGAGGCCCAGAGGGTAGCAGCAGCTGCCATGACCAGTTTTTTGTTTTCATTTTTTACCAAAGGAATCCTCTCAGGTTACTAAGTTTCGGTCTCAGTTTGATGAGAACTCCTAGACCATAACTCTGGGGCACCCGGAAAGTCACAGCGAGGCTCTGAAGTCTTTGATCCCAAGGGGTCCCGTGGGTTGTCCCTGAGGGAGGGCCTTCATCTGTGGGTTGTAGACATCTTTCCCATTCCATCCGGGAGACCCTCTAGCCCTCAGGGACTCCCCTGGTGGCAGGAGCATCTGGGAGGTGGCTCACAGCAACAGAAAAGCGCTGGATCAGCAGGTTTAATGGAGTGGACCCTGGAGAGTGTACTTACTCAGTGCCGACCAGAGCAGGGGCTCAGCAGCGCCCCCTAGCCGGTAAAGGCAAGGTCACACCTCTCTGGCCACTCCAAGTGTGCCCAGTTTGAGGGATAACTTCCTCTGTTTGGCTACATGTTTTCTTCCAGGGGACCCCAATAACAAGAGGGTATCCAAAGTCTCTGCACTAACACCCCAAGTGTACCAGGCTTGCCCAAGATCTGGTTGCCCAGACCTTTACTCCTATCCACTAGAAGCCAGGAAGGGATTGGGTGTGGTGGTGGGGCCCAGCAGTGTGTGCCTCACTTCAGATGAGGCTCAGGAGGGGACGTGTGGGCGTGGGAGGGTCCTACGGGATAGCGGCCTGGTATACAGATGGTGTTTCACATAGGGACTAGGAATTTAGCTGGGGAGGCAGGGGGGGGAGAGGGGGGAGAGGGAGGGAGGGGGACAGTGAATAAGGACAAGGACCCCTCCCAGTCCAGCCAGTGGCCTCTCCCTAGCTGTGACCTAGCCTTAGCCCCTGATGGTAGTGTTGGTGGCTAGGGTCCTAAGGACCAAGAGGACACAAGGAACAGGGCATGTGGCAAACATGGCTATCTCTGCACTCAGGAGGTTAAGAAAGAACCACCCTAAGATGGAGGTCAGCCTGGGCTACAAACAACAGAGCTGGCCTGGGGGTGTGGCTCAGGGGTGGAACTCCTGCCTAGAATCCTCCAGTAAGGTGCTGGAGGTGTGGTCCCCCAGTGAAGGGCTAGTGGCATTGCTCAAAATACCCTCCAGTCCATTCTACATCTGGACTGAGGCTCACACAACAGGATGGTGGCGGGGGGATAGGCTGGCCTTGGCTCCCTGCGGCTCAGGTCAGGAATGGAAGCCAGGAAGGGTCCATCTCTTGGGTCTGTGGACATGACCTGGCTTTTGATAGGTAACCATGAGCTGAGGGAAATACCCTGGGGAAGAATGGGGGAACGAACGCAGTTAAGGGAAGAGGTCAAAGGACCTGACAGAAGGTTTGTTAACTTGACACAATCCTAGGTACACTGGGGAAGAGGGAATCTCAACTGTGTCCCTTAGGCTGGGCTGTGAGGACCACTATGGGGGCATTTTAGTGATTCATGATTGGTGGGTGGTGCCATCCCTGGGCAAAGTGGCCCTGGGTTCTCTAAGAAAGCAGGCAGGTGGAACAAACCCCAGGAGTGCCCCCACCAGCCTCTGCATCAGCACAGCCTCAGTGAACGGCTGTAGCTGGGAGATTTCAATAAACCTTTTCCTCCCAAGCTGCTTTTACTGTTTTATCACAGCAACAAATGGCCAACTAGGCTAGATGCGTTTGGGTGGGAGAAGCTGGGACCACAGATGTCAAAGGCAAGGGCCCTGAGGCTGACATCCTGTCCCTACATCCAGGGTGCCCTCCATGTGGCCCTGAGTCCATTTACTGAGCTAAGACTTGAGGACCACACCAATCCAGGGCTTAAAGAACATCTGCTCAGTGTTTCAGGGGCCACCCCAGCACAGCGGGGAACTCAAGGCCAAGCTCGCTGTTGGCCACCAATGGCACCCCAAATCCCAGTAACAGCAGACTGGGACTGAGCCTGATGCCCCTGGACTTGATTCTCCAAAGAGTGCTAAGCTATACATTTAAAGGGAACTGTGGTGGGCCCCGCCTCTAGAAAGAAGCAGCAGGCAGGCAGGTGACTTTGGGACAAAAGATTACAGTCCTTGACTTCTTCACTTGGCCACACATACTCTGAACAGGTCTGGAAAGCTGGTCCCGGTACAGTTACAGGGGATGGCATTGGGTGGGAAGCCAGCCCAGGGTGGCATTGAGCCTACACAAAGGGACAGCTGGCTCACGGATGACTGTCCCCACCCTCAAGAGCCCCTAGGCCCAGCATCGCCCATTCTCAGTAGGCATGGAACGAACGCATAAATGACAGAAGAGCAGGGGACACTCCTGGAACTAGAGAAGTGGCCTCGGGTGGCCTTTGCTTGCTGGAGGGTGGCAGTCACCTTTGCAATTCAAACCACTCACATCCTTCTCCATTCCTGAGGGTCTAGGGATGCCTGAGCCCCACCCTAAAGTTCTTAGAACTAGGTTGATCCCTTATCTTAGCAGGGATAACAGGAGCGGGCTGCTGTGGTGAGGAGGGAAGGGGAAAGTTGGGGGTCACCACTCTTCAGGCTTGTGGGTGTGTGAAGGGCCGGGCACTGCCCACCACAGTCCTGCCCGCCCCAGCAGCTCAAGGGCCAATGAGCAGCGGCTGGCCTGATGTCACTGTGCGAATCTCAGCCTGGCTTTCGAACAAAGAGAACAATGGGGCGGCCAACAGAGACACTCCCCAGCTCCACAGCGCTGCGGCAGGGACCCCCATGTCTGGGTAGCTTAGATCCCTACACCCTGGGCCCTCTGGGGGTCAGCCTGTTAAGATGGGTGGGGTGAACCCCCATGGAGAGCTTCTACAGTCAGGAGACCCTCTATAAATCCCAGATTCTCAAGCTCAGGGTTCGCTGGGGGCTATAGTCCTTTTCTGGGAGGACAGCACCTAGTCTGGACCCCCAAGCTAGAGAGCTGAGAGAGGCACCGTCTATCTAAACTACTATACTTCAATCCTGCCCTCCGGGCACCCTCCCTGGGCTAGCAAGTCTAAGCTGGCCCCGCCCCATGCCTATCTGTGGGTGGATGAGTGGGGGGCAGCCCTAGCTGCTTCTAAGGGGCCTATGTCCTAAGGTGTCCCCAGCTATGGCACATGGACTGTGGTTGTCCCTAGGAACCCAGACAAAGGCCACGACTGTGGCCACAGCTTGGGCAGTGCCCAACTTCTGCAGCAGCCGGCAGCTTTGAACAAAGGCGCCAAGAAATCCACCGAGGCCTAGATTCCACACGGGGCGTGTCCCTGGGGTCTCCTGGTCACATTCACCCTGGGCTATAACGGGCCATAGCTTGTCCCTTCCTCCCACCAAAACATACGTGCCCCCCAGTAGTTATCCACGAGAATAAGCGCGCCCCTGCACCCCTCGACGGCAGCCACTCACCCTGACGACCCACGATCTCCGCGACATGCTCCGAGCTGGGCACCGGCACACACTCGGTCATGTTCACGCTTTTCTTGCGACTCCCTATCACGTTCAACTGCTCAGCCAGCAGCGTCGAGGGACCCAGGGCCGGGTGTGGCGCGAAGCTGGCGAACACGTCTGGGGGTGATGGCCGGGGGCTCACGTCGGGGTCCAAAAGAGGCAGCCCGCCGGGGGCCACCGAAGAAGCCACGGCCAGGGTGGGTGCCAGGGTCACCGAGGGTGTCAGTGCCATCGAGGGTGCCACCGTCACCGAGGGTGCCACAGCCATGCAGGGTGCACAAGTCACCGAGGGTGCCAGGGCCATCGAGGGTGCACAAGTCACCGAGGGTGCCAGGGCCATCGAGGGTGCACAAGTCACCGAGGGTGCCAGGGCCATCGAGGGTCCCACGCCCATCGAGGGCGCACCAGTCACCGGGGGCACCACAGCCGCCTCGAGCTCGTCGGGGGGCGAGGGCTCATCCTCTCCGCGTTCTGTCGCCCCGTCCGCGCTGCGTGTCGCCATCCCTTCATCTCCGGGGCGCGTGCCCCCCAGCCCGAGCGCGGACAGCTGGTCCAGCGCCAGGCGCAGCGCAGCGGCCGCGTCGTCGGGCTCGGGTGGCGGCCGAGGCGCGGCATCCTCGGCTCCCGCGAGTGCAGGGTGCGGATGCCCGGGGTCGCCGGCGGTGGTCCCGGTTCCCGCGCCGCCCGCGTCGGGCTGCTCGGTGGAACCCGGCATGGCTTTAGCGCTCGGGCCCGCGCCGCCGCCGCCGCCCGCGCCGCCCTCCGCGTCTGCGAGCTCGGCCGCCGGCCGCCGGCATCCAGCGGCGGGGCGGGGACGGCGGCGCGGGGATGCTGCGGGGACGCGGGGCTGCGGGGCGGTGGCGCTGTGGCGGGGCTGGCGGCGGCTCCTGGGCGGCCGAGGCGGCGGCGACGGCGGCGGCGGCGGCGGCGGTGGCACGGGACGCTCGTGCCCTCCCTCCCTCCGCCCTCCCGCCGCCCCGCCCCGGCCCCGCCCCGCGACGTCACCGCGGCCAACAATGGGCGACGCCGCTGCGCACGCGCGGGCCGGGCAGGCAGTCACGTGTTTGCCCCGCCCCCGCCCAGGGTGCGGACCCTCCCCCTCCTCCTCCCTCTGGCCCGCCCGCACGTGCGGGAGGCGCCACAGGTGGGTCGGCGGAGCCCGCTGTTCTCAGAGCCACCTTGGTCCGTCCTCGGGATCTGGGAAGGGTCGTGTGCTCCAGGAGCCCTCTAGTCAGTCCTCGCTCTTCCAGAGCAGGGAAATCCTCCCCCCATGTGCCTGGAGACGTTGGGGACCCTATGTCAGGGATCACCTCGGAGAGCCACACGGTGTTTTCTTTCACATCAGCCCCAACACTGTGACTACCATCTCATCGTAAAGGCAATACTGTTTCTCTTGTACCTGGCTTGTCTCAGGCTGCCCTTGCCCTCCAGAAAACGGCGACTTCTACCTATGTGCACCTGGGGACTCTCTAGGGTACCACCACAGTGACTCTGGTCCCCCACCTCACCCTTAAAGTTATGGAACCCCCTCCGAGTAACAGGGTGACATCCGCTCCTGTGCTGCGTTATTCCAGCTGGTTAGGTCCTCCTCCAGATGGTGCCTCTATCCCAAACACTTCTAATGACTTGGGGACCCATTCCCCCAGTCACGTTCTTCCTGGCATGGTGTCTGGGCAGCCTGAGGTCCCTTTCCCCAAGTCAAGCCTCCTTTCCCAACAGCTCATCCTTGGGGGAGGAGGGGGTTGTGTACCCCCAACTTAGACATAAGCACTTGGATAGGGCCTGTGAGGTGAGTTGCTTCCCAGCAGCCACTGCCCGTAATCATTTGGGACGACCCTCCCTGGAGATGCCTGGGCTCTGAGGAAGGCTGCCTCTTCTACAGGCTCTGCCCACCTCCAGGGCCATACTGTCCCCAGCTGTCACATATACCTCAGTGTTCCTGTTGAGATTTCTCATGAACAGGGAACAGGATGGACCTTGTCTGGGTCGTTGCCTATGACTGATTGCAAGCTCAGGTCAGTTGTGATCCCGGGGTCTGGGGCCGAGGCTGCTCCATTCTGCAGTTCTCTTAGCCACAACAGTGCCCCTCTCCAAACCCATGCCTTCTGGTCACTTTTACAACCATCATGGACACTAGTGCAGGTTGGAACACAGAGTGTCCTCACACTCCCAGTGTGTTGCTTCTTCTGCCCAGACGCCACCTTGACCCTAATTAAAGGTCAAGAGCCAGCAGGGTAACACAGCTTGTACCTAAGTCCCAAGCCATGCTAGTTTACTTAGGAAGTTCCAGGCCAGCCAGGGCTATGAAGTAAGGGCCAGTTTAATAATAATTACTATTAGCCGGGCGGTGGTGGCGCACGCCTTTAATCCCAGCACTTGGGAGGCAGAGGCAGGAGGATTTCTGAGTTCAAGGCCAGCCTGGTTTACAAAGTGAGTTCCAGGACAGCCAGGGCTATACAGAGAAACCCTGTCTCAAAAAAAAAAATTACTATTATTATTATTATACCTAGATTATTGTTAAATGTGGATGCTGTTAGTGGCACAGGACTTGGGAGGCAGACAGGCAGTTTCTCTGTGAGTTTGAGGCCAGCCTAGTCTACACAGGGAATTCCAGTGCAGACAAGACTATGCAGAGAAACCTTGCCTCAGGAGGGCAGGGGGAAAAGAAAAAAAAAGGAAGTACTAATTCTTTTCCCTAACATCTATGTCTAGCCACTCCCTGGGTCCCAGCTATAGTCCTTGTCCTTGACTTGGCAGAAACTTCAGCAGCCTTGGCAGGTATTCAAAGCCAGAGGCTGCCCTGGGATGCACCCAGTCAAGCAGGTCACTTCTGCCCACCCAGCCAGGGTTTGAACTGCTGGCTGCAAGTGGACGGAGGGCAGAGACACTCAGAAGTGAAGTTGTGGACCGAGGCTGAGTGCTTGTGATCCCAACACCTGGGAGGTGGAGACAGGAGAGCCCTGCGCATTGATGGTCAGTGGTCCTAGCCTAATTCCTGAGCTCCAGGTTCAGCAAGAGATTCTCAAAAACCAAGTCTGTGGGGGCAGAGAGAGAGAGAGCTCACAGTTCTTGTAGGGACCTGGGTTTAGTTCCCAGCACCAACATAACATTCCCAGGGGATCCAGTGCCTGCTTTGGACCTTTGTGGGCTCCTGTATGCATGTGGTGCACAGACAGAAACTCAGGCATACACATTTTTTTTTTCTGAGTGTGTAGCCCTAAATAAATAAATAAATAAATAAAGCAAGCTACAGGAAATAAATAAATAAACAAACAAACAAATAAATAAAGCAAATAAATAAAGCTACAGGACAGTGTGTTCCTGTCCTGGAACTCACTCTGTAGACAGGCTGTCTTTGAACTCTCCTCTGACCAAGCGGTAAACTGAGTATGGTGTCTTCAATCCCAGCACACAGGAGGCAGAGGCAGGTGGGTCTCCTTGAGTTCAAGGCCAGCATGGTCTAGAGAGAGAGAGAGATCTTTACAAACTTAAACAGCATAAGGGTATTTCTCTCACCCAGCATGCAGAGAGTCCAGGGTTCCAGCAACAGCATCACATACATGGGCTGGACTGGTTCAGCAGAAAGGTCAGTTCTAGAGACAGTGCAGGGAGGGTTTCAGGTGACACTGCTGGGACATTTCTCTGCAGGAGCCTTTGGGGTGTGGGACTGACCCTAGGAACCAACACTGAAGTACTTGTTCTCCTACTGTGATGGGCCTGAGTCACATCCCCAAGACATAGGTATGTAAAATCATGGTATGGTATGCCCTGACCCTGCCAGTGACCTGCTGGAAGGGACCTGGGGGGGTGACATCAGCTGTGGTCGACTACTACACGCATGCATGTATTTACCTATGAACACACACAGACACCATGAACAACATAAACCAATAAAGTAAAATAACATGAAATAAGCTGACCACTGAGGATGTGGTGTGTCTCAGCAGTGGAGTGCATCCGAGTATGCACCTGGGCCTATGTTCATCCTAATCTCTAAACAAATTAAGAAATAAAGATAGGGAAGACATGATTCAATGGTTACATTTCTGGCTGCTCTCCCAAAGACTCAGGTTCTCTTCCCAACACCCACATGGTGGCTCACAACTGTCTGTAACCCTAGTCCTAGGGTTCTGAACCCTTGCAGCTTTTGTGCTGCTCACACGGGGTGCACACCTCAAGTACGTGACAGCACGGAAAGGCACTTGCTTCCAAACCTGACAGCGGCACCTGACCCCCTGGACCCTGCCCACAGACCTTTACTCCAACGCTGTGGAATTAAAGGTGTGAACAGCTACAGAGAGAGACGAGAAGGCAGTTTGCAGCCCCTTTATGGAAGGAAGGGAAGGTGGCTTGGGTCACCTTGCTGAGCCTTGTCACAAGCTTCCCTTAATGACAATAAAGCTAAATGTAGCCGGGTGTGGTGGCGCACGCCTTTAATCCCAGCACTTGGGAGGCAGAGGAAGGCGGATTTCTGAGTTCGAGGCCAGCCTGGTCTACAGAGTGAGTTCCAGGACAGCCAGGGCTATACAGAGAAACCCTGTCTCGAAAAACTAAAAATAAACAAATAAATAAATAAACAAACAAATAAATTAATAAAGCTAAATATGCAGTCCTTTGATTCATTTGGAAGTGAATCATGCGGGAGTCCATGTCCAGGGCCGAGTCTTGGTGGGGAGCACTGTGGTCTGGGTTCCATCCCCAGTGCCAAAATCATGAGCCTCCTCCATATATTCCAGAATTTTCCATCATCCCAAAGGAGGCCCTATCCTCCCGATGCCTGTCCTCACAGTTGGTTCCTGCTTTCCCAGGTCTGGAGTTTACTATTACGGAGTCCCACTGTGAGCTTGTGTCTGGGGCATGTTGGCTTGGCTTTGGCACATTACAACCTTGTTTTCCTACTCATGGCCTAGCAAGATTCTGGCAAGAGGATGACCCCATGCAGGTAAGCTTTACCTCTGGTGCCACCATCCTTTGTCACAGTGGCTGGACAGAAACATGTCCTGGGGGTGGGGGGATTGGACTGAGCAAGTTTGTGGTGGCTGCAGGACAGCAGGCGGGCTGCGGGGTTGCTGGGTGACCTGGACGACAGATGTGACAGATTTTAAAAAGATGAAAGGGTTGGAGGTGCAGAGGATCATTGCTGTTGCCGGAGAAAGCCAGGTGGCCTTGCCCTACATTGTCATCAGACTCAAGTGTTCTCAATTGGCATGTTGCAGATTAGAGTATGAGGCCCGGCAGCAGGGAGCTATCACTGCCCATGTGGAACCTGGGGACTCCCAGCCTGCCGAGTACCTACTTCAGGGGCCCCAGGTTCCCTAAGAGCCTTACCATGGGCTGTTTATGTTGGATAGGGCTTGTGGAAGATCCTATCTGAAGGCCATCCTCAGTGGGCCAGGGACAGAGAATGGGGATGGGAGTTCCTTCTATGGTGGTGGCATCTCAGACCTGTGTGCCTGTCACAGGCCTGTAATAGGAGGAGCCTTCTGTTTGGCAACTTTTCTTTTCCAGCCCACAGATGCTAGGACCATCAGTCCCTATGCTGGAGAAACGTACAAACTCTGGGTCCTCTTGAGTGGGTAGTTCGGGTCACTATGGTTGGCCTCTAATGAGAACACAGAACCTTCACTGCAGGAGGCTTGTGCCCCCCCCCCCCCATAAGTCCATGTGACAGGGCAGGCGGGGTGGTCCCTGTGAGGTGAGGACAAGAGGCACCACTCCAGCCCTGAGTGCTGTCCAGGTTGGGGAACAAGACCCTGATCTGAGGTAGCGTGGCCAGCCTCAGCCACTGGGCTGTATGTACAGCCCAACTCACTCACTGGGCTACACAACCATGTAGCTCACCTGTCAGCTTCTTGGAGGCTCCAACTGCAGGGACACAGCTCAGTGTCCAAGATCTAGGCACCAAGCACAGAGAAGCTGCCAACTGCTCTCTCAAAGTTGGAGCCTGTGTCCCTCCACACAGGCCTGGGCAGCAAGCACCCTCAGAGCTGTGGCACACAGTGACAAGTCAGAGCTCACAAGTTCCTACCATCAGTTTATTGAAGGAAAGTGACTTCCTGGTGGGCTGCTGACCCTCAGTGTGGGGAGGCTGGGCAGCCCTGTGGGCAAGAGCAGTCCAGACCCTGGCCTGTAATGGCCTTAGGGACACAAGATGGGCATGGCCAGGTATGTTTCCAGAAACTTCCTCCAGCGCCCAACACAGCTCCCAGCTCCTCGGTGCCAAGCAGGGCCTCGTCCTATGATAAGGAGGCAGGGAGGTGACTATGTCCAGGTGGCCTCTCAGTTGGGTCACTGCTAGTCAGCTTTCAGTGTAGGGCTTCCCGCCAGGCGGCGCAGGGACAAGTTGAGTTCAAGGTCCACAGGGGCTCCCTGCACTGAGACCTGGAAGCAGGAGGCCTTGGGAAGGAGATGGATGGCTGCCTCCTGCAGGCCTGGCCGCCACCTGGTCCAGGCAATGCTGAAGGCAGTCTGCAGCCCAGACTTGGGCAGGGCACCTGTGATAGGCAGGAAGGGAAGCTGTTAGCAGCCGGGCTAGGGGATGGGCTGACATCCCACCCCAGGCTTGCAGCACCTGTGCTACACACGCTCTGGCTCCGGCTCCTCCTCCTCCTCCTCCTCTTCCTCCTCTTCCTCCTCTGCACAGGCCTTGTCCAGTGGTGCCTCCCCGTCTCGGGCAAGCTCCTCCACGTGAGCCAGCATATCGGCCATCAGTGCCTCCTCCAGGCGCTTCCGCACCTGCTGTACCAGCTCCTCCTGCTTCCTAGGAGAACACACTCTGACAGGGCACACAGGGACCAGTCCACAGGCGCGTCACCACAGCCCCTTTCAGAAACTCCATACAGCTTCTCTGTCACCTTGGGTGACCATGGTCTCCTTACATTCTGACTTTTTACATGTAAGCTATAGGAAGGCAGAGTAGGAGCAGCTATGGGCTGTGCACACATAGCAAGGGGAGCCTCCACTGTGCATCTAGAACCTAATTCTGGGTCCTGCTCTATACCCATCTGGCCTGATCACAAAGTTTGACAAGGGAACCCAGGCTAGCCTCGAGGGTCCAGAGAGCAGCTCAGAGGTAGTTTAAGCTGCCTTCTTCCTGGTCACTCACTCAATTGGGCCCCAGCCAGCTTTGGCTCATGTGCAGCTTCCCCAGGCCTGTGGAAGCCATGCTTTCTCACTGCTGTTCCCCCACCCCAGCATTTCTAAGCCGGCCAGTCCCATTGCCTTCACTCACAGACCACTCCTGAGGAGCCGGGTAGTTGCTGGCACGCCCTACATTCTTGTACTAACTGTGGAGATATTGGGGTGGGGGCAGAGCTGCCAGTTACCTGATGTCATCATCTGTCACCATGAAGGCTTTGCACAGTGGCTGCGCAGTGTTCAGCCACACACCAGGGTTCTTCTCCACGGCTGCAGAGAGCTGGCCTGTAATGGGCAGGGTGCTGGTATGTAGAGCACTTGCAATGGCCGACAGCAGCGTCTCATCTGTACAGCCGGGGCCCACCCCTGTGGAATAAGAGAGTGGGCAGGGTCAGAGGAACCCTTGGGCCTAGGGCTCTACCAGGAAATTATGACCCCATCCCAGACAAGTCTTCATCAGCCAGAAGATAAGGAGCCAATCCAGAGACCCACCTGTGCCTGGCATGGTGGCATAAGCTTTTAAGTATGGAGACAACCAGCGTGAGAATGGTCACTAGTGCCAAACATCCTACTACAGGACCTGGAAGTTCCTCCCAGCACCAGACCAGAGGGCTCACAACTCCCTGTAAGTCTACTTGCAAGGTACCTGTTACCCGTGGCCTCCACTGGCACCTGTATACACAGGGTAAAAATAAGCTCAAGGGCTGGTGAGATGGCTCAGCGGGTTAGAGCACCCGACTGCTCTTCCAAAGGTGATGAGTTCAAATCCCAGCAACCACATGGTGGCTTACAACCACTCGTAACGAGATCTGACGCCCTCCCCTGGTGCGTCTGAAGCCAGCTACAGCGTACTTATGAATAATAACAAAACAACGAATCCTTGGACCAGAGAGACCAACCAGAGCAAGCTGAACAGGGACTGACAGAGCGAGCAGGGCCAATTGGAGAGGGCGGAGTTGGGCGGAGCAAGCGGGGTTGAGCAGAATAAGGGGAAAAAAAAAGAAGCTCAAACTGGTGTACTGCACACACACACACACACACACACACACACACATACACAGAAGCACACTTTTTAAAAAAAGAGAGGCCCAAGCAGGGCGTGGTGGCGCACGCCTTTAATCCCAGCAATTGGGAGGCAGAGGCAGACAGATTTCTGAGTTCAATGCCAGCCTGGTCTACAGAGTGAGTTCCAGGACAGCCAGGGCTACACAGAGAAACCCTGTCTCGGAAAAACAACAACAACAACAACAACAAAAACAGGCCCAGTCAGGGCATCCACCCACTTTATCAAATCCAGAGGCAGCTGCCACCCAGCCCTGCTCACCCTGCAGGCCCTTGGGCAGGTCCATGGTTCTGACCAGTTCTTCTGCAATGTCAAAGGCGCTCAATCCACTCAGCTTCTTCTCCCAGAAAAGCTGTAAGGCACAAGTACAAGGTCACAGGAAGCGAAGGTGTATGGGCCCTGCCCTGTGACCCCTCCCACCCCCCTGGGATCCAGAGAATGTTTACAAATAGGTCAGAAAAACACAGCCAAGGTTAAAATCTGCAATTCATGACTCTCCTGCCTCAGGCTGTAAGTGCAGGACTCTCTATTTTCTAAGAGTAAATTCTCACAAGAAAAGATATAAAGATATATATTTTTTATCTTTGTAGGGATGTAGCACCGGGGCAGCACTGGCCTATGCCCTTAAAGCATGAGCTTTAGTATGAAGATAAGGTCTCTGACACCTGAAAACTGCCCCGGGGCTCACCTGCCTCGGCTGGTCCACTGCCTTCTGCGGGTCGCTCTTGACCTTGTTGCTGGGGTGGTTGGTGATCTTGGTCACCGGTTGCTTGAAGATGGATGCAGTCTGCCTTACTGGCAGCGCAGTGTTCAGGTCAGGCTTGCCCTGGGGGGAGAAGACTCTGCAGCGGGCCGCTCCGACCGGGGTCCATGAAGGGTTGGAGGGGCCAGGGAGGTGCTTAGCCAGAGCCTGAATGGTGGCGGGTGGGCGGTCAGGCACGGAGAGCTCCCACCCACCAAACCAAATGCGCGCCATGCTTCTGCCAGCAAGGTACTGACTCGATGGCGATAGACACTAACCCAGAGGGCCCTCCCCTCCCCTGACGTCACCACCCTCACCTTGACCTGGTTGGAAGAATCATAGCGCACACGCTGGCGGCTCTTATTCATCTTGTTCATCAACATCTTTCCGGTGCGGAAGTCGAAGGTGCTGAGGTCCATGGATCCGCCCAGGTAACGTGCCAGCTGGGGTTTGCTTCGGAACTTCTTCCCGCTGGGGCTGCGGGCGGGAGGCTGGTCAGCCTGAGCAGGACCCATCTCCTAACCCCCCCCTCCGCCCCCACTGTTCTCCATGCCTGTTTTCACCAGGTCAGTAGGAAGGCAAGTGGGAAGAGCAGCCCTAAGCAGACCTGCCTTGAGCTAGGTGGCTACAGTTCACCTGGGAAGCCTAAGGAGGCCCTATGAGGGATGGGACCTGTACCTCTCGGCTGCCTGGGCCAGAAACCAGTTCTTGCTTTCCAGGGATCACTTATCTGTAGGGCTATAGGGCTGCATCTATTTAGTTTGGAGGACACATCTCATGTTATCCCAGACTGGTCTCAAAACTCACTAGCCAAGAATTGCCCATCTTCCTTAAAGATCCTGTGTGGCACTGGGTGTGGTGGCGCACGCCTTTGATCCCAGCACTCGGGAGGCAGGCGGATTTCTGAGTTCGAGGCCAGCCTGGTCTACAAAGTGAGTTCCAGGACAGCCAGGGCTACACTGAGAACCCCTGTCTCCAAAAACCAAAAACCAAAAACCAAAAAAAAAAAAAAAAAAAAAAAAAAAAATCCTGTGTGGCCACTGCCCAATCAAGTGTTGCTAGAGGCAGGACTCAGAACTTCATGACTGCCTGCCTGACAGCCTTATCAACTGAGTAAGACCATGGTCTCATGTACTTCAGGCTACCCTTCAACTTGTCATAGATAACATTACCATAATGAGGGCTTGTGTGTACAAACACATTCTACTTAGAGTCTATGGTGAGTCTCAGGAGTCTATGCATGTGAAATGGCATAGGTCTGATAACCCCTCAAGCAGCTCCAGCCACATTCTAGGCTATCTGAAAATTGGATCACACTTTCCTAAGCTGAACATTCAGACCCAAAGAATGGGGGCAGCCTGTGTGGTCCCAGATGGCCAGTAAGGAGTTCTGCCCTGTCATGGAGTATTACTCAACCAGGAAAAGGAGAAAGGCTCTGATATATTAAAACTCAGAGGCCTTGAAGATACTAAGATAAGTTCAGCGAGGCGTAAAAGGCCACAGTATGTGTGGGACTGCATGGATAGGGAATGCCCCAGAACATGAAGTAGATTTTCGGGGGCTGAGGTGAAATGTCCTGGCATTAGTGGTTAGAGTTGCAGAATCTTTTTGACCAGTACAGTCAGAAATGGTTACAGGCTGGGTGTGGCCAGCCGGGAGCACAGGGAGGCTGTTACCTGATGCCTCAGGGTAACAGTTACTATTTAACAGTGAGATTGGTGTTCCATTCTGGGAACCTCTGGGACAGGACCCACGACTGGCACTGGCAGCTGCTCAGGGATGGGGAGAAAGCATGGGCAATGCATGTCCCAGGTGCCTCAGATTCCCTAATGTGAGGACTACATAGAAAACAGCTGGCCAGCTGGGCAGTTGTTTAATCCCAGCACTCAGGAGGCAGAGGCAGGCGGATTTCTGAGTTCGAGGCCAGCCTGGTCTACAAAGTGAGTTCCAGGACAGCCAGAGCTACACAGAAAACTCCTGTCTCAAAAAACCAAACCAACCAAACAAAAAATAGCTGGCCAAGGCTTGGGGTGTTGCTGGTCTGCGGCCCAGAAGGCTGCTCCCTGCTTTCCTCAACAACTGAGACGGGGCACTAGGCTGCCTGCCAGGGCCCGAGCACACATACTGTCCCAGGCTGCAGCATGGCAGCTACTTAGGGAGTGGGGAGAGCGTGGGGCAGTGCAAGGCAAAGGGACCCCCCCCACACACACACTCTTGTTAACCAGGCTGGTCTCAAACTGTTGCTGATGAATGAATTCCAGGCCATCTTGTCTCTACCGTCTCAATGTTCTGGTCATAGGCACAGGGAAACCTGGTTCATGTGGCTGGGACTGGGCTGAGCGCTAGGCACCTATTCTACTAAGCTCCAGCCAGAGCCCCTGGGCCTCCTTTTAAAAGATAAATATTCTAAAATCCAATCTTGATGGGTCCTCCACCTGTTGGAACATGGTAAAACCCCTTCACCTCCTAACAAGTGAATCTAGCATGCAGGTTGATCACCCTAACAAAACCCTATTAAACAGGAACAGTGGCATATGCCCCTCTTGCAGCAAAAGCTGAGGAAGGAGGAGCCACAAGTTCCAGGCCAGCCTGGGCTACACAGCAGCCACAAGGCTGTTGGCTTGCCCTCATCCAGGGATAGGTCCACAGTACACCTGGGGCTGACATCCTAGCTCTCCAGCCCTAAGAATTTCCAAGGTGTGTGGGAGGAGTCCGTGAGGAAGAGACTGTCTACACAAATGTGTTGGGAAGCACTGATGGCTCTTCTGGGACATGGATGTGAGCTAGCAGCTGTGGGGAAAAGAGGGACAAGAGGGACAAGTACAGCTTGGGCACAAGGTGTCTTTGGATCAGCTCTGAGAGGTGTTGGCCCCATTGCAAGTAAGGGAGAAGGGGAGGAAGTCCCATGCACACAGGGCACCATTTGCATGTAGCCCTCCTGGGAAAAACCCTACCTTCTGCAGACCTATTAGAAGCAACAACCCCATCCCTCTTTGCAGCCTGAAAGGAACCTGAATTGGTCCACCTTCCAACCTTACTGCCAAAACTCAAGACCAAAGGGCCAGGCAGTTCAACTCACAATGCCCCACCCAATCCCGGGTGCAGTGGAGAAGGGACTATAATCAGCTTAAAAGGCAGATGCTCTGGCCGTAGGGAAGCTGTTGGGGCTGGCCAGGCATGCATGCGGCCCAGGATTCTATCCCCACCACTGGGGCTAGAACTGGGGAAGTCAAACAGCAGGTGGGGGTTGCCTGGCTGTAATTCAGATAGACAGCTTTCACTGCCCTGATTTAGGGGTTGCAAATATGGTCTATGTAGACAACCACCTAGACACTGCCTTAAGAAAAAAAGAAAAGGGGGCTGGTGAGATGGCTCAGCGGGTAAGAGCACCTGACTGCTCTTCCGAAGGTGATAAGTTCAGATCCCAGCATCCACATGGTGGCTCACAACCATCCGTAATGAGATCTGGCGCCCTCTTCTGGAGTGTCTGAAGACAGCTACAGTGTACTTACATATAATAAATAAAATAAATCTTAAAAAAAAAAAAAAAAAAAAAAGAAAAGAAAAAGAAAAAAAGAAAAGGAAAAAAAGGCTGGAGAGATGGCTCAGCGGCTAAGAGGTCATGAGTTCAATTCCCAGAAACCACATGGTAGCTCACAACCTTCTATTGGGGGATCTGATGCTCTCTTCAAGCAGGCAGATATATATACAGCAGAGCACTCATACATTAAATAAATATTTTAAATTTTTTTCTTTTTTTTTTTTCTGGTTTTTCGAGACAGGGTTTCTCTGTATAGCCCTGGCTGTCCTGGAACTCACTTTGTAGACCAGGCTGGCCTTGAACTCAGAAATCCACCTGCTTCTGCCTCCCAAGTGCTGGGATTAAAGGCGTGCGCCACCACCGTCCGGCCTTCAAAATATTTTCTTAAAGAGCAGACTTATTCATTAAAAAAAAAAAAAGTCTTGCACACAAAAACCACATTCACAGAAATCAGAAGCCACAAGCCACTGGGATGTTACTTCTAGGGGTCATGGCTCAAGAAGAGCAAGGGCTTTGGAAAAGCCATAAAGATGGGGGACATTTTGCTGAACAAGAAGCCAAACCAAAATTTATGCAGGTGAGGGGATCAGGCCACCTGGGGCAGTTCACTTGCTTCCCAAACCATGATAAGGTCCTCGTGAGGGTCAAAGGGTCAGCCCAGCCCCCTCCCATCCCCGCTTCCCAGCGGCGTCTGGCCAAGGCCCGGGCGCCCCTCGCACGGCGCGAACGGTCCCCGATTCCGTGGAGGACAAAAGCCCGCGCCACAGGCGGGCAAAAAAGCCACGAGGCTGCAGCTGAAGGCGGCGCGCACGCGTTCTGGGCTAGCGAGAGACCGGCGTGGCGCACGCGCGCTGACAGCAACGCTGGGTGGCGCGGAGCAGCGGCGCTGGGTTCCACGCACGCGCGCTGAAAGGCGAGCCAAGACCGGCGCGTGCGCACGGACCACAGCTGGCACGTAGGACGCACGCTCGGACGCACGTCGCCCGGCCCAGACCGCGGCCCGCAGTTTGGGCGCCCAGGCCGCCGCAGAGGCCGCTGGGAGGCGCCCGTTGGGGCCCTGCGCGGCCGGCGCGCTCATTCACCTATAGTAAAAGACATCCCTGTGGCCGGCCGACAGCCCCGACCTCCTGGGCACTTCTTCCCTTTCCCAGCCCTGCGGGAGCGCCGGGCACTCCCACCTCTTCCGCTCCATTGCGCCCCGGCTTCTCCGCCTGCCGTGGCCGATGCCGCCGCCTTCTGCAAGTCGCGACCCCTGGGCTCGTCGCCGGCTCGGCTCCCTCCACCGCCACCACTCGCCGCAGCTGTTCTGTCCCACGGGCCTCCGCCCTCCGCCCCCAGCCGGGCGCGCGCCGGCTTCGCCACCCGCTCGGCCCCCTCCCCGCGCTTCACAGCCCCCGCTGGGGGGGCCGCTCCGCCCACCCGCCCGCGCGTGGGGCTCGTCTGCGCAGGCGTGGACTCAGCTCCGCCCCTCCGCACTCGCGGGACCTGTCTGACGGCCGTCCGGACTATCTGCGCAGCCGCGGCCCCGACCCAGCCTTCGCTTGCTCGCAAGACCCGCCCCACGGCTGTGAGGCCAATCAGATCACTTCGGCTCCTCAGCTCAAAAAGCGCAGCTGGGGATACATCCACAAGACATGGAGACCAATCAGCGCTCAGAACCTGTTTCTGTGACCAGCTTCTCATATAATCCGCTCTGAGACAAGGACAGCCAATCAGCGTGGCAGGGGTGGGACAACCATTGCGCTTGAGCTCTAGACTCCGAAAGCACAGTAAGTGCTGCACCTGGTCCGTACCAGGCTGGAGCAGTTTCGGCCGCGCTAGCGTCGCGGTACTGGAGTCGCCCTGCACCTGCGCAGTGTGCGTTTGTCAGGGACCTACCTGCTGTGCTTTGTGAAAAAGATCGAGTACAACTCGGGGCCTTCGACGCAGTCCTTCTTCCTTCTGCGTCTCGTTCTGTCCTCTAATTCGCGGCGAGGACAGGAGTGCACCTCCCGGCTTCACCCAGAACTATTTAAGAAGTTTGTTTCTTAAATAGTTCCTAAATAGTTTCTTAGCCGGGCGTGGTGGCGCACGCCTTTAATCCCAGCACTCGGGAGGCAGAGGCAGGCGGATTTCTGAGTTCGAGGCCAGCCTGGTCTACAAAGTGAGTTCCAGGACAGCCAGGGCATACAGGGAAACCCTGGCCAAAAAAAAAAAAAAAAAAAAAAAAAAGTTCTTTGCAGCAGTACTGAAAATAGAAAGCAGAACCTTATACGTGGTAGGCTTTCTGCCGTTAGGCTGCACCCCAGCCTGAGTTTGATGGTTCACGAACCTATTTAGAACATTCCTGGCCAGCCAGGGCCACACAGCAAACACAGCAATACCATAACTCCAGGCTAGGAATAGTGGCACATGCTTGCCATCTCAGCAATGGGATAGTGGGGGAAGAGGATCAATCAGTTCAAGACCAGCCTGGAATTTACTAGACCCAGCATCAGAAGGGGAAAAAAAATTCCTGGTATCAGTGTTTCTAAGTTAGCGAATGGAGACACTCTCACCATCCATCATCTCTTGTCTACCGAAGCCATGAGGACAGGTCACTTACTCCTGCTTGGTACAGCCAGCTGCTTTGCCACTCAGGCCCATCCAGACCTTACCCAGAGAACATGGCTGAAGGCCAACTACCTTCTCGCCCAAGCACCCATTATACAGTACCTGGAAGACTTCTCTTTGAAAGTGGACCCTCCCTGACAAGAAGAGCTGGCAAGGGGTCATGAGGTGAAATCACAACACATTTAAAGATTTTTGGAGCTCAGGAACTGTATTTTATGAGCTAGGATTTGGGTCCCCCGATCAGGAGGAGGTTTCAGATCACAGTGAAGAAGGTCAGCGGACATGGAGGCAGAACTGGCCAGCTACTTTTCTTTTAACCAGTAAGCTGCAGTACTTTATGGAACTGGTCACCGAGGCTGGGGTTAGTGGTTTGTATTTTTGTTTTTTGGAGACAGGGTTTCTCTGTGTAGCTGTTCACTCACTCTGTAGACCAGGCTGGCCTCAAACTCAGAAATCCACCTGCCTCTGTCTCCCAAGTGCTGGGATTAAAGGCGTGTGCCACCACCGCCGGGCTATGTCTTTTTTTTGGTTTTTGGAGACAGGATTTCTCTGTGTAGCCCTGGCTGTCCTGGAACTCACTTTGTAGACCAGGCTGGCCTCGAACTCAGAAATCCGCCTGCCTCTGCCTCCCGAGTGCTGGGATTAAAGGCTTTGTGTTTTGTATTTTTGAGTCAGAGTCTCCCTTTGTAGCTTTCCCTGGCCTTGAACTCATAGAGATCCTTCTGCCCCCTGCTTCTCAGGTGCTGGGATTAAGCCAGCCACTGGCATGCCAGGCTTGGTGGTTTTTGCCTGTGTGAATGGCAGCAGAAAATTGACATTGGGGTTTTTATTTCTCTATCTTTGAATTTTAAAAATCTGTGCCTCTTACTATCCAGAACCGTCTAACTTCCCCAGACAGGGTCTCTCAGCTTGTAGCTCACTGCTTCATCTAGGGTGGCAGGAAGGGAGGTCTCAGACATGCCGCCTCTGGAAAAGGAGTTCATGTTCTCATGCATGTTTGCCAAGCCAGTCACTGAACTATCTTCCTCCCTCCATCTTTTTTTTTTTTTTTAAACCAGTAATGGGTTTTAAATGGACTGGGGTGTCCTGAACCTTGCTATGTACCTGGGGTGACAGTTATAAGGTGGTGGAGATGGACCCCGAGCCTTGTACAAGCTAAAGGAACTCCATCCCTAGCCTTTTCTCATCTTGACAACTTCCCTGAGCTAATCTTACTGTGTGAATAGGTCAGAGCTTGTGTGAGGTATGGTGTGGTGGTTTGAATATGGTTGGCCCCAAGAGTGGTACTATTAGGAAGTGTGACCTTGTTGGAGAGTGTCTCTGGAGGGGTGGGCTTTGAGACCTCCACCTAGCTGCCTAGAAATCCGTCTTCTCCAAGCTGACGTCTGATCAAGATGTAGAACTCTCAGCTCCTTCTCAGGCACCACAACTGCCTGGATGCTGCCAGGCGTCCCACCTTGATAATGGACTGAACCCCTGAACCTGTAATCCAGCTCCAATTAAATGCTGTCCTTATAAGAGTTGCCTTGGTCATGGTGTCTCTTCACAGCAGTGGAAACCCTAATCAGATCGATGGCAAGAGTTGTACTCAGCTGTGCATGCCCCAGGCTGCCCCACTCCTGACCCTGCCTCAGCCTTCCAAGCGTGAAGACAGGGTTGTACACCCTCAAGTCAGAGGCCCCACTCACTAAGTGGCTCCAGCAGCCCCCAGTTCACTTTCTCCCACTTGAGCATCTTGAATGTCAGGCTTGCACCCCAAGCCGAGGGGCTTTGTTTTGTTCTGTAAATAGTTATGTTTATGAGTATTTAGCTTACACGTCTGTCTGTTCATCATGTGTACGAAGGCTACAAGAGGATATGGGACCCCCTGGGACTGACTGGAGAAACCAGGTGTCGGGAATCGAACCTGGGTCCTTGAAAAAACAAGAGTTCATAACCCCCGAGACATGAGATATCTCTGACCTCTTCTGTGTTACTTGTTTTGCTTTGACCCCAGGTCTTAAGCAGCCCAGGCTGGTGCCTCGGAACTCCCGGTCCTGTTCACTGGACGCCCAGAGTGCGGGGAAGAGTAGTACACAGAATTCTTTTTGTTTTGTTTTTTTCGAGACAAGGTTTTTCTCTGTAGCCCTGGCTATCCTGGAACTCAACTCTGTAGACCAGGCTAGCCTTGAACTCAGAAATCCGCCTGCCTCTGCCTCCCAATTGCTGGGATTAAAGGCGTGCGCCACCAATGCCCGGCTACGCAGGGTTTCTTAAGACAAGAAATCACTTAGTGCTCACTGTCTGGAAATCTGATTGTACCAGGTTATAAAGCATTGAGATGTATGTGCCGGATGGGTGACAGCAGTTTTACCAAAGGGCTGTGGGTCATCTGGCACAGCTCTTACTTAGCATACCCTTGGCTACATGAACATCAGGCATGGCAGTGCACAGCCGCAACCCTAGCATTTGGGAGACAGGGCCAGGAGGATGAGAAGGCTAAAGTCAGACTTAGTTATATAGTGAGTGTGAGGCCAGCCTGGCTATATAAGGCCTGGTCTTTTTTTATTTTTTTTTTTTTTGGTTTTTCGAGACAGGGTTTCTCTGTGTGCCCTGGCTGTCCTGGAACTCACTTTGTAGACCAGGCTGGCCTCGAACTCAGAAATCCACCTGCCTCTGCCTCCCAAGTGCTGGGGTTAAAGGCGTGTGCCACCACGCCCGGCTCAAGACCCGGTCTTATAAACAAACAAAACCAGGAAGGAAGGAGCCCTGCTCTAGCTGGGAATGGTGGCCAATAGGGGCTGTGAATACTAATTTAAAAGCATTAAAGTTGGGAGTGATTTATCAGACCAGAGAACACAATGTGCAGTTTCGACCCAGAAAACACTTGAATGTTGTAAGGGTTTTTGCCTGCCATTAAAGACTTTCCCAGATGTGCAAGTGCTGGGGGCTGAGACAGCATTTCCCTTGAGCTTGGAAAGCCTTAAGGAAGACGAGGAGGAGGGAGCCAGGTGTCCAAGGTGTAAGAACAAGGTTTAATGCTGCACCCATCAAGGCAGCCCCAGTGTCTGTCAATGCCGATGCTCCCCGAGCAGTGCAGACCTCTCCAGTGTCTGGCTTCCTCAGCGTCCTCCACAGGACTACGTGTCTGAGGCCTGGGCACATGGTACCTGGGGGAGGGGACAAAGGGTGAGTGAGCGAATCACACTGAACCAGCTCGGGCAGCCCAGGGCCACTGAGCTCTGGGAGTGATGCCAGCAGTGTCTACTACAAGGCCCTTGTCTATAAGATGGAGTGAGAGGGTTGGGGGAGCAATAAATAGGTAGGAAATGAGTTCCACCCACCCCCAGCAGACATGCAAAAAGCCAGGTGGCTCACTGGCCAGTCTATCCAATCAAGGAGCTCCAGGTTCAGCAAGAGACCTGGATGGATGGATCTGGAGAAGTGACTCAGCCGTAAAGCTATTCTTGCAAAGGACCTGGGTCCAGTTCCCAGCAACCACACCCAGCAGCTCAAAACCACCAAACTTCAGGTCAGATGCCCCCTTGTGGCCTTTGTGAGCACTGTATGTATAGCCCCCAAACACACACACAAACATGAATCTTAAAACACAAAGTGACAGGGCAGCGGTGGCACAAGCCTTTAATCCCAGCACTCTGGAGGCAGAGGCAGGGGAATTTCTGAGTTCGAGGCCAGCCTGGTCTACAAAGTGAGTTCCAGGACAGCCAGGGCTACACAGAGAAACCCTGTCTGGAAAAACCAAAAACAAAAAAACAAAAAAACCCTTAAAGGTGATAGTAGAGACAGAGGAAGGCCTCCATATGTGTGCATGCACATAAATATATGTGCACATATATCACATATACACATATTCACAAGTCAGGTGGTCTAAACAGGACTGTACTATGAGCAACAAGCTATGTTGGTACATTATGTCGCTAATGTTGGTACATTAGCAAATTAGCCAGTTTGGTGTGGTTTGACGGGGACACAGTGTTGCTTACCCTCAGCATGCAATGTATCCCAAGAGACCTGTGGCAAGGGACCTGCTCAAGGTCCAGGCCACCCCAGAACCCCCAACCCATAAAAGTCAGGCCAACATGCAGACTCACCATCGAGGCCTGTGGTGGGGGAGGGGCTGCCTAATCGTCCTTCTTAAACTTGCCGTTGATATAAGGCACCCAGTCCAGGATCAGCCGCCAGTCCGTGGCCCACACCAGTCCCACGGCACCCACAGTGCCCCACATGCCGGCAGTGGGAATCCTGGTAGGACAGAGAGAGGCTGTCAGACTCTGCTGGTGACTTAGCCTTTGAGAACCTTCTCACATCATACCCCACGCTGATGTCAGTCAAGGGCCCACAGTGTTCCCTCGGCCTTGTAGGGCAGGAGGTCCTGCATAACCCCCACCACCAGACTTGGGAGGCTGAGGCAGGAGGGCTGCTTTGAGTTCAAAACCAGATTCACAGGCCAGGCCGGCTGGCACTCACCTTTAACCCCAGCACTTAAGAGGCAGAGGCAGGAGGATGTCTTGAGTTCAAGACAGCTAGGCCTACACAGAGAAACTCTGTCTCAAAACAGCAACTACAGACAAAACCAGCCCAAGCTACAGACTGAGATCCTACCTCAAAAATAAAAACGTGGTCATCAGGCACGGTGCTCACACTATAACCCCAGCACTCTCTCAGAGTTTGAGGCCAGCTCAGAGGGAAAAGGCCCCTGCTACCAAGCCTGTCATGGTCACCGAAACCCATGTCGTAGGGAACCCACACTTTCACGCTGCTATCTGACTTCCATGCGCACACTGTGGCTGGCACTGGTGCCAACAAACACACAGGCATGACATATAAAATACAACATACACACATACTTGACATAAAAACCAGGGTGGAGGGGAGGCTGTGGCTGTTGCGGCTGTTGCTTGGTGGGCAGAGAGCTTGCCTGACATACAGGAAGCTCTGGCTTCCATCCTAAGGACATGAACCAGGTGCGGTGGGTCATTAGTTTAAGGCTATCTCTGGCCACACAGAGAGTTAGAAGCCTGTCCGGGTTCCATGAGACCTACATGAAAGTAAAACCTAGGGGAGTGCTCGAGGCCCGGTCTGGGAACTGAGCTTGACCATGTCTTGGCAGAACGGCGCCTGAGTCCCTGACTCTCAGCATGGCCATTACTTTTTGCCTGGAGTTTTTAGAGACAAGACTCAGTAATGCAGCTCAAGCCCACCTAGAACCTGTGATCCTCCTGCCGTAGCCTCCCAAGCCTTTGGATTTCAGGCATACACTATTATTCTGGGCAACATACTGTTGTAAACTTGTAAACTCAGGACCACTTGTTACACCGCATATGTAACCGTGACAGCTGCCACTTGGCTTCCGAGGACTGGATGTCTGTGAAACTCTTGTCTCAGGTGAGTGGGAGTTGGGGCTGATTCATCAGAAGACCCTTCCCTGGGCAACAGGACCAGGCTACTGGGAGTAAAGTTCATCCACTGGTCTGTTTGGTTATGCCCAGTGGGACCATGTGGACAGTTTATAGATAGCCCATGAATTTGAACTACATAGAGCACCAAGATACCAGCCACTGAGCAACAGGGCCAGAACCTTACCTCCTCTGTCCCCTGCTAAGACACTCCAAGTGTCACCTCCAAGTCTCACACACAAAAATATCTCCCACAGGTGAGTTCTCTCCCTGGCCTCCCAGCAGGTGACTTTTGTCTGATCCATGCCCCCCTCCACCTCCTGCTGCAGCCACTAATACCATACACCCTATGGAGGGGATTCAGGCATGGTATAGCAGTACTTATTCATTCATTCATGGAGACAGGCTTCAATGTACCCTACCCTGACCTGGAATTCACTATGTATCAGAGGATGGCCATAAACTCCTGGCTCTTGCCTGCCCCCACCCCACCCCTCCACCCCCAGTGCTGTGACGACCCCTGTGCGATGCTGTGGATGGACCCTGAGACCTTGGCATTGTGTGAGACAATGGAAGCGTGACTTTGGGCCTCAGGCATTAGTTTGATAACTTTTGTAATACACACACTTTCTTGTTTTTGGAATGGAGGTCTTCTATATCAGGGCTGGCCTTAAATTACCCTTAGCATTCTGCCTCCACTTACTACGTGACAGGCCTGCACCACCATGCGAGAAGCCTGTACAGTGCTGGGGAACTGGAACCCAGAGCCTCATGGAGGCTAGATGACCCACTTACCCACTGAGCCACAGCTGTAGATTTGTCACTCCTGGGTGACAATCATTTAGAGGCTGGGGTAGAGGTGTCATTTAGTGGTGTTAGCTCAACAACAGTCTAAGGCCTGAGTCTCACTGTCACTGCAAACGGCAAAAACTAAACTTAAACTAAAAATCAAAAAAGCTGGGTGGTAGGGGCTGGAGAGATGGTTCCGTGGTTGGAAGGGGTCATTGCTCTTGCAGAAGACCCAGGTCTCCAGCTCCAGGGGATGCAGCACCATCTGGGGACTTCCGGCACCTGTGCGTGTAGTACCGGTTCTGTGTACTACACGAACACAAACCCACACATATACATATAACTGGAAATAAACTAACTTAAACTGGAGAAGATGGCTCTTTTCCCAGAGAACCCAGGTTCAATTTCCAGCACCCACATGCCTCATAACGACTTCTAGCTCTAGTACAAGGGGAGCCGATGGCCTCTTCTCGCCTACGTGGATACTGGGCATGTATACGCTACATAGACACGCATGCAAAGAAAACACTCAGGTGACGGTGGGTGCCCGCTATTCTAGCGTTCAAGAAGTGTGAGGCAGGATGATTTCTGGGAGTTCCAGACCAACTTGGGGTTACAGGAACACTGTTTAAACGAAAAAAAAAAATAAAAGGACACGAAAGACTGCAAAATCAAAGCCAAAGGCTACAAGTTGCCAGGCTGAACGTCGGAGTTCCGAGCCGTTGAAGACCAGGGTTCCCACCCAGAGCCGAACAGGCTACCCAGGTCAAGCTGGGGAAACTGAGGCTCGGAGCACCTCAAGACATCGAACGAAGGCGATTGCAGCTTAACCTCGGATCTTCCACCTGCACTGTGTCCCGCAATACTCTGCCTGTCACAGCCTCAGCTTCCCCCAGACCCCAGAGCACACGGTGGAATGGCGGGTGACCTCCTCACCAGTTTCTGGCCAGTTCCCGGTAGCGCGGGCCTAGTAGCCTGCTCAGCATCGCTGCAGGGTCTCAATATTCAGGGTCACCCCGTTCCACTGCCCTGGCGCACAACGCATGTGCAGACGTATGGCGCATGCGTGACGGCGATCGCACCACCTTTTCCGGGGGTGGTGCCAAAGACATTGACATCTACTTCCGGGGAGGAGAGAAAGACGTTACCGATCCGCTTCTGTCCTGGTTCTGTGGCGGACTTCTAGCCGACTGGGCACTCTGAGGGTCTGCGCCTGAGGTTGCTGTGGATTCCGGCGGTAGCTCCATGCACCCTGGAACACTGGGGATGGGGTGGGGAGAGTGTGTGTGACTTTGACCACGTAGTACTAGTCTGATAATAACTAATAATACACATACTTAGTTGTTTATGAGATGGGGGTCTCCTATATCCAGGGCTGGCCATGAATTCCTCATACTCCTGCCTCCACCTCCTAAAGTGTAAACCTGGGGTAGACAGGCAGTGCTGGGACTGGATCCCAGAGCCTGTTAGAGGAGCACGCTAGAGGAGCGTTCTTCCCATTGAGCCCCAGCCCTATCTTCGATTAATTTAAACCAGAGGAACTTGAGCACAGTCCCTAAAGGGAAAAGGCTCGGGTTGGGCCACACTTTTGAACGCATTTGAGGTTGTCAGTGAGTGGCTGAGGGAGTCTAGTCAAATGGCAAGTGCCCTCTTAACTCCATTTGCTTGGATTTTTGCAATGGGACACCTTTGGCGCACAGGCTGACTCTCTGCTTAAGTGCCTGCTTTGCCTGAACTCCCAGAATAGGCACATTGTAACTTCTAACCCCCTAACCACAACCCTGACTGGAAGAAAGAAGGCGGGCACATCCTCAGATGCATGTCCCTCGGGAAGGAGCCTGGATAGAAGAAGGTCTGTCTGTCCCTTGTTCCTTCATCCTCATTTTTTGAAGTGTGTCTAATGGTCAGCCACTGGCATATGGGTGTCTGCAGAGCCCTGGACCCCACAGGCCCAATGTATGTAGGTTCAGTTATGCCATTGACCTTAGCCTTTAAGAACCAGACCACAGAGTTGCGACTTCAGGGGCAGGCCTTATTACTAGCTTGGGGGTTCCATGCCCCTGGGATTGTGGAACAAGGAAGGGATAGCTCTCAGGAGACCATGTCCTCTGGTAGACACAAAAGGATGTCGTGCTGAAAAGATAGTTCAGTGGGTAAAGTGTGTGTCATATAGCACGAGGACCACTTAAGCCATGTGTGGTGGCCCACACTTGTAACCCCAGCATAGGTTGACAGACATGGGATCCAAAGGCTGAGCTACTCTGGTCAGCTCCAGGTTCAGCCAAAAGCTTCTGTCTCAGAGATGTGGCTAGTACTGCCTGCTCGCTCATGCTGGGTTTGGTTTGCAGCATCCAGATGGCAGCACTCAGCCTCTTGTAGCTCCATTTCTGGGATATCTGATGCCCTCTTTTGGCATCAGAGTCTGCACACACCACACGTGGTGCACAGATACATATACAGACAAAACATCCCCTACACTTAAAAAAAGCAAAGCTGGGTATGGTGGCCACGTGTTTAATGCTTAGCACTTGGGAGACTGACAGACCTGGAGCTGAGTTTAATATCAGCCTTGACAGCATAGCAAGCTACAGGCCAAACACACACAGTGTGACCTTAAAAAAAAAAAAAAAAAGACCATAAGGTAGAGGGCCTCAGTGGCAAGGTGCCTGAGGACCCAACTTGGAAGAGATGTAACTCCACTTCTGTAACTCTAGCTCAGGGAGATGGAGACTGTCAGAGGGTGACCATGCACCCCCGGGTGTCATGCATATACACTGGGCAACCCCAACTGAACTACAATCCCAGTCCATCTCCTTGGCCTTGCAGCTGGGCAGTAGTGTGCGTAGAGATGGCCTAAGGAACCTTCTGGGACATAGGGACTCACAGCCACTTGGGCCCAGGACAGGTCAACTGTTTCTTGATATCCCCAAAGCCTGGAAGTCTGGGTGATCCCACACTCTCCTGCCTGTTTGCCACTGAGGGATAAGGCAGGACAGTCTTGTATTCATTGCAGCTGTTCCTCCCATGGCTTCCAGAAGTGCCAGGTCCCTGAGTCAAAGTGGTTAAATAGCTTATTTGCCGTAACAAGGCGTGCCTTGTTACCGTGGTTCCGAACAAAAGCTCTATCACTGGAGACTTTTGAGGTGTTTCCGGAAGAGTAGCTTGTGGGGACAGAGGCCAGCATGGAACGGGAATGAACAGTGTTGTGTGTCCTGGTGGCCTCACTATTATCCTATCAAGAGACTAAGATGCCACTGGGATCTGAAACAAGGGGGACAATACTTGGGAGGGGACCCAGGGACCACTGTACAGATGAGAATGTAGGAGGCAGCTGTGGGAGCCCAGGCTTGTGTGATGTGCCTGCTGACACCTGTGGGGGAGGCTCATGCCAGGACTCCCCTAAACCTTGGCCACACCTTCCGGTGGCAGCCCACATAAAGGCATGAAAGGAGAATGCTTTTGCTTTTTGCCTGCTTGCCCTTACTCTTGCTGGCAGGTTCATCCACCCTGCTGCTGAGGCACCCCCTCACTGGTTTCAGAACCCTGTTCTTCAGGAGTCCAGTGCAGACCAAAGACCAGCGTCCCCTAGAGATCCTACAGGACCCCAGCATTGAATCGGGGCTGCTGGAACACTGAGCAGCTACAGGATTCTTAGAGACGGTCACTCAGTCTCTGTTGAGAATACCCAGATCATGGCCTGTAAGCCATTCTAATACCCTTATACACACAGTTACACACACACACCTTAATTCTAGCAACTGTTTCTTTAGAGGTCCCCTAATGGTGACACCCAAGTATTGTGGACCATGAGGACAGCCCACTTCACATGAAGGGCAGAGGGCATTGTTTAGCCAAGTAGCACATGCCTGGCACAGACAGGTCCTGGGTTCATGTTCATGGGGAGGGGCACGCGGCATCTAGATCTTGTGCCAGGCCTCAGGGTAGGGGTGACCCTTAGATCAACACTGGGTCTTTTGAATGCTAATTTAATAACCTTGTAGACCATGAAATATGACGATAAATTCTAGAAACAGGAACAGACATGAGACTTTTATACAAAAATTTGTTGCTTACAAAACATACGGAAAAAAAAGCTAAGGGAAAAAAAGACACGGAAGGCCTCGTTCTTGCTAACTTTTGTCTACATTAAAAAAAAAATCTGAAAACTAATGTTCATTTATTCTCCTTTAAAAAACGAAAAATGCTTAGGCACGATGTGCTGGTGGCTCTGAAGTAGAAGCCAGTCCCAGGCCGCCCTGCCAGGGCACGGTCCGACTCTTCCGTCTTACATAGTTAAGGCATCTTTCTTTCCTTTCTGAAAAGGGAGCATGCTGCTTTGTTTCCAGTTCCGGTTAACTGAGAGGAGGGAACTCTCTTCAGCTTGGTCACTGGGGCCAAGCAGGGGGCTGGCTGTTCAGTGCCACCCTCCTCAGGCCCTGAAGTGTCCCCAGAGCCCTCTCTCTGCCCATGCCTCGATGGAGACCTGTCTCATCCAGAACCGTCCTCGTGCACCCCAGGCAGAGATACGGTGGTCCCTGGTCCAACGAAGACGCTGTGACAGCTCACAGGTGCCCGGCTGGGTTGTGGGCCTCACCCAGGCCTGGGTGGGCTGCTGACAGGGCCAGCTGTGGGTCCCCGACCACGCCAGACACCTTCTCCTCCTCCCGCCGCTTCAAGCAGGCCGCTTTGGGGTTCAGGTTTCGTTCTGGGAGAGTGGGGAAGGAGAGAGCAGTGGGAGACGGTCCTCAGGTGGGGACAGAGAGGGGTGGGGCTGTGCCATGGCCGCCCTGGCCAGCAGTGGCGAACGATGGAACAGACGGGGCGGGCGCAGCCTACCTCGCACCTGCTGCTCCAGGCCCAGGATGACCTGCACCGCCTGCTGCAGGATGAGCAGCTTGGTCTGCGCCTTATCCGACTTGAGGTGCAGCTGGCACATGCGGCCCAGCTCCCGGAAGGCCTCGTTAATGTCCCGCACGCGCACCCGCTCCCGAGCGTTATTGGCCATACGCCTCTCCCGGTCCCTCAGGTCCTTCTCCTCCAGGGACAGCACCTCATCTGTACTGCTGGGTCACAGCACCGAGCCTCCATCAGCGGGGGCCGGGCCACTGTGTGCTATGTGTAATGTGTGAAGGTAGAAAGGTGTCATGGGTGACTTGGTGGTGGTGGTGCAGTGCTGTAATGGGTGTAGTGGGTGGCAGCCAATGTGCATAATGAGTGACAGCAGCTCTGCAGTGTGGACAACTGTGCCTTGTGCAGGTGACACAACCCTATGGGCATCTGCCTGTATGTGTGTCCTTAGACCATGTCTCCGGGAGGCCAGGTGGTCACTCTGGGAAGGACAAAGGCCTCACTGTCCCCCAGCATGTACAGAGGGAGGCAGAGCCTTAGAGGGCCGTGGGGCCTCAGTTATCCCTGCTGACTAGTTTCTTGCTGTCCTTGCTCATGGCTCGGGTAATAGATTCAGGGCTGTGCTGCCCTGTAAGGCAGAAGCTGAAGCTTGGACCCTGAGCCAGAGCTCATGGATGCAAAAAGCACTCGGGCCTGAGCCCCACACCCCAGAGCCAGTCACCCTAGCTGGGCCAGAAGCATCGACTCCTAGGCCCAGGGACCTATGTCCTCCACTGTGATGGACACTCAGGACAGTGGCTCCAAATGACCAAACTCAAGGGTAATACTGTCACTGCCTGTGGTCACAGGCTGAGCCAGGCCCCTCTCCTTCTGCTATCCAGCTGAAGCCCAGCACCACGCCCCTCCGCTACTCCTGTCCCAGGCCACCCTTGAACTTATCAGATCCTTCTAGGTGGCGGCAGTGGCCCCAGACCTCAGGACAAGCGCACAGACCAAACTGCGTGTGGGCACCGAAGGCTGTGTGCCCAGAGGGCCTTTTCCTTCCCTTTAGTCCCTGCATGGCCTTATGGGACAAAAGGCCCCTAGGTTACAGTGCGGTCAGCCCTGTCCAAAGGGCGGCAGGTGCGAGGTGAGGGGTGGTGGCGGCAAGCAAAGCCAGGGGACAGCCAGGGTAAAGGGGACAGCATGAAACACAGACAGCAGATAGACAGGCTTGGGAGACACAGTGTAGGCTGTGCACTCAGCCACCATAGAGACCTTGGAGTCAAGGGGAGAGTGGGTGGCTATGCAGATCACACCATGCTGCAGGAGAGAAAGGGTTAAAGGCAGGCAGGCAGGCAGCCAGGGCGAGTGCAGGTTAAGGAAGCAGCGGGGGTCCACGCTGTTGTCCTCTCTTGTCAGCCCCGGGAAAGGTGGATTAACACACCATCAGATGGGGAAACTGAGTCAGGGAGAAGCTACTGTGGGATAGGGAGCCTTCTAAGTTGAACAATGATGGTGGCTTAGACACCATCAGCTAGCACCTCTGGGCTCTGAGCTGGGGCTGGAC
Source organism: Mus minutoides (assembly GCA_902729485.2). Lineage (NCBI taxonomy): Eukaryota > Metazoa > Chordata > Mammalia > Rodentia > Muridae > Mus > Mus minutoides. The sequence continues at coordinate 1,391,751 of LR749565.1, read as the reverse complement.
TGGCAAGAGCCTGGGGATGGGAACAGTCATGGTTGAAGTCCTCAGGCCAGTGAGGCCAGTGTGGCAGATTCCAGGCCTGTCAGAGGCAGGCCCAGGATCGGCAAGGTAGGAAGGAGGTCAGTCCGTCAGCACTGGGGCCAGTAGGTATGAAGGAGGTCAGGGGGGTTGGGGAGACGGGGACAGATCGGGAGGGGACAGTCAACCTAGAGGGTGATCAGCAGAAAAACCTGTGGGACAGTACAGAGACCGAGTAGGTGCAAGGGACAGCTGACATTGGGAACAGCTGGTGTGGAAGAGGGTGAATGTGAAATCAGGTAATGAGGATGGGGACAGTGAGTGTGGATGGGGACGGTCAGAGTGGGGACAGTGAGTGTGGATGGAGACGGTCAGAGTGGGGACAGTGAGTGTGGATGGGGACGGTCAGAGTGGGGACAGTGAGTGTGGATGGGGACGGTCAGAGTGGGGACAGTGAGTGTGGATGGGGACGGTCAGAGTGGGGACAGTGAGTGTGGATGGGGATGGTCAGAGTGGAGACAGTGAGTGTGGATGTGGGCGGTCAGAGTGGAGACAGTGAGTGTGGATGGGGACAGTCAGAGTGGATGGGGATAGTCAGTGTGGATGGTGACAGAGTAGACGGTGACAGTCAGAGTGGAGACAGTCAGTGTGAGGCAGGACTGGTCATTAGGGCCACAGTATAGCAAACTGGGCAGGGACAGTCAGTTCAGAGAGCAGCGAGTGCAGGGAACCTCCTATCTGGAGGAGGGGCATAAGGACTGGTCAGTGAGGGACTGTCACTGCTCTGGCTTGGGCAGCAGGGAAAGAGCATCGCGGAGGCGCGGGGCGCAGGCCGCCCACTGACCTCGCACCTGCTGCTCCAGGCTGAGGATGACGGCCACGGCCTGGTGCAGGATGAGCAGTTTGGTCTGCGGCTTCTCGCTGCTGAGGTGCAGCTGGCACATGCGGCCGAGCTCCTTAAAGGCCTCATTGATGTCGCGGACCCGCAGGCGCTCTCGGGCATTATTGGCCACCCGGCGCTCCTTCTCCCGCTCCGCCTTCTGCTCTGGGGGGAGAAGGTCGTCCTCGTCCTCGTCTGGGCTATGGGGGAGGGGAGCCAGGGGCCAGAGGGAGACAGTGAGGTGATGTGGTGGCCTGCAGGGCCTCCCGGGGTCTGTGTGCACGTGTGATGTGTGTGTGTGTGTGTGTAACATGTGATGTGTGCGTGTATGGCCCAAGGGGTGGGGTTTGACACCTGGTTCTCGTGCGTGGGACCTTCAGGTCCTTCTTGTCCTCCTCGGCGTCGGCCACTGATGCGATTTCCTCATCTTCTTTCTCCTCTCGTTTGATCTCACTGGCACCCGCTGTTGCGCCTGCCCTCCCGAGTCCTGAAACAAGCCAGGGATGAGGGGCCCCTTGCCAGGACGTTCCAAACAAACTGAGAGAGGCAGGCTGGATGGCTGCCCCCAACGGGGAGCTGGTTCCCTGCCTGACACTGAAGTCACACTAGACTCTTCACAGGACCAGCAACTGCAGACAGAAGAACCTGCTCTGTTTTATGGCCCGAGGGGTGGGGTGTCTACTGGTAGCGCATACCTTTAATCCCAGCACTTGGGAGGCAGAGGCAGGCAGATTTCTGAGTTTGAGGCCAGCCTGGTCTACAGAGTGAGTTCCAGGACAGCCAGGGCCACACAGAGAAACCCTGTCTCAGAAAACCAAAGCAGTGGGAGGAGCAATCCCTACTATATAACTAACCATGGGGCAGGGGCGAGTCTGTGGACTGGTACAAGAACACACCTGTCACCCCAGCACTGGGAGGCTGAGGTAAAGGGGTTGTGAGTTCAAGACCAGCCTGTGATACACAGTGAGGTTGTCTAAAAAAAAAAAAATTTCAAAATCATAAACCTGGTTGTTGGCACACACATCAACCCTGGACTTCCGGAGGCCAAGACTAGAGACCAGAAATTCAAGGTCATTCCAAAGCCAGCCTGGGCTACCTGAGAAATTGTGTCAAACATCAATAACAAGAACTGCCTAGAAAATGCCCAGGACAAACACTGAAATCCAACAGGCACAACTCAGAGTGTGGACACAGCCTGGGGATTAAGAGCTGAGGGGGACCTGCATAAGACCATGCACAGCGGACACCACGTGGGCCTGGGTCTTCCTCTGTGGACGTCATCCTTAGTCTCACCCACTCCCAATCCGCAGAGCCCATAACACAGCCAGTGCTAGCCCTACGGATCCCAGTGTCACCTGAGGGTGCGGAGGCCTGACATTGCTGCCCTGCTCTCTGCTGGCAAAATGTTCCCCACACCCACAGGGCCACAGCACACTGGCCTGTCAGAGCTTCTCCCATCTCTTCCACCCTCTTGTTCTCCCTACGAGGGCTCTGCTCGGCCCACAGGCCTTTGCCCAGGCTGCCTCCTTGCTGGAGGCTCCTCTGAATCTCGGGCTCCCTGTTCTATTCCCTTCCACACGCGCTGGGCCTGCACAGCTACGTCCTGCCGGCCTAACGTCCCTGCAAGCACTGCATCCCCATGGGAACGCGCCTGTCCTGAGCCCTCCCGTGAGACACAAGCACTCTACTTTGCCGGGATCCTGGGCCCTGCCTTGTGCCTCAGTGTCCCCAAACAAACCAGCACACAGTAAGTAGTCCCAAGATGGTAGGCTAGAGTGAGGATCTGAACAGTCCGTCTACCTGATGGCTCTTGGTCACAAGTGTGTGTGTGTGTGTGTGTGTGTGTGTGTGTGTGTGTGTGTGTGTGTGTGTGTATGCTCAGAGGGCAGGCAGAGACCAGGGAAAGATGTCAAGTGTCCTGTTCTTGTCACTCTATGACTTATCCCAGAAACACAGAGATTTTCAGCAAAGCTGGCTGCCGTCTCCAAGAATCCTCCTGCCTCTCAGTGCTGGGTTCCACACACTGGCCGCCACGCTCACCCTTTAAACGTGGATTACGAGGTATAAACTCAGTCTAGCACATTCATGTGAGAGGCACCAATCTTGGCTCCCCAACATCAGCTTTCAGTTTTGAGGCAGGGGCTCACAGGAACCTGGGGCTTGCCAAGTGCAGCTTGCTGGCCTGTAAGCCAGCCTTTCCCTCCATGCCCAGCCTGGGTGTCCAGGCACACATCTGTGCTTTATACACAGTCTCTAGGGCATCCAGTTCAATCTGGTTCAGGTCCTTCCTCAGGCTTCAGCAGATCAAGTATGGACTAAATCACTCTTCAGCCCTGAGGGACACTAATGTCCTACCCCTCTCTGCGACAAGGACCGGGAAGGCCTTCAGGTCCCTGCTGGGACTTACCACTATAGGACTCGGGAGGCCTCTGTGAGAGGTCAGGGAGGGAGCTGGGCTGGCTGGGGAGGCTGGCATGGTTATGCAAAAGACCGGCCCCACTCGTGAGGCCCTCCTCAGGATGGCTTCCCCCGACCTACGGAGGAAAATGACATGTCAGGGTGGCTGGAGTCCCTAAATGTCACCATTCCCTGACCCAAGCTGATACTCACCAGGCCTGCATGCCGCCCGCCCAGAGACATGGGGCCTGTGAAGCCGGTGGTCAGTGCACCATGGCCAGGCAAAAGTCCATGGAGATCGCTAGCGGTGCCAACAGCGTGGCTTCGAAGGACATGGATGGCCTCGTCCAAGCGGTCCTCCATCTTGCTCTGCTGTGAGAGGGCAGGGCAGGCACTGAGGGGCGCGCACACACACAGGACATTTCGCTGCAGCCTACTCAAACGTGTGATCCCCTTGCCTTCTTCCTGAAGGCACTTTTAACTCCTCCTAATCCTCCTGCCTCCACCTCCCAAGCACAGAGATGACAGGCAGATGTCACCAGCGTCAGTTTCTGTAGTGCTGGTGGGGAGACCCAGGGCTTGGCACACACCAGAAGGCACTCTGCCCACTGAGCCCCAGCCAGCCCGGCAGCAGGCCACTTGTCCCTGACCCTCCTTAAAGCCTGCACTTCCCGGGGCTCAGCAAGGCCTCCTCTGTCCAGAAGCCACCCTGAGACTGGGGCTGAACGGACTTCTCTCCCGGGAGGGCTTCACGGAGCAGCGGTGGGGAGAACAGAATAGCACCTGGTGCCCTGGCCAGCAGGGAGAGGACACTTACCAGGCCATGGAGACCTGCATCATAGTTGGGAGATAAGGCACTGGGAGCTCCTGCCCGGGGCCACTGTGATGTCCCTGGAGAAGGAAAGGTACGAGTGGGAAGACAGGCAGTGAGGACAGGGAGAGCAGCTGACCCACAGCTAGATGCACTCAGAGATGCCTGGCTCGGCCCAAACACCAGACACTGCTCAACCTTCCAAGCTCCCTCTTTCCTGACTGAACACTACCCCTGATCCTAGAGGAGCCATCCCTGGCACACCTAGCCTGCATGGACACAACAGAGGGAGCCTTCAAGAGTGGTTTCTCTCTGTCCCTCCCAGCCTGGGCTCACTGCTCCAAAGGTAAACAACAGGTAGCTCCAGAGAGACCCAGACAGGTCAAGGAGAAGACTGGTGTGGGACTTGCTCTGTAGACCAGGATGGCCTCACAGTCCTGTGCCACCATGCTGGGCAGAGCACATTACTGTTACCTTCAACCTCCCAGGCCTAGAGGCCCCTAGCCCCCATTTTCCTTTGCTCCTCACCGAATCTCCAGTGACACCCACCCTGGAGGGGCGTGCCTGAGCTGAGCCCGCCTCCCTCAGAGGCCACCTCCCTCAGAGGCCACCTCTCACTACCTGACCAGGCCTATAGCCTGGGGACAGCCCTGAGGTAATGCATGGAGCCCATGCTCATTACCCACACACCTGGCAGGCCCTGGGGTGAACCCACAGGCGTTGAGGGGCTAGGCGAGAAATTATTGCTGGAGTGATCCGGGGAGTAGATCTGCGGCAGTGCGGACAGAAAGATGGACAATCAGGGTCACGATGAGGCTACCAGAAAAGTCCCCCCCACTGTCCCTGCCCAGGCCCCTGCTCACCGAGGCCAGTGCCTTCCCAAGGGCATCCCCTGAGCTGCTTGCTGTAGTCCCTCGGGTGCCTGTGGGGAGAGAAAAGCCCGAATGCTGTGTACCACCATTACTGTGCCCCATCTCCCTAGCCACTCAAGACACCTGTATCTGGGTCTTGCCTAACACTGACACCTGCCTCCCAGGTGAACAGGATTCCTTTCTGCCTCAGTTTACCCCAAAATGAAGTGGCAAATCTTGTGCCAAGATCAACCTGGCTCAGATACTGACCACACCCTCTGGCTCCAGGGTACAGCAACAGACCCTTTCCATGGAGCACTGATGCCTGCCCCATGGGTCCCAGCCAGGCCCAGCAAACCCCAGGTGTAGGCTCACCTAGGAGGCTTTCAGCTGCGGCCCCGCTCACAGGGGGTGTGTGGCCAGAAGTCCCACTGTAAGTGCCAGGGGCAGCCGAGAAGCTGGATACAGCTGGGAGTGAGCCATTGACCTCAGATCCATGCAGCTGGTAGCCCTGAGGGGACAATCAGTCGACAAAGGGCAGGTCAGGTAGAGGGGCACGCAGGACAAGGCAAGTGTTGGCACTCCCTGGGTCCCCACCATGGCACCTACCATGCGATCCTGCTGCTGGAGGCCCCCAAAGGTACCACTGCCCACGGAGCTGCTGCCCGGTGCAAGGGGCAGAGGAGACGAGCCATCACCTAGCATGGGCCCAAAGCCCACCTGGCCAGGTGTACTCCAGAGCTCAGCTGAGGGGTGCAGGCTGCCATCTGTGTAGAGGGGGGTTGTGAGACAAGAGACCCTGGCCCCGCAGAGCCCCCCAGGGAGCCCCACGTACCTGCCACGTAGAAGGGGGAGGGGTAAGCGCTGCTGGGGGTCTTGGCGGAGGGGTAGGCTGCAGCGTCCCTGCTGTAGCTGTCACCTGAGCTGGGAGGATACACCTGCAGCAGGAGGGTACAGTCAGGCCAATGGTGGTGGTGGTGGGACGGGACAGGACGGGACAGGAGGTGGGGGGGGGGGGCAAGCGGCTCCACGCCCAGGCCCTGGAGGTACTGGAGACCTAACATCCCTTCACTACCTCTGAGATGCTTCTTCTGCCTCTCCAGAACACCTTGGCCCGCCTCATGTAGCACACTCCTAGTAAATCCTCAAAGCCCTACCTCCAGTGTTCAGCTCTATTCCCTATTTAGCATTTAGCAGTGTGGGGAAACCTCCCTGTCCTTCTGGCCATAGGACCCTGGCCACAGAGTCCGAATCCCATCATAGCATCTGGTCCTGGTGCTCCCAACAGCAGAGAAGGCACAGAGGGCACCACAGCATTGACCCTGACCAGCTAGCATTGGCTGGAACTCTGACAGCTTGAAGTAACAGAGTAGGGATCTGCCACCAATGTCTGCATTAGCCCATGACTCAGGAGGGGATCGGCTGCTCATGTCTGCTTTGGCAGAGGAACAGACAGCAAGTCTGAGCTAGCTGCAGTTAACTTCACTTAAGTGGGTTCTATTGGGCAGTCTGACCTCAGCTTGCCTCCCCATGCCATGTGTGTATTTCTGGACAGCACCCACCCCCATGGCCCACCCTAGTCCTGATGTTAAAGGAAAAACTGTAGGGTCCTGGGGCCACAGAAGAAGCAGGCAAACTTTTATATATGAGGTGACACTCTGACTTTTCTGCCTTTACCTCCCAAGTGCTGGGGAGGCATCCAGGTTGGAGAATCCAGCATACCACCTTTCTTAACGTGATTAAATCACAGGCACATGGCGCCATGAACCACTGAAGGCCAGCAACCATCTGCTGGGGTTGGCAATTTGCCAACTGCCAAGCCAGTAGGCAGCGACACTTACAGCCCTGGCAGGTGGGTGTGGCTTAAGACTAGGCAGGATCTGCCTACCCCAGCACACAAGGCCCAAGGCCGTCCCCACTTAGAGGAAAGGAGAGAGTGAGGTAGGACCTGAGAAAGGGCTTCCCTGGAGATCAGGGGAGGAGCACACACATTTGGCTGCAGCAGCCCTCAGAGCTCAAAGCCTGCTCACCTTCAAGATGCGGCCACAGCTTCTGGCTGGGAAACCCAGGAAGCTGTGGCAGCTAAAGGCTCTAGGACTGTCCCACTCACCGAGGAAGGGAGACCAGGTGGAACCTTCCGGACCTTCTTGGGCTGCGTATCTGCTGGGAGCAAGAGCAGAGAGGAAGGTCTGGCCACTGCCATCTTCACATGCCCTCATGTGGCCCCCTACCATGCTGTGGTCAGGTTCCAAGAATGCCACACCCCTGACACTTGAGGGGCCTTGTTAATGCAGCCACTAAAAACCTGTTTTCTGCCAGCACAGAGGCGACAGAGGCAGGCAATCTCTGTGAGTTCTAAGTCAACCTGGTCTAAAAAGAGTTCCAGGACAGCCAGGGCTACATAGAGAGACCCTGTCTCAAAATCAAAAGGATCTAAAAAAATCCATGGTCCCACCCACTGGGACACCAAAGATGTAAGAGAACATCCTGGGGGGGGGGGGGCGCACAGAACTTGGAGTGGGGGCAAGATAGCCTGGCTGTCCCAGGCCAGTATACCCCATAACTCTGGTCAGCAGCCCCGGAGCCAGCAGATCCGGCCACCAAGTGTGTGGCCCTCACATCAAGCATGATCCCAGTTCATGCTGACCTAGGGTAGAGCACCCTGGTGGCTACTGCGGCTTAGTGGCACCCACTCTGGCCTGGCTACAGGTCTTTCTCCTACTGATGGCTGGTGCCCAGCCCAGGAGTCAGTCTCTTCCACAACTGCCCCTCCAGAATCTCCATGTCCCCAGCCCTCACTCACCCAGGCCACCATCTGCAGCTCTCCGGCGAGGGTTGCTGGGGAATGAGGGGTAATACTGGGAGCTGCTCTTGATGCCCGATGGGGACAGTGGCCCGGGACTGCTGAGGCTCAGCTCACCTGGCAGGAAGCCAGCCTGAGAAATGGGGACACCAGGAAGCTGAGGCTCGTGGTCAGACCGTACCGATCCCTGCATGGAGACCCTACGGTGCCAGCTGTAGTGATCACTGGCACAAAGCCAGGCGGGGCCCACAGGCCTCACTGGTGCACCCCCCCAAGACACGCCCTCTTCTCAACCATCATGCTCCACTTCACAGCCACAATCACACACGGCTAGAGTCCACCCTGAGGCCTTGTCTGCGGGATACTCTGTAACAGCCGGGTCAGGGCTCTGAGACCCATATCCCACACTGCCCGGCTCTGCTCCTCAAGTAGTTTAAGCTTCCTTGGGAACTTGAGAGGCGACATGAGCATGACCGTCCTTGGTGCACTGCTTGGGCCTTAACAGTCACTGTGGAAGTCAGGCTAGCTCTGCCCTTCTGCTTCAGTTTACCTGACTCAAGGTGCCAACACTGGTGTCTCTCCCAAAGGTGGCATAGGCATTCCGCTCACTGCCCTTGCCTGCAAGGGACAGAAAATAGTCACAAGAGAGCCCAGGAACATCCCTCAGACAGTGGGGGTCCCACATGGGGGGCCTCTGGCAGAGCCCTGCCTGTGCAGATGTGGCTGCCCAGTGCCCCTGAATACAGGATAGGGAACACAGGTTCTCCCTAGCAAAAGTGGGACCAACTGACTGGCAAGTGTTCCTGCTACTCTCTTGCTTAAGGTTTGTTTGTTTGTTTATTTGTTTGTTTATTTATTTAGGTTTTTTTTTTTGAGACAGGGTTTCTCTTTATAGCCCTGGCTGTCCTGGAACTCACTTTGTAGACCAGGCTGGCCTTGAACTCAGAAATTCACCTGCCTATGCCTCCCGAGTGCTGGGATTAAAGGCGTGCGTCACCACTGCCTGGCTTGCCCACATTTATATATGTATGTTACCATGTGTGTGCCTAAAAGAAGGCATCCTATCTATCTCCTGGGCCTGGAGTTATGGGTGTTGTCAGCCACCATGTGGGTTAGGTGCCTGGTGGAATGTCTGCAAGAGCAACAAGTGCTCTCAACCCCTGAGCCAACCTGCAGTCCTTATTTGTTTTGAGGCAGGGTTTCATGTAGCCCAGGCTAGCCTTGAACTTGCCACCCTCCTGCCCAAGTGCCTGGATGCTGAAGGCTGCTGACCCTGACAGCCCTCACTGCTGTCACAGGGTACATACACCCTGGGGATAGGGGAGGCGGGCAGAGACAAGCTGGAACGGACACAGCTGGACTCTGTGGGAACTGCCTGAGGGCCCTGCCACACTGTCAGGCAGGACACCCGAGGGAGAGACGGGAAAAGGAAGCCCAAAAGAGAACATGTAGCCCACAACTGCAGAGGCCACTTTAGGCCATGGTGGAAGGAGCCAGGGTCAGCGCTATCCAGTTCCGGACTTGGAGCAGAAGCAACTTTCTCGAGTTATAACCACCGCCTTTGTGCCTTTCAGGCCTCCTGACCCCACTGCCTGGTGACTGTCCCCACAGTGCCTAGGGACACAGATAAGGCAAACGACCACCTAGTATGACAAACAGCATCCAACTCATTGCCTGCCGATCCCAGCCTGGGCTACTGACGTGATGGCTGGTGCTCCCCTATCCCACTGTGCCATTAGCACAGGGTGGCCACACTTACCTCCAAGCCCAGCTCCTAGGAACGTGGAAGGCGGCAGGCTGCCGTGGGAGTCACTGAAGTGGGCACCTTCGCTGTATGTCTGGGGGAGACAGCCAGGGTGAGAGGTACAGGTACCACGCACACATGTGCACAGGCTAAGCCCTGTAAGCACCTCACTGTGGTTGGGCACAACTGTCAGAGGGTGCTGTGTGCTGTCTCCTAAACTCCTGCCCAGGAAAGGAGACCCAAGGGCCCAGGCGTCTTACCCGGCTAGGGTCAAAGGAAGAACTGTTCTGGTCACTGTTGCCCCAGGAGCCTGAGCTGGGTCGGTCCTCCAGTCCTGAAGAAGGCAAAGAGAAGTCAGTCTAGTTCAGTCTTATTCCTCCTTCACCCACATATGCCTAAGAGCAATACGGTCAGACTCCTCTATCCTCCATAGCCTAGGATTCTGTCCCTACGAAGGCTGCTGTATCTAGTAATGTGACCACCAGCTATCTGTCTCTCCTAGAAGACTCCTACTCACCTGCCAAAACCTCAGCTACTGTCCCTACTTTTAGTCCCATGGCCCAGCCTCTTGCTTAGCCCTATGTCTGATCATGCAAGACTGGGCACATGAGTCAGAAATGGTCAACAACGGCTCCTTGGGCCTCAAGGACTTCAGGAGCAGTGTCCCCCTGGTACAGGGCCCCCTGGCAAGGCTGACCAGCTCAGTGGGTGGGTAAGCAAGGAGGAGACTGTCAGATGTGGACAGAAGGCACAGCTGGCTCGGCCTCCTGCAGCTTCAGAGGAAGGGTGAGGGTTAACCAGCCTGGCGACCAGAGGACCTTGTCCTGAGGGGTGGGGTAAGGCAGGGCTGGGCTCTTATCTCTCCCAACACTCCTCACAGGCTGCTAACGGCCTACACCTCTAGAATCCTCTTCTCTACCTGCAGTGAATTTGCTTCTTCCTGGGTCCTGTCCCCATGCACAGGGGCCACAGGGGTCAAACTCACGATTCCTCCCTGACAGCCTGGCTGTATGGCTCTGCTGTGGCCTCGGTTTCTCATTTGTGAAACTGGACAGGGGAGTCCATGTCCCCATCCCAGACTCCAGGGGCTCCTGCACTCACCCTCACACCCTACAGCCTGAGACCCCGCATCCCCAGCTCCACACCAGAGACTTCCAAACCCCAGAGACTCGAGAGTGAGCCTTTGTGCTCATGATTCCCTCCTCAGAGAACGTGCTTAATTATGGTCTAATTTGCATAATTGTGCATATTAATCTCCAAACCTCATGAATATTCGCCCCAATTATACCTTCCTGTTTCCTGATAAAGTTCCAATGTGTTGGCAGTGGGGGGTGGGATACAGCCATGGGGGCTTCCAGGAACCCCTCCAGCATTAGGTGTACTCTGTGGGTATCTATACCCCCCAAATTTTAGCTTTCCATTAGGACTTCTGGTGAGGCTCTGGAGGGTAGGGGGCCAGCATGCACACTGGTTACAGAGCCCAGGAGCACTCCGGGCACTTTAGAAGCCCAAAATGGCCTGCCCATGTGACCCCTGCAACCAGCAAACACAGCCCCACTCCCCCAGAGCCTGGTAATATTGAGGAGTCCACAAGACCCAGAGACCCTCTAGCACAAACCCTGTCTTTTTCCATTCTATAAATAACAAAACTCAGGAGACCCCTTCCCCCACCCCATTAATACAGTTATTAAAATCACCCCACTGATAAATTATGCATCTTAATAACCCTGACATGAATATTCATAGCAGTTTCACTGCGTACTAATTAAAACGTTCTAACAGAAGACGTTGATGTCAGGCTCCCTCGCGCTCTCTCTTTCTCTCTCTTAATCTTTTCCTGTCCCTCAAGGTGAGGCACTAAGTTGGGAAGAAACAGGCACCTCCCTGGAAAGAGGCACAGGGTCCACTCCTTGGTCAGCCAAGCCCAGCCTACGTCAAGGGAAGACCATAGGCTTGGACTTCTATTCTTTTGATGGGATTGTTGGCTCTTTGGCCATGACTTGTTTTTTTTTTTTTTTTAATTAATTTATTTATTTTATGCATATGAGTATACCACCATTGCTTCCTTCAGACACAGCTGAAGAGGGCATCAGACCCCATTACAGATGGTTGTGAGCCACCATGTGGTTGCTGGGAATTGAACTCAGGACCTCTGGAAGAGCAGTCAGTGCTCTTAACTGCTGAGCCATCTCTCCAGCCCATGACTTGTTTTTATAGTTTTACTAGCACACAGTTCTGTTCACATTGATATATCTACAGCTATATTCAGGACAGGAATACTCTTACTACCTGTTTATATATTATAAGGTCCATCATGGAGAGAACCGGCTGCCCTGGTGTGGAGGACACTGGCTCTCGGACACCAGCGCACGGCACCAGCTCTGCTTGAGCCTTCTCATCAGCCACCCACCGCAAGCACTCGCCTCACTCCACAGCCCACCACCAGGGACTATGTCAGCCGCTGTGAGCACTCCCACCCAAGTCCAGCAGACAATGTCAAGCCTGACAAAGCTCTCAAACAACACCTGCCGTCTGTCCCACGAGCTCCTCCCAGGACTACTGGTCAAAAGCAAGTTTGGGACCAGCCTCGTATTTACAGCACATCTCAAAAACCCAAAACGAACCAAGCAAAAAGTTGACCTATGCCCCAGCAGAGAACAGCATATCCAGGATTCTACCCGGTGAGCTTGAGCCACAACCCTAGCTCCCACTGGGGAATTCTGGGCGGTGCCACCCTGACCACGCCCTAGGCCCCCCAGTAGGGGGATTCTAGGCAGAGGCTCCACCCCCAAACACGCCCTAGGCCGTCCAGTAGGGGGATTCTAGGCAGAGGCTCCACCCCTGACCACGCCCTAGGCCCTCCAGTAGGGGGATTCTAGGTAGAGGCTCCACCCCTGACCACGCCCTAGGCCCTCCTGGGGATCCTGGGTGAGGCCCCGCCTCTGAACCGTGCAAGCGGGACTAGCTTGTTTGAGGCCCTGGGCTCCATCCTAACACTTGCTCCCCATCAAATCAAAAAGATTATCAAACATTTGGATTTTAAAGTCCGGGAAAGAAAGATAAGAACTTTAAGAAGAGGAATCAAGATTAAAGCAGAGAGGAGTCGATGTTTGCCATCGATTCTCCAAGGCGCAGACTCCACAGCACAAAATCAATACAGCAGACACAAGAGATGGAGCAAGGACAAAGAGACAGAGGCAGAGGCAACTTTACTGGCAGCAGGGGAATAGTCACACCTGATGGGAACAGATGGCCGTGCTTTTGTTTTGAGGCACAGGGCTCCCCTAGCCCAGGCTGGCCTCCTCCTGAGTGCTGAGATGGCCAGCTCACACCCCACACTGGGCTTGAGTGGGTTTTTTCCTTCTCCTAAATAATGCAGTGGTTGAGTGGAGGGGACAGATGCAGCCTTTGGGTAGGGTTGGCTGGGCAGACAGATCAGGGGATGTTAACAACTGAGGGACAGTATGTGATAAACAGAGTCAAGTGTGGGCACCGGGAAGGACTCAGTTGGGAAATGTTCGCTGGCACAAGCATGAGGACCTGAGTTCGATTCTCAGAACCCACCTAAAAAGCCAGGCACAGTGCTATATAAACTTGGAATCCCAACACTGGGAAGGTGGACAAGGGAGGTTCCCCTGGGGCCCACTGGCCAGTATAGCTGGATAGGTGAGCGCCAGATGGAAAGACAGACTTTGATCTAAAAAATGCAGCGCAGAGTGATTACAGAAAACGCCACTGTCAACTTTTGGTGTCCATACACAGACAGATGCAAACACCCTCACACACACACACACACACACACACACGACATACAGACTCAAGCACACTGTCACACACACACACTCGCATCCAGACACATAGAGACGTCTGCACATTGACACATACTCACACACGCAGACACATGCAGATACACATAGACGGATGCTAGCACACTGACACAGATGCACACATAGAGCAACATAATTCTCAGAAAGAAAAGCCACCAAGAACACCAGGTTGCAGAGGCACAAGAACAGCAGAGTTCAGACTCTGCTCAGTTTTTTCAACTAGACACAACCCTGGGTCATCAGGGGAGAGAGATCTCCACTGTGAGAACGCCTCTGTCCGATAGCCTGTGGAGCACTTCATGAACTGTGATCAACAGGGAAGGCCCAGCTCCCTGCAGCCCCAGGCAGGTCGTCCTAGGCGCTGTAGGAAAGCAGGCTGAGCAGCTATGGGGAGCCACAGGAAGACAGGAGGCAGCAGAGCACCCCACCACAGCCCCTGCTCCAGCATGGACCCTCTCCACCCCAAGTTACTCTTGCTCTCAAGGGTTACTGCAGCAACAGAAAACACACTAGGACACTCTAGGAAGACTCACTGTGACACTTGTCAGCCATGTGGTATGTGACAGGGTCTCACTATGTAGCCCAGGCTGGCTTGGAACTCAGAGATCCATCACTCTGCCCAGTGCTGGGATTAAAGGCGTAGCCACCATGACTGGCAGCAACTGAGTTCTTGCCTTCCATTCTGGAGGTTCTTGATTCAGTCCCCAGTGACGAAATAAAACAAAATAAATGTAAAATAAACCCCATTGGGCCAGACATTTGACTCAGAGGGTAACAGCACTGGCTGATCTTCTACAGGCCCCAGGATCAGTTCCCAGCACCCACATGCAGGTGCAGGGAATCTGATGCCCCCTTCTGGCCACCGTGGGTACCAGACACACAAGTGAGGCAGAAATATACATGTAGAAAAAACACGCAATGCATAAAGTAAAAGAAACAACCCCCTCCCCCATACAGCTTCTTAGAGAAGGAAGCTCTCAGAGGCATTTCTTCGCTGTACAAACCTTCCCTGAGTTCTTCTGTTGTCTGACTCAGCGTCCCCTGCTCTTCCACTTTTTACTCCAGAGATGAAAATGCTAGTGAAGCCTTCCTATGTAAAGTGTGAGTACAAACCAACAAGGGTTGTGAGGGATGGGGGATGGGCAGCCCTATTCAGGGAGAAGAAACCCTAAGTTTCAGCCTCCTGGTGGAGTAACTACTTCATCCATGTCCTGTATCTGTGAGAAACGGGGATTCCAAGACTCTGTGATCCTAGGTCATCATGTAATATGGAGCTAGGAATTCTTCTTAAGATGTACTTTTCTAGCCAGGCGGTGGTGGCGCACGCCTTTGATCCCAGCACTTGGGAGGCAGAGGCAGGCGGATCTCTGAGTTCGAGGCCAGCTTGGTCTACAAAGTGAGTTCCAGGACAGCCAGGGCTACACAGAGAGACCCTGTCTTGAAAAACCAAACCAAAACCAAAAAAAAAAAAAAAAAAAAAAAAAGAATGGGGTAAATATCCTTTCTGCAACCCAGGTTGGCAGAAGTGATGTCCCCTCTGAGGTGACATAGCTCTCAATGTGCCACCTACTGAACTGAACTGAACTGAACTGAACTGACCGTGACGGCCAATCAACATGGTCCCTATGACAGGTCACACAACCCCAAGGCCAAAGGGCCGAATGCTAGACTTCTCTGGATCGAACATGAGCCTGGTACCCAAGGGTCCAAGGTGCAGATGAGGGCGGGTCTGGAAGGCTAGACAGGCTGGACAGAAGCCAGTGGGTGTTCTGCTGGGCCAGGCTTGCAGGAAGAGGTCTGTCAGGCTATGCCACCCCTGGGGCCACCTCCATGTTCCCACACAGGTGTTGGTCAGGCTATGCCACCCCTGGGGCCACCTCCATGTTCCCACACAGGTGTTGGTGACAACGACGAAGGGTAAAGGGCCTGGAGGACAGTCACTATGAACAGAGTGGCCCTCTCCATCTGCCTCACAGTAGCTAGCAACCTGACCTTACCCACTGGGGCGGCAGGAAGCCTGGGCATTATGGATTGGGGGCTGCTTCCGGGGTGGCGGAAGCCTCTGGGGATTTCCAGGCCTCCATCAGTGCCCAGATGGCCCTCCATCCACTTCCTCAGGCCAAGGGGAAGACAGGCACAGCAGTGACTGATGGCCCTGCTTTCGGGGAGGGTAAGCAAGAATGACCCACACCAGCCTTCCAAGTCTGCCCTCCCCACAGAAGCCTTGCCGAGTAACAAACCAGCCGGTCTGCTGCACGGTCGTCCCCTCCCTCCCATCCATGGCAGGCTGTCTATGCACTGCTTCTTTTTCAAGATCTTACATGTTCTGGCTCCTAGGCAGTCCTAACCCCATGGTCCCAGGCAAGCCAGCCTGACTGTGGATATACCAAGTGTCTAATACTTATTCAAAACCCAATCACTGTGGGAAGCCAGGCTGCAGCCTGGGCCACACAGTTGGAACAGACAATGCATGGAAACCTGGGTTCCAGTTCGTCCAGCCCAATGGGTTCTAGAACTACTACACTCTGGTGGGGCTCAGGCTCCACAGCACCACCCACCAGACAGATCTCAGTCACAGTCCCCATGAACACACCCCAAGTGCCCCTTAGTCCTACCTGAGCCTGCAAACTGGGTTCCCGAGAGGGAGGCGGGCCGGCTCTTCCCATTGGCCACAGGTAGTGGGAACATCTATGGGGACAGAGAAAAGTCAGATGAATGGAGGCTAGAGCTGTGAGCAGTTGGGGTGTCTGGCTGAGGCCCAAAGACTAGGTTTCCTGGAGTTAGGCTAGAACACAGAGCTGAGGGCAGGGATAGGGTACCCCCAGCTGGAGGACAAGCCTAGAGAGAGAACTCACACTCAGTAGAGGATGTGGCTTCCGATTGGTCTGTGTGCTTGTACAGCCTTGAGTGTCGCTTGTTTTTGAGACAGGGTCTCACCTTGGCTGACCTGGAAATTGCTACGAAACCTAGGCTGGCCTCAAACTCACAGGGACTCACCTGCTTCTGCCTCCTGAGTGCTGTAGTTATAAGTGTGTGGCCATTTTGTTTCTTGAGACACCATCTCTCACTGGAGCTTGCCAAATAAGCTAGACTGGCTAGATGGAGCACCCAGGCAATCTCTGGTGCCCGCATCCACTCCCCAATGCTGGGTTACAGATGGGTGCCTCTGTGTCCCACCGGCTGCTGGGCTTGAACTCAGACCCCAACACTCTACCCACTGAGCCATCTCCCCTGCCCTGATTTTGTTTCTGAGATGGGCATTCCATAGTCCAGGCTTACCTTGAATTTCTGACCCTCCTGCCTCAGCCTCACAGAGGTACCCCAATGCCACAATGCCTGGAGGTGACATGTTCTCTCCCATCCCAGCTGGACTTACAAAAACGCTTGCTCAACAGGTGGTCTGTGAGAAGCCCAGGCAGGTCTGGAAAGCTCACTCCTTGGCCAGCATCCTATAGATTCTGACATCCCTAGATACTATGCAGGGCTCCCACTTGTCTAATTGAGAGGCTCACTTAAAGCCACCATGGGAGGACTATAAGACCCTGTGTATGTCACTCAGGATGCTCACTGCCAGGCGGTGTGGCTACCTGTAGTAAGGTTGTCACCCCAACACTTGGGAACTGGAGACAGGGTAAGATCATCCTTGGCTACATACATAGGTAGTTAGAGGCCACATGAGACCCTGTGTCAAACAAAGGGAGGATACTGAGGCACTAGGTGGGAGAGCTGGGTGTGTGAGGGTCTTGCAGGGAGCCTCCTACTCACAGGACCTTGACCTCAGCAACCGACTTGAGCCTGCCCAGTCTTTCATGCCCACACTGCTAAGTCTCTGCATGTTAAAATGCTCAGAGGCACAGACAGACAAACCACACACACCAGCCAACTTCTAACCACCAAGGGCCATATTTCACCTGTGTGTGGAGCCTAAGTGACTGAAGGGGCAGGAAGGCCCCACGCTGCCCACACTGTCCCCTAAGTCATCCCCCAGACAACTAGGCAGTGACAGTGTAGCCCCACAGCCAGCAGGTGTGGAGTCACCATCCCTACCTCTCATTCAAGAGGAGGAGCAGTAGCTGAACGGCAGCTCAGTCTGGGCCAACATGGGGTTGCAGAGAGGCCCTGTCCCAAATGCTAAGATGGGGACCAGAGAGCGAGCTCTGAGGGCGACACATAACACACTCTTCCAGAGGACCGGGATGACGTCTCCAGCAATCACACGACTGCTCACAACTATCTGAAACTGGAGCTGCAGGGCAGCTAATGCCCTCTTCTGACCCTCCAGGGTACCCTGCATAAACATGGTGCACAGGTGCTTTCTCTCAAGTACACACGCACGCACGCACGCACGCACTGGCCAAGGAGGCACAGGTTTCTCCACACTTGCAGGCAGGAGGATTTAGGGTATCTAGACCAGCCTGGGCTCCAGGAGATGCTAGCTTACAATCAAAAGAATAAAAGCCACAACCCCCACCACAGGCCCTGCTGTCCTCCCCCCCCAACTCCCCCCACTTTCATCCCAGTTCCTCATCTATGCCACAGGACACCCTCTCTCTTGACCTAAATCAGGGGAGATCCTGAGCCCTGCCAACTGAAGAGGGGGTAGCCCTGAGGCTCAGGGTGCTCCCCTGGGTCCACCAGGCTGAGCTGCACCCCCCAAGCGGCTGTGTTCCAGGCCACTAGGCCGTGACCTGACAGTTTAACAACAAAACCCAGGGGCCAGGGCCTCTACCCGTTCAGCCTGGGGCAAACCAGGAGGCAACAACAGAAAATGGGCCTTAAAAATACCAGAGGGGCCTTCCGGAACCTAGTGGCTCCGTCCCCAGGGCTGCGTTTCCGCAGGGTGGCTGGGGCCGTTTTAGTGCGAGCATGCTTGTTTTTTGGTAGAATTCTGTGGCCTGGAGCCCTTGTGGGGATGGGCAGGGGAGCTCAGACCGAAAGTCGTCCTAGAAACCAGGGCTCAGTGGTGCTTCTGGGGGTGGGGCCAAGATTTCAAGAATCCAGATTTTAGAAAAACATGTTGGTTCTTGAAGGACATGTCCGCTGCCCCACCCCCAGGGTGCCCACTGCACAGATGGGTGAACTGAGAGTCCTAGGCTATGGAGATGGCCACCAGGAGGCTCTGTGCTCTGTCAGCCAGCAACCTCTCTGGGCATTTACACAGCTGGAGAAGGGCCACCACAGAGTGGGGGACAGCCACTGCTGGCTGTAGCTAATGTGGCAGGGCTGCTGACAGCCTTCCCCAGGTCAGAGTCTCCAAGGCCACCAGCCCCCATAGGCACTTCTGCAGTGAACATTGGGGGAACAACCACAGCTCTGAGCAGCCCTTCCTTCTCTCTGGGCTCCGTTCTTTTTCCCACTGGTGACGTGCCAGGTGGGAGCACTTCTTTGGCGGATGTCACCAGGCCTATGGTGGGGGGCTCCATTCCCTCTGAGATCTCCTCCCAACTCTTGCAAGTTGGGGGTTCTACTCCTACTTCAACCCTACCTTCCAGGCCGGGAGCAGGGGTAGGCACTGTGGGGCGGGGGCTGGCTCACCATGCTGAAGTCCAGGAGGTCACTCAGTTCTTTGTCAGAGCCCACGGGTGCCATTCTCTGAGACTGGTTCATCATCCAGGCAGGACAGCAGGTGTTGGAACTGGGGTACGTCCCCCAGGCCTAGAGATAGCCCTGTGGTGACACTAGGGGACAGGAGGGGAAAAACAGAGTGACTGAGAGTGTGGACAAGTGGGCATTAGAGGTGAGGCCCTGGGGTCAATGGGGGTCCTGAAGGAGGAGGCAGGAGCCTGGGTTCTGGGGTACCCCTCTGTAGATCCTTCTCATGAACAAATGAATAGCTTGAACAGTGGAGAGAAGGGGTGTGCATATGAAGTCTCTCAATTCCCAGAGGCCCACCAGAGTGTCAAATTGCATTTTAAAGGGGTGGGGGAAGACTGTCTATGGTCCCTGTCCAGGAGAAAAGGGGTGGCCTAGGCAAATGAACTTAGTGGACCCTTCCCATGAAGCAGCTGTCACAGAACACCCAACACCCTGGTCACCCCAAATCCAAAGCAAAACAGTGAGCCACAAGGCTCCAGTGGGTGGAAGAGGTGTTATCCCTGGGACCCACAACTTCTCCCTCTCACCCCCAAAACCCAACCCCATTCAGAAAAGCTAAAAAACAAAACAAAATTAAAAAAAAAAAAAAAAAAAAAAAAACACCAAACCAAGTGGGCTGTCTTATTGTCAGGATATATCCGGGAATTATTCCCAGTCAAGTTTAAAAACATCCTTTTACCAACATCACCCGGGGGGGGGGTGGGGGGAGGTCCCCAAGACCTGGGATTCCCCTCAGGTCCCAGGGGCTCTGCTCCACCAGTGGGGGAGGGGTTCCACCTGCCAGGCCCAATCCACCCACCCCAGGAAAGACTGAGGGGCCAGCACACAGTTAAAACATTAACTTTTTTTTCCCAGTGTTCCCCAGAAAGGAGCGAGAGCAGCGGGGGATCCGGAAACCACAGGCTGGGGAAGGAGATTCTGGGGTTGAGGGAAGACCCATGTCCAGAAGCTCAGGAACCCCAACCCTTTTGTTTGTCAACTCCGACACAGGGTGTGAAACAGGCACCTAGAGCACCCCGCCCCCACTGCTTTTTGTCTTTTTTTTTTTTCTCATCCTTTTTGGAGGACGTGTGAAACTAACTCTTCTTCTAAGTTGTACGAAACCACACTTTTTTTGTGGGGTATTTGAAACCGATTTTTCTGGGTAACCCCAGGAGAGGTGAAACACTGCTCCAGTGGGGGTGGGTGCCACAAACACTCTGGGGAGGGGAGGAATGGGACAACCTGCGTCATCTTGGATTGGGGGTAGGGAAGCAGAATTGGGGACGACCCCCCCTTCTCCCCCCTCCCCCATTCCAGCAGCCACTGCGGGAGGAGGAAGGCTGGAAGTTTGGAGGCTCACAGAGGCCACCACCGTGTCCCAAACCCTGAGCTGTGCCGCGCCCCACATTAACACAGAGCAGATGTTCCCATCTCGGGGTCCCTGTGTCTCCCCTCCTTCTCTGTACCCAGAGATCCCTTTCTTGTAGCAGACAAAAGGACTCGCTCTTTCCTCCAAACTCCAGCTTAAATTGGGGGGCATCCTTAAGTGGCGGGGGGGGGTTCTTCCAAGATCTCCAGGAGTTGGGGAACCCCAAGTTAACGAGGTGAAGATACTGGGTTCGCTCTTCCTTCCAAACTCCAGCTTGGATGGAGGTTTGGAGACCTCCCTGGGTGGGGGTGGGTGGAAAAGGGACACCTCCCTCATAATCCCCAAGAGTTAGGGAACCCTAGATTATGGAGTGCGATATAATCCTCACCCTTCCAAACTCCACTAGGATCAAGGGGACACCTCAAGTGAAGGAGTGGAGGTGGGTGGTAAGGGGACACCTACCCTAAGATAACCACGAGTTGTAGAACCACTAGCTAATGGAATGAGGGGGTGGCCTCTCTCTTCCCTCCAAACTCCAGCTCCGATCAGGAGGACCCCCTCTCTAAGGGCAGATGGAAAGGGAACACCTCCCCTAAGATCCCCACGAGTTAGAGAATTCCTATCTGATGAAGTTGGGTGACCGTCCAAAGAGAACCGTCACAAAAGAGGCCTGGGCAAAGTTTGCTCTCAAGTGCGCGCGTCCCCTCCACGTCGCCCCCCTCTCCAGGCGCGCAAAGTTGAAGACAGAGAACAATGCGCCGCCGGGCCCGGGGCCCTGTGCAAGGGGGACGAATGTACACTCCCCCTGGGGCTCACACCAGCCCCAGCCTCCCCGCGGACCCGAGAGAGACCCAGAGGCAACTTTTTTTTCTCATGCACTAAGCAGAGAAGGGGGGGTCCCCACCGTGCGCGCGTCCCCGTGAGCCCCACGCGCGCGTCCGGGGCCCCTCCGCGTGCGCTCACCTGCTGGGCGGGGGCATGCACCGGGTGCACCGGGGCTCCCTGCTGCCCACCGCCCTCGGGGACCCCGGGGACAAAAGGGTGGCGGGCGCGTCCCCGAGGGTCGCGCGTGGGCGGCGGGTGCGCGCAGGGCTCGGGGTCGCGCGTCCTTCCTCCTCCCCACTCGCGTTCGCGTCGCCTGGCCTCTCTCGAGCTTCTCTCAGAGCAGGCCCCGCGGGAAGGGACTGTAGCAGAGGCGGCGGCGCGCGGCGGTGGCCCGCGGTGGCCCGCTACGCCCGCAGCCGCCGGCGCTGCCTCATCTTCCTGCGGCGGGAGACATGTTCCGCCCCCCCACCCCGCCCCGCGCCGCCCGCGGAAGCCACGCCCCCAAGAGGACACGCCCACTGTCGCCGAAAGCCACCTCCCCTAAGTCGCTGCAGCCGCGCCCGGAACCGATGCACTCCGCGGATCCCTCCACTACCTCTTGAGGCGATAGTAACATACACCTCCTCACAACAGTCACTGCCAAAACACCCACAAAGATTACCATGACACCAAGAATCAACCCGTATCTAATACTAAAGTATTTCCGGCAGAGATATTCTCTACCAAAGCAAGGGAAAGACTTAGGGACTATCTTCCTAAGCGGCGGTATACACGCACTGAGCGAAGCGTCCTTGACGCAAGCGGGAAGGACCAGGAGATTGAAAGATAAGGACCGCTACAAATAACCAATAGGAAGGTGGAGAGGTTAGATTGGCAGTAACTCTAACCATTCATTGCGAAGTATCGTCTGCATTCCCGCCCTACAGCAGAGGCGGGATTCTCAGAGCAAGAGGCCGCGAGAAACTCAACGGGAAGGTGGTGGAAGGGCGGGGCTAGAGATTTTATTTTCGGGTTCTTATGCCCGCCGGCGCCGCCACGTCAAGTGGGTTCTATTTAAGTTTCTAGGATGGGCCCTGGGTGTTATCTGTTCGAGCGGGTATATCAAAGTCGGGATGGGATATCAGATCTTTAATGAGAGGCTAGAAAACGATGGATCATTCTTTCTCTTGTTGAAGGACATCCACATTGGTCAACTTTTCCATCTTTTGAAAATAGGTGTTTCATGGTGCGCATAATAAAAAAATGCCAGGAGGTGGCGGCACTTTAATCCCAGCCCTGGGGAGACAGAGGCAAGCAGATCTCTGTGAGTTCAAGGCCATCCTGGTCTAGAGTGAGTTCCAGGATAGCCAAGGCTACCCAAGAATCACTGTCTCGAAAGAAAGAAAGAAAGAAAGAAAGAAAGAAAGAAAGAAAGAAAGAAAGAAAGAAAGAAAGATAGATTAACGAGGGTGGGAGGGGTACTGGGAAGAGAGAGGGTAAACTGAGATTGGGATATAATATATGATAAAATAAATTTAAAAAAGAAAAACACATAATGAGGCCAGGTGTGGTGGCCCATGCCTTTAATCCCAGCTCTTGGGAGGCAAGAGGAGCTCTTTGTTTGAGTTTGAGGCTAGCCGGGTATATAAAGCAAGTTGCAAACCAGCCAGCTAAGGCTGTCCAGTGAGACCCTGCCTCTCCCTGAGGGTTGTAGAGACAATATGTCCCTCACGCCTAGCCTCTGCTCAGTCTTCACAGCTCACTGGGGCTCACAGCCCAAGGAACACAGCAGAAAGGTGCATGGCAGAATGGGTGTCCAGGTCAGGCAGCAAAGGGGATCCCTAGTGTAGCTGCCTGCTCCCTTTCGCTTGGAGATCAAGGACACGCCCCCAGCATCACCAGGAGAAGGGCCTGGTGTGGATAGCACCTCTAGGTTCTGATTTTTTGGAGTTGGCAGCGGCAGAGAGTTGAGAAAAGGTCTCATGTAGCCCAGGCTGGCCTCCAACTTCCTATGTAGCCAAGGTTGACCCTGAACTTCTGTTGGCATCCTCCCATTCCCCCACCTCCCAGCTAGTACTAAGATGGTAGCTACCATACCTGGTTATGTGGGAAGAAATCTGGCGCTTAATATATCCTAACTAAGCTATCTACCACCCCAGCTACCGTCCCAGTCCTTTATCCTTGGAACTGGTCCCTACTTCCGGTCCTTTTTGCTTCCCCCATATTTCAGAGCCTTTGGGCAGGTTCCTGGTACATTCTGAGACTCAGTTTACCTATAAGGAAAATGAGAGGGCACAGTCATGGGCACACAGGTGTCACTCCACAAGTCTCTGCCTAGTCAGTCCTTCTATGAGCCTGTTGAAGGACTTGGGTAACCAAATTGAATCTCTGTCCTTGAAACCTAGGCCTTTCCTGTGGCTCAACCCTGGAGTTGAGTGCCCACCATGTGGGGATGCAGCATGTGGTTCACTGGGCAACGTTTTGTGGCAACCTGGTGGCTGCAGTACCTCTAGGCTTGTCATCCAAAGTGAGAAGGCTCACCAGAGAACCCTCTCCTTCATCTGTTCCAGAATGTACTTTTTCCAACCAGGAGCTGTCACATATTTTCCAAAAAAAGTGAGTCCATTGTACAGAGAAAAAGACTGAGGTTCTGAGGGCTTCCCCACTCACCCCACTCCCACACCGGGGCCACACACCTGCAGGGAGGCTCTCTAGGCACTCACAAACCACCATTGTCTTCCCCCAGGAGGCCCATCTTGGGGCTGAGTCACCGGGTGGAACAGCCGACGGTAGGGAGTCCTCTCTCGGCTGTCACCTCTGCCCAGCCCTGAGGCTTGGGTGTGCCCTGGCATGAGGACAAGCTGCCAGGGGCTGGAGCCAGGGCCCCTTTGGAGCGGCCCACGGCCTACCCACCCCCTCCCTCCTGACTGTGCCCTTTGTTCTGCTGTGGGTGCTGGGGGAACCCGTCCACCTGCCACAGAACCCGTCTCTCAGCCATAGAGATTGTGCTCACAACCTGGAACTTATAGCTACTTTTGCAGGAGTATAAAGAAACAGGACTAAGGATGAATTCCCACAGAGAGGCCGGCAGACAGAATAGAAGGATGGAAAGCTGGGCCTCTACAGGTCTGTTATTGCCACTACTAGGGAAACTGGGGCAGAAGGATTGCAAGTTCAGGGCGCCCTGGAAAACTTATTGTGTGAAAATCTAAAAAGAAGGCAAGGGGATACTTCATGGGTGGCACCCCGCCTAGATTCCCCCGTGAGGGGCTGGGGTATGGTCAGGGAGGCACACCACCTAGAATCCCCCAGTGAGGGGGCTGGGGGCGTGGTCAGAGGTGGACCCCCGCCTAGAATCCCCCAGTGAGAGGGCTGGGGGCGTGGTCAGAGGTGGACCCCCGCCTAGAATCCCCCAGTGAGGGGGCTGGGGGCGTGGTCAGAGGTGGACCCCCGCCTAGCATCCCCCAGTGAGAGGTAGAGGACTTTTATGGGCTTCGACCTGGGCTCCATCACCAGAAGTAGGTGTTGAGCAACAGACACAGTGAAGTACAAAGGTCCCAGGTCCCAGCAAACTCCAGCAGTTGGTTCTGAGGATTGCAGCCCCATTTCTTAGTGTAGGCGGTGAAGGATGGTTTGGCTTTTCCACGTTGGACTTGTCCGCTGGCGGGGGTGGGATAGGGGGGTCTCTTGTGAGCCAAGAGTAGGTGGGGAACTAAGTGGATTTAACAAATGGCTGAAAGCTCACCGTGGGGTAGTCGGAACTGCCTTCCGTGCTGGGTGGGAGCGGGAGACCCTGTATGAGGTTGCCTTGAGGCTCTGGACAAGGAGGAAACGGGGAGCAGGGATTTCACCCTTGGGATTTGTGTCGTTGGCCAGGAGGACTGGGAGAAAGGTGGATGAACACGCGGAGTAGCCTTTATTACAGCCGATCCCTAACACAGGACAAGCCTTGCACCAAGTCAAATCTCAGAGGTTTTTGTTTTTCTCTCCTTTTTTCCTTTTTTTTTTTTTTTTTTTGGTTTTTCGAGACAGGGTTTCTCTGTATAGCCCTGGCTGTCCTGGAACTCACTCTGTAGACCAGGCTGGCCTCGAACTCAGAAATCCACCTGCCTCTGCCTCCGAGTGCTGGGACTAAAGGCATGTGCCACCACGCCCTGCTTTTCCTTTTGTTTTATAAAGAATCTCATGTAGCACAGACTGGCGTGGAATTTACTAAGTAGCCAAGAGTGACTTGGAACCCCTGAACTTCCCACCTCACTTTCTGGAAGCTAAGATAACAGATGTTGTGCACTCCCGCGAGTGACATATGTGGTGCTGGGAATGGGACCCAGAGCTTTGGGCGTCCTAGCTCTGTGCACTGAGTCCCAGCCCTGAGTCCTTCTCCACCTCCTCCTCCTCCTTCTTCTTTTTCCCAAGACAGGGTTTCTCCGTGTAGCCCTGGCTTACTCTATAGACCAGGCTGGCCTCAAACTCAGAGATTTGCCTGCCTCTGCCTCCAGAGTGCTGAGACTAAAGGCATGTGCCACCACCACCTGGCATCCTCTCTCTCTTTCTCTCTCTCTTTCTCTCTCTCTCTTTCTCTCTCATGCTTATTTATTTTTATGCACGTGTGTGTGTGTGTGTGTGTGTGTGTGTGTGTGTGTGTGTTTGAGTGTATGTACACAAGTGCTTGTAAGAGTCCTCAGAAGCTAAAGAAGACATCAGATGCCCTGGAACTGGAGTTATATAGCTGGCGGTGAGTCAGTATGTGGGTGCTGGGATTTGAACTCAGATCCTCTGAAAGAAAAGCTGTGAGTGCTCTAACTGCTCTCTGCAGCCCTGACCTCTGACCCAGCCCTAGCCTCAGCCTCAGGATGAACTCCAACCCCAAGAGAGACCTCAGTTTGAACTTGAGCCCAGCTCATTGATTGGGGCAGATTTAAAGGAGATCCCAACATAAGTCCCACCCCTCTCTGCTGCACCCCAGGGCAGTGTCACCTGCCCTAGAAGGCAGTGGCCTCCCTCCTGGCTGCCACCCTCCTGGCTACTGCCAGGTGCTTCAGGCCCTTCCTCAGGCCCTGGGGGTGGGGGGAGCCTGCTCAGCCACATTCCGGGACAACCTGTACAAACACAGGCCACCTCCCTGTCAGCCCCCACGGGCACTGGCTGGCCTGGTGACCTCAGGGGGAGGCACAGCAGGGAACAAGGAGCCCAGCCTGGTTTCTACCCACACACCAGCCCACAGGGCATCTGGCTGACCTCCACCTGCAGTGGCAAGGGTGAAGCTATGCCCTTCTGATTCGGGACAATGTCAAGGTGTCTACCTTCCTCCCAGGAGTTGCCCTGAGGGACCGAGCAAACCATCCACCCGCTACACAAGGGGAAACTGAGGCTCACAGTCAGCGGTCACTGAGGGCCACCTCCTTGCTCTGTGCCCTCAATGTCAGTCCTCCTTGCTCCTCTGGGCCCTGGGCCCCTCCCATCAGCCAGCCTTGCCTGTCGCCCCTCCCAGCAGGACTTTTTCCTAGGCTGTTCCCCATCACCCGATTATCTTCCCTGTCTGTGCCAGTGCAGACCTTTCCTAGCCCCCTCGCCGCTCAGTATTAATCTCCCGTGGTTCATGGCAGATTAGCTCCCCTCCAAAGGCAAGAACTCCCTATCTTTCTACAACAGTGCCACCATGGAACATATAAGCTCGAAGATTCCAGGAAGGAGGCTGGCAAGATGGCTCAGCTGGGGAGTGTGATTGCTGCTAAGCCTGATGACCTGAGTTCGGTCCCAGGATCCACACAGTACAAGGAAGAGACTCCGTCCGGGTTGTGGTCCTGCTACCTCCACTCCTGGACAGAGCTGTGTAAGAAGTACGTGCACAAAACAAAACAAAGCCTGTAAGTGGTTAAAAATAAACAGTGCTGATGGTTCCTGAGGAACGAACATGTGTGTGTGGTGTGTCTCTGTGTGTGTGTGTGGTGTGTTTCTCTGTGTGTGGTGTGTGTGTGTGTGTGTGTGTGTGTGTGTGGTGTGTGTGGTGTACGGTGTGTGTGTGTATGTGTGGTGTGTGTGTGTGGTGTGTGTGCATGTGTGTGTGGTGTGGTGTGTGTGCATATGTGTGTGGTGTGTGTGGTGTGGTGTGGTGTGTGTGTGTGTAGTGTGATCTGTGTGTTGTGGTGTGTCTCTGTGTGTGTATGTGTATGTGTGTGTGTATGTGTGTGTGTGTGGTGTGTGTGTGTGTGTGGTATGTATGTGCGTGTGCATCCACACAGATAAAGACACGGCAGAGCCCAGGTTCCAAGGCAGCATAAAGACCGAGTTAGCACCTCATAAGAATCATGGCCTCCAGCCGGGTGGCATTGGCGCACTTGGGAGGCAGAGGCAGGCAGATTTCTGAGTTCGAGGCCAGCCTGGTCTACAGAGTGAGTTCCAGGACAACCAGGACTACACAGAGAAACCCTATCTCGAAACAAAACAAAACAAAACAAAACAAAAAAGAATCATGGTCTCCTAGTGGATCTGGGCTCTATATCTACTGTATAACCACTAGGCCAGAGCTACCCCTTCTCTGATCTCTACTCTCAAGCCCATGTCAGTGGTCTCAGGGTATTCAAATACCAAGAGACTAGAAATAAATTTTTCAGATGGAGAAACTAAGGGAACCCCAGGGCGGGCATTTACCCCATTTTGTAGACAGCCTGGGGAACAGACTCTCTCATGCCACCTTTTTGCTGAGAGTCTCCTGGATCTTTCAGCCTGTGGAGAAGGGCAGTGTTCACCCCTCTTAACAGATGAGGGCCTCAGCTTTCAGCCAAACATTGCCTTTGGTAGATAGGGGATGAGTTTAAGGACAGGTAGGCCCAGTGTGCAATAGGCACACAATAGGCCCAGTGAGCAGTAGGCACACAGTAGGTACACAATAGGCCCAGTGTGCAGTAGGCACACAGTAGGCCCAGTGTGCAGTAGGCACACAGTAGGCCCAGTGAGCAGTAGGACAGTGGCCATGCTGTGAGCCCAGTGAGCAATTCTATGTGTGCATGTGTGATTGTGTGTGATTGTGTGTGTGAGAATGTGTGTATCAGAGAAAGAAACAGAGACAAATTGGAGACAGATATGTGGCCACACACACACACACACACAGGAGGGGGAGAGAGAGAGAGAGAGAGAGAGAGAGAGCACATGCAAACCTGTGGATAGGAAATGTCTGCACTCAGCTGAGATCCTTGTATACCTGGGGTCCTTGCCTCCTTCCCAGGGCAGGAAAAAGGCTCAAATCCAGAACTACTGGAGATGGGGAGGGGTGCTGGGCGTGGTGGCTCACCCCTCATTCTAGCACTCAGGAAGCTGACTAGGCTGTTGAGTCCACAGTTACAGGCCAGCCTGGACTACAGAGCAAGACTCTTTCTCAAACAAATTAACAAAACCAACGGCTCTGGTTCTGACTGGAGCCACCTAGGAGCTAAGGCTGGAGAGATGGGACAGTAGGATAAAAAAGGCTTTGGCTCATTTAATCCCTTGGAGGATTCGTGTCCTTCACAAAACAAACAAACAGAACAGAACAGAGCAGGGAGGAGAAGCAAAGACCGTTAGTAACTCTCTATCCTGGGCAGAGCACTTGCCTTGCGTGCAGGCCCAGAGGCTCGCCCGCCCCCAGCACTCTATTTACCGACATGGTCACACATGCATGCTACCCCAGCATGTAAGAGGTGGGGACAAGAGAATCAGAGTTCAAAGTCATCCTCAGCCACATAGAGAGGCTGAGGCCAGCCTGGGCTACATGAGACCTTGTCTCAAGAGTAAATACAAATAGCCTTGAGGTAAACAGGGATGCCATCTTAGGTCTTGGGAAGCTGAGGCCGGAGGATCATGAAACCAGTCTGGGCTATTATCCACAGGAGGAGACCTTCTCTCAAACAAACAGACAAACAAACACCTCAGTATTTTCAGATATTACTGAAGAAAAGCATGGGCAAGAGCTAATCACCTCCCCAAACACCACTCTTTCTTAATATTTTGATTTATTTATTTGCGTTTGCTTTCCCAGCCTGTCTGTGCACCACATGCATGCAGTGCCCACATAGGCCAGAAGGGGGCGTCAGATGTCCTGGCGCTGGAGTTCTCAGCGGGGTGTGTGAGCCAAGGCAAGGGTGCTGGGAACTCAGGTTCCCCCTGGAGGTGAGCCTGCTCCACCAGGCCCCCGCCCCGTTCTTATTGGTTAACTATTTAAGGCAACAATGTTGAGGGGCTCACACTAGCTCAGGCTGGCCTGGAACTCTTGCCTGGACTCCCAGGGGATGATCTCAGGCTTGCTCACCACCACTGGTTGAAGGGTAAGTTTTTTGTGAAGAACAAAAGAAAGTATCCACTGTGGGACTAAAGCAAAGGAAGGAACACAGGAGCTGAGCAGAGGCCGTGCCTGTGGGGGGCGCTCTCAGGGTTTTCATAGTTTGATTTGAGAAGTCTAGCTGTAGCTAGTTTATGCAGGCTTTGCTCTCTGGGAAATTTCATGAGTTTGTCCTGTTTTTATTTATCTTTCTGGTTACCCGTGTGTTTGCCTGAGGCGGTCAGAAGGTCAGAGGTTCACATGGGGACCTCTTCCCTGATTGCTCGCTGACTTATTATTTTAAAATTTGTACTTAGCCGGTTGGTTGGTGGTGGCGCAGTCCTTTAATCCCAGCCCTTGGGAGGCAGAGGCAGGTGGATCTCCATACAGACTGAGTTCCTGGCCAGCCTCACCTAGAGGGCTCAAGAACTTGTCTCAAAACAAGTAAATTAAAGAGTAGATAGAGAAATAAACTGTCTTCATTTATCTCATGTGTGTGCATGCGTGTGCATGTCTGCGCATGCGTGTGCATGCACAAGCTCCACAGTGCAAATGTCAGGGTGAGAGGGTAGCTTGTGAATCTCCATTCTCATATCTGCCAGGCGGGTCCCAGGTCATCCTGCTTTCTCCAACTTAGGGCTTAGAGACGGGGCCTCTTACAGAACACAGAGCTCCCCAGTTTCACCAGGCTGAGTGACCAGGAAGTCACTGGGGGCCTTCCAGCCCTATCCCCAAGTGTGCAAAGCCATACCCATCCTTTTATGTGGATTTGGGGGTTTAAACTCAGATTCCTGCCTGCGTGGCAAATACTTTACTGACTGATGCCCCCACCTTCCTCCCCACTTTTTCTTTTCTTGGGGTTTGGGGGCAGGGTCTCACTATGTAGCCCAGGTTGGCCTGGAAGGCCATCTCCTCCAGCCACAGCTTCCCTTGTGCTGGGGAGACAGACACAGACCACTGCATCCCTTTTTTCTTTTTAAGTTTATTTATTTATTTAATGTATTTATTGTATGTATGTATGCATGTATGTATTTAATGTATATGAGTACACTGTAGCTGTCTTCAGACACACCAGAAGGGGACATCAGATCCCATTAGAGATTGTTGTGAGCTACCATGTGGTTTCTGGGAACTGAACTCAGGACCTCTGGAAGAGCAGTCGGTGCTCTTAACCGCTGAGCCATCTTTCCAGCCCAGGCCACTGTATCCTCTAGACAGAGGAAGAAATACAGCGATAGCCAAGTGGCAGGCTGTGGGAAGTCTCTGGGGGGTCCTGAGTCTCAACTGTGGGGACTGGGGCCCTGCAGGTGTCTGGGAATTAAGGAGGGGCTGTCCCTTTGAGGAGCCTGGGAGTCTAGGGGGGTGCCCCTCGGGTCACAGAGGAGGAAGTGGTCTGTAAGAGCTCAGGAGACTGGAGAGAGAGGGGTGCAGTGGCCGAGAGCACTGCTGTTCTTCCACTGCACTGGACTTCGGATGGCCGCATCTCTATCAGAGCCCACAGCCAACGGAGCTCAACTCCGGAGAATCAAGCATCTTCTTCTACCTCTGAGGACGTTGTACTCGTGTGGCCCACACACAGACATATTAATATAATATTTGAATACCTAATCTTACAAATGCTTGAAGGAGAGGCTGACTGCATACCTGCACACCTTTGTTACCTCCTTATGTCCTGGCACTTGGGTTAGAGGACAGGGCTGTCCAGCTACTTTCCAGCCACAGATGGCCCCAGAGTAAAGCTCTGAGTTCCAATCTAACACGTAAGCTCTGTGACATAGGCTGAGACAGGAGAATTGTCATGAGTTCTGGGCCGGGTTGGGCTACATACAGATTGAGACCCTGTTCTAAGATACCAAAGCTGAAGGCCAGGCATGATGCAAGGATGGTCAGGCTTTCAAGGTTATCTTCCATGGACACTGGATCTCCTGTCCTGCCTCTGCAGGGCTGGGATCTCTGCTAACCACAGGGCCTTTGCATTTGCCAACCCCAAAGTAACCCTGCCAATTCTCCTACCCCCTGGCCTGCACCATTGGCTGAGTTATTAGATATTTAAAAAAAAAGAAGTTTACTACAGTTAATCTGTGTGTATATGTGTGAGCTCACACATGCCATGGACACACACAAGAATTGGATTTTTCGGGGGCTGGAGAGATGGCTCAGAGGTTAAGAGCACCGACTGCTCTTCCGAAGGTCCTGGGTTCAATTCCCAGCAACCACATGGTGGCTCACAACCATCTGTAATGACATCTGACACCCTCTTCTGGAATGTCTGAAGACAGCTACAATGTACTTACATATAATAAATAAATAAATCGGGGCTGGTGAGATGGCTCAGCGGGTAAGAGCACCCGACTGCTCTTCCGAAGGTGATAAGTTCAAATCCCAGCAACCACATGGTGGCTCACAACCATCCGTAACGAGATCTGGCGCCCTCTTCTGGAGTGTCTGAAGACAGCTACAGTGTACTTACATATAATAAAATAAATCTTTAAAGATAAATAAATAAATCTTAAAAAAAAAAAAAAGAATTGGATTTTTCAGCCGGGCATAGTGGCGCACGCCTTTAATCCCAGCACTCGGGAGGCAGAGGCAGGAGGATTTCTGAGTTCGAGGCTAGCCTGGTCTACAAAGTGAGTTACAGGACAGCCAAGGCTATACAGAGAAACCCTGTCTCAAAAAACCAAACCAAACCAAACCAAACCAAAACAAAACAAAACAAAACAAAACACCCAGCACGCGGGAGGCAGAGGCAGGTGGATTTCTGAGTTCGAGGCTAGCATGGTCTACAAAGTGAGTTCCAGGACACCCAGAGCTATACAGAGAAACCCTGTCTCAAAAACAAAAACAAGGGGGCTGGTGAGATGGCTCAGCAGGTAAGAGCACCGACTGCTCTTCCGAAGGTGATGAGTTCAAATCCCAGCAACCACATGGTGGCTTACAACCACCTATAATGAGATCTGACGCCCTCCTCTGGTGCGTCTGAAGTCAGCTACAGCATACTTATGAAGAATAATAATAAAGGAATCCTTGGACCGGAGAGAGCAAGTGGGACCGACCGGAGCGAGCGGGGCCGGCCGGAGTGAGTGGGGCAAGACCAGAACGAGCAGGGTTGACCAGAACAAGGAAAACAAAACAAAACAAAAGAATTGGATTTTTCCTCAAACCAGGTATTTCTAGGAATGGAACTCAGGTCCTCAGACTTAGAAGCAAGCCCCTTTCCCCGCTGAGCCCTCTCAGTGGCCCTCATTAGCTGCTTTTACTCCACACCTCATGACATGACCTGCAGACCCTTGGAGGCCCCTGTGCTCAGTGAGGGGAGAGGAGGAGGATGGATGTTTCCATTTCACTGATGAGGAGACAGAAGCTCCCCAGGAGCGAGTCTGAAGGCCCATGCAACCCCTGCTTCTGGGCAGTGGACTTTGGGGTCCTGGGCAGGGAGGGCAGCAGCTGCAGGGGCTCAGAGTGGTGTGTGGTACAAGGCCTGCAGCAGCTGGGCCACCCACCCCCACCGGAGGGGGAAGGGGAACAGAGGCGGCAGCTGGTGGCTGGCACCAGGCCAGGTGGAGAGGGAATGGCCTCTGCAGGGCTCCCCCATCGTCCTGTAGGTTCAGACTGGCCTTGAACTATCTGTGTAGCCAAGGACCACCTTGATCTCATGATCCTCCTGCCTTTGCTTCTAGAGAACTGGAATGACTGGTGTTTACTCCCTGTGTGTGTGTGTGTGTGTGTGTGTGTGTGTGTGTGTGTGTCTGTCTGTCTGTCTGTCTGTCTGTCTGTGTCTGTGTCTGTGTGTCTGTCTGTGTCTGTCTTTCTCCCATATCTCCCTTTGCTATCCTGTCTGGCACTCGCTCTGTGTCTATCTAGTCTGCTCTGACCTCTGTGGCTTTGTCCTGTCCATGCTCTGCTCTGTGCGGTTGACTAGCTGGGCCAGCCTGAGGTGAAGGTCCCTCTCCTGGATGCAGACTGGCGACCTTGTGCAGCCTGCTCGGGGGAAGGCAGGAAGTTCTCTGGGCCCAGGGACAGGGTTGTTCCTATCTCGTGGTTCCTGGCTGTCGGGGGAGAATCGATCACACAGGGTCCCCTTTGCAGACATTGCAAGCTGTGGTGAGGTTGGATCCTGTGGCCAGGTGAGGCCAGGCCAGAGCTGGGCAGACACAGTGCCCCAGCCACAGCTGGCCAAGCTGCCTAGGCTCCCACAGCAGGGGGTGAAGGGAGTGGGGGGCTGTCCCTCTTAAGGCCTTCTAGGTGATCTATACCCCTCCATACAGAGACACCCTAACCTCATACAGACCCTCACTGTGGAAACATGGGGGAGGGGCTATAATATAATTATGCCTCTTTTGCATGTTTGCATATCAGTCAGGGCAGCTGCAACTTTTGCTACTTATCACTGGGAACTGAGGGGCTGGGACTGGCCATCTTCACTTGGCCTGGGGTGCAGCCTCAGATTCTAGGGTCTCTGCCCCTGAGAATTGTCCTGCTAGGAACCTTGGGAGTCACTCCCCTCTGAGGCTCACAGGGGCCACTCTTCCCACCTTGACTTTGGGACATCCAATCAGCTCCCAGCATGGAAACCAAGTTCTGAAGTTTTCTTCTTTCTTTCTCTTCCCTTTCTCCTTCTCCTTCTCCTTCTCCTTCTCCTTCTCCTTCTCCTTCTCCTTCTCCTTCTCCTTCTCCTTCTCCTTCTTCTTTTGAAAGTTGAGAACTGGAGATCAGAATCCCAGAATCCATCTGAAACACCTTGAGGTTGTAGGTTCCCCAAATCCCACAAATGTCTCCACATCTTGTATTCAGGACAGAAGCCTCAAGCCCCTCAGCAGCCCAGCCTTGAGACCTGGAAGTTCAGCCTAGCCTTGGAGCACGAGCGACAGGGCCTTTGCAAATGCCCCCAGACCTCAGCTATCTTTGGAAAGGTCCCTTTGGTGACCTCAGACCATTTAAAAACATTTAAGAACTGTGAGGCCACATGCTTATGGTCACACAGACTCTAATCCAGACTGCTGGACTACCAGGGGACTGGGAAGAAATGGAATGGGGTTCCAGGACTTCCTGTGTGCCCCTGGGCTGAAGACACCACCTAGTGGTATCTCTGTCTGTGGCTGTATGTCTCATACAGAGTATTTATTTCATATTACAGTTTACAGTCTACCATGAGATAAGTGAGGGCAGGAACTCAAGGATGGAGCTGATGCTGAGCTGTGGAGGAGCCCTGCTCCCTGGCTTGCTCCCTGTGGCTTGATCAGCCCAGAAACGAGGGATGGGGGTGTCCTTTCTGTCTGCCCTGCCTTTGACCCCCTGCAGACCCCAATCTTGTCCTTCCCGTTCTTAGTCCAATGAAACCATGGCAAACACTGTCCCCTAGAAGGGAGGTGAGAGGCCCGCACTGGGACCCCCAAGTTTTCCAGAATGAGACGGCAGTTCAGCATCTGTCCGCTAGATGGCGGGCGACACTCAGAAACGCTCTAGAGTGCACGGCGCGCTGTTCGGTATGCGCAAGCGCAGTTCGTAAGTGTACCCAAAGGCACCTATACAAAGGTAAGAACGAAGCTCAGCTCACGTGTTCAGATAGTGAACTTCGTGCATGTCATAAGCGACGTCCACGCCAAGATCCACTCCTACCGAGAGAATCTTAATAGGCTTGTTCTTATACAGAATGTTGGTGCATGAACACTCATGTTGGGCACATTAGTGTCCCAGAATCTCACTTCCATGCGTAAAACCCCCGTGTCATCTGTTCTGGGCGATCCTTATGCTGGGAACGATGTTGTGTGAATAGTAGGTTCTCATGGACTGACCCGCTTCAGTAGGCACAACGACAACTCCCGCCACCCTCACCCTCACATTCCCATGGCTTTTGTCTCGGCTCATAACCTCGAAGAGGAGCATAGTTCATGCCTCAGTTTACCTGTATTGTCCCAATTTCCACCTTCGCGAGGCTTCCTCCATGTGAGGCCTGTCACTGCTGGGAAGCCAGATTCGTGCCTGGAGTGTCCCCTTTGTATCTAAAGTCTAAACTACTCAGATCCCTAACTCATTACATTACAGGATATATTTATGATAATGGAGCTTCACACACACACACACACACACACACACACACACACACACACACACACACACACCCCGCGAGCCTCAGTACCACATGTTTTTCACCAGGGAACTTCTGCCAAACAGAGATCAGTTTTGGAGCCAGAGGAATGGGCTCTTGGCTATGCAGCAGGCTGAGATGCTGTTCATCCCACAGGGTCCCAGGACATTGGCCTTCCATGTGGAATTCCCCTGCTGGGTCAACCCTGCAGACAGGACTTCATCTGTGACTGGCCAGCAGATCTCCAGGTGTACACAGGTGGCCATTCCTGGAGTCCTCAGGGGTGCACAGGCAGGAAGCTGTCCAGATTCTATGATGTGGGCCCTGCCTGTTCTGGTCACTCTCTCTTCCTCCTGCTCATGTCTGTTGTCACCCATGGTGACCATAGGCCATCTCCTTGGCAACGGCAGTCACCGGGTCAGCTGTATCATCGACCACAGCTCACCCTTGCAGCCCCTACACTGGACGCAGGTGATGGGGTAGAGGGATCAGCTAGGGTGTCAGGGAGGACCTGTAGGAGCAGGTCGGGAGCCTTAGGCAGCCCCTGGCGTATGTTAGTAGAGTTGGTGGATGCCTGCGTATCAGTGGCTCTCCCTAGGCCTCAGTTTCCCCATACACCTAGCCTCTGTGATTTCTAGACTCTGCTCCAGGCCTGGCCACTGCTATGTGGACAGTGGTCTGGCTGGAGGGAGGCTCAGCCTTAATCCCAGTTGCCGGCCACTAAGCCAGGTCAGGGGGTCACTGGCTTCCAGTGACCTGCAGGCCCATTGTGTAGCCCCTGAGAAGTCAGCACGGCTGCATCTTGACAGTCCCATCGCTGTGATCTCTTGAGATGCCAACCACGGATGTTTCTAGAAAAATCCACCAAGATTTCATCATTACTGTTCCTGAGCAGGCTACCATTTGCATTTCTGGAAGGTTCTGTCAGCCTAGCTCTGAGGCAGCTTTCCTTCTTTGCTTCCCAAGCATTCCACACCTGCTGACCCTGGGAGCTCCCACCTCTGCATCTCCGGACAGCTAGTCACTCCAGGGACCAAGACAGAGGTGCAGGTGTGGAGAGCTTTATAGAGGGGACCCTGGCTCCTGCTGGCCCCTGGTACAGGAAGCTGAGAGGGGGTTGGTCAGGAGGCATTCAGGGCTGGCCTTTTCCCAATAAATGCATTTGGTTATTACCCTGGGATAGAGGTTGGGGTTGAGGGTCTGTCCAGGAGGAAGGGTAGGGAGGGCAGAAGGCAGGTAGGCTACACAAGAGGGAAGAAGCCAACGTCCACCATCTTTCCTCAGTTTCCCTACCTTGGGCAAGGCCATAGATGGAGTCCTATAGTTACTGACATTTCTGATCGGTCAGGTCTCTGGCTTGGGGCCACACAGCCAGCGGGTGGGGGCCGCGGAGGACAGTTTTTGCTGAATAAAGCTGAGGGAGTAGGTCCCAATGTCCAGGCAGGCTGCTGGCCCTTTAAGATCCTCATTTTGGCGCTGCCTGGGGGTTATTGATCGGGGAGCCTTGGAAACAAGATTAGATTATTGGGCTGAGAACGGCAGCCTGGGGGCCTGGGAAGGGGGAGGGCTTCTTGTAAATGGCTACAGGGGTACTAGAGGCTCATTCCTGGTGGGGGTGGCTCTCTAGATCCCATGTTCCCTGGGACCTAGGGAGGGTGTTACAAATTTGCAAACTGAGGCAGAGTGGCTGCATCTTTCTCCAGAGTACTCTGGCTAGAAAGCAGTGTTAATGCCTTTACTGAGTACTTAGTCTGTGCGGTAAGGCCAGGATATTACAGCAATCCTTGTATAATTGTGTGGTTCCAGGGCATTGCAGGGATGCCCTTCAGAACAATCTCCATCCTCAGTGTGTGCCTGGGATAGAAGAAACTAATCCCATTCCACAGGAAGGGAAACTGATGTCCTTAACGGAGGTTGTCGGTCTCCAAACACTCACTGTCTAGGTGAGGTGGCCAGAAGGCCCTGTATACAGCAGGAGCTCAATAAATGCACAGATGGATTAGAAGTACTGACCCCACTTTGGGTGCCCCACCTCTGGGTATGAGGGGAACTCTGTGATCTTCCACAATTTCTAAGGTTCCTAGCCTACTTGGAGGCAGAACCTTGCCAGCCCCTCATGGATTTCTTCCTAGGGTCCCTAATGCTTTGTCCTGTCCCCAGCTAAGGAGCTGAGCTGCCTTCGATGGCCCCTCACGGGTCCATCACTGTGTCCCCTTCAGACCAGGGGACTGACCAAGGGTGGGGGGGCAGAGAGGGCTCAGGAGACATGAGGTTCCCTGTGAGCAGCCAGCAGCCTCTATGCTGGCCTCTGTCCATCCAGAAGGAGTCTGAGGACAAACAGCTGTCTGTCCAGGGTGTCCAGGG
Organism: Mus minutoides; assembly: GCA_902729485.2. Lineage (NCBI taxonomy): Eukaryota > Metazoa > Chordata > Mammalia > Rodentia > Muridae > Mus > Mus minutoides. Next base: position 1,353,928 of record LR749565.1, on the reverse strand, counting down.
TCATAAGTGGGGAAACTGAGGCCCCACAGATGAGGGATGGAAGCCTTCAATTTATTTTTGTTTCTTTTTGTAACAAAGTCTCATGTAGTCCAGACCACCTTAAACTCCAGATCCTCCTGCCTCCACCTCCCAGTATTGGACTCCAGGGGTGACTCTCCAGGACTGGTTTCTGTGGTGCAAGCACAGGGCTTTGTTCAGGCTAAGTAAACACATGCTCTGCTGTCTGAGCCCATTTCCCCCCCCCCCCCCCCCCCCCCCCCCCCCCCCCCGCTCTAGCCACATCTTTTTTTTTTTTCCTTTCTGTTTTTTCCTTTTTAAA
>LR749565.1:1277388-1345497 GCA_902729485.2 Mus minutoides | reverse complement strand
CTCAAAAAACCAAAGTGCACAACAATAGAGGAGTGGCACCTAAGGTTGTATGTGTGTGTGTGTGTGTGTGTGTGCATGTACACACTTACAGGTGCACACACATGAATGGGCACATGTAAAAAAATGAAGGGTACTCAGTACCCTGATCTTAGAGTCCCCATGGCCCCTGAAGGATCCCCCCCACGAGTTGGTGACACAGCTGAAGCTGCCCAGTCACTCACTGTCAGCCATGGCCCGTGTGTGTGTGTGTGTGTGTGTGTGTGTGTGTGTGTGTGGTTCCTTGGTGCAGAACACTCTCCACCTATACACAGTGCCCAAGCTCGGTGGGTTCCACTACACGTGGGGGAGTGCTGGGGACGCTGGCAGGTACTCATGTGCTTCTGGGATGTTGAGTGTCACCTGGGAGCTTGGACACTGGTGAGGTTTTATAGAAAGCTCTGAGACATTACTTCTCATACCTTAGGCCCCAAACAAGAGCCCCTTGCTTTTGTCCCACACCTTTGACCCAGACAGGTTCAGCTGACCCAAAGGTCCCACAGGTCTCTGTATTCCAGTGAGAACCATAATACCTGGCCTGTCTCCTCTCCACGGCCTCAGAGTTTAGCAGTTTCCACACCCTTGGGTTCCTGTCTGTGTTGCCTTTCACAGTGTCCCCACGTCCTTGGGGTCTTCCCACGTCTGCTCCCCACTCTATGTCTGGTAAGCTTTATGCTTTCAGGCCACATGGTGTCAGCACATCAGAGCCACTGTAGACATCATTTAAGAAAGTGAACACAACCATGGAACAATAAAACTTTATTCAAACAAACAAATACACAAACAAACAAACACACACACACACAAACCAGGGCCTACATGTAGCCCTAGGCCAGAGTTTGCAACTCCTGGGCTTTCCCCAGCACTCATTTCAGGGAACCTTTTCTTACACACGGCACAGATGCTTGCTCTGTTTTAGACCTTTCTACAAATTGACATTGTTTGGACCATGGTCCCACCCACTCTTCTGAGGCAGAATGAAATCTCTTTCAAGATTTGGAACTAACCTGTCCCATCATCCTCGCTTCCATACACAAGTAATTGTGGTAATAGGTACCCCATGTTCACGGAGCCAGAGAAGGGCTTCGGGTGTCCTGCTTTGTCTTCTCCACCTTATTCTTTGAGACAGGGTCTTCGCTGAAGCTGGGATGAGACTGGGAGGCCCCGGAAGCCTTCTATCTTCCCTCCCCCGTTCTGGGACTACAAGTGTGCAAGGACACATTGACCAGCTTTTTAACCTCTGTGCTGGGCTCAGGTTCTCAAACATCACCAAGTGCGCCATCTCCGCAGCCCACACCACAAACAGTTGCTTTTGAAATCCCCGCTGGCAGCAAAGCCAAAGAAATTCCCACAGTTCATTGGGGCGAATCCGTGTGTGGCTCAGAGACCTGATCTCCAAGCTGGGACCCTCCCCGCTCTTGGCCTCTTGGGCCTCCCTGGACTCATGCTATATCTCCCTGGCACAGACGGTGATGTTCCAAGGATGGCAGGAAGATGGGCCGAGCCCAGGCCAGCCGATCAATAACTCCATCAGCATGGGCCCAGCGGAAGCCAGGCCCATCCCCGCCCTCCTGGGAACGGATAAGCCACAGGAACCCTCTTGAGGGACGCTGGGCACCCGCCCGTGCCAGCAGGCCATCCTATCTCCCATGGAAGTGGCCAGTTCCTAAATTGCCCAGACGGGCTGCTCCGCAGGCCCATGTTGAGGCCTTTAATAGCAGGGACTTAATGTTTTATTGTTGGTTTTAAAAGCGTAATTAGTTGGAGTGTAAACAGAAAAAAAAACCCTGCTTAATTAAGAATTTTTAAACAGGGGTGTATAACTGCCGGAAACATTGATGAACCCTCAGGTACCTTCATAAAATCGATCCAGGATGAGGCTGGGAGCGGAGCAGACGGGCAGGGCACTGGGGACGGTGCTGGAGGAGACACTGTGAGCGATGTGGCTCATCCCCTCTGGCTGGGACCCCAGGGAGTTGGTTCTTTATGACCAGGGTCTGGGAAGTAGGGCCTGATGGCTTTTACGCATTGATGGAGGTGACAGTTGGCCAGATAGCCGCCAAGAAGCGCCTCAGGGGTGGCCGGGAGCCAAGTCCTGTGATCCTGGGGGTGGCTGGGTGTGGAGAAGCCTTGGCTACTTTAGGCCAGCTCTGGACACAGATCATGAGGTTGGCCAGTGGCACCCAGTAGCTTGGAGAGCATCCTGCAGTCCCTCTGTGTCACCTCCCTAATGCTCCAGCCTGTCTGAGTCAGGGGTGAAGCCTCAATCATTCAATACGCTGTTTGATTTGTGTGTGTGTGTGTGTGTGTGTGTGTGTGTGCATGTTCATGCCTGAGTCCCTGTGTTTTTATGTGCTTGAGTGGAGGCCAGTGCCATGTGTCCTCCCGCTCTCCCTTGTTTTGGAGCCAGAGGCTTTCACTGGCCTGGAGCTCAGCTCCGATGGCTGGCAGGGGCCTGCAGTGATCCTTCTGCTTCTGTCTTCCCAGTGCTGGGATGGCAGGCACTCACCACCATGTGCAGCTGGTGCTAGGTGTGGACCAGGGTCTTCCTGCTCATAAGGCAAGCCTCTGCTTCCGCCTTCGCCTTTGCTGAGCCTCTGCCCACCCTCCCTTTGCTTTGTTTTGTTTTGTTTTTTGAGACACGGTTTTTCTGTGTAGCCTCGGTTGTCCCGGAACTCACTCTGTAGACCAGGCTGGCCTTGAACTCAAAGAGATCCACCTGCCTCTGCCTCCCAAGTGCTGGACTAAAGGTGTGCACCACCATGCCCAGCAAGCCTCTTATTTATTTTTTTTTAAATTTTTTTTTTTTTTTTTTTTTTTTTTTTTGGTTTTTCGAGACAGGGTTTCTCTGTATAGCCCTGGCTGTCCTGGAACTCACTTTGTAGACCGGGCTGGCCTCGAACTCAGAAATCCACCTGCCTCTGCCTCCCAAGTGCTGGGACTAAAGGTGTGCACCACCATGCCCGGCCAAGCCTCTTATTTTTAAAAAAATATATTATCGATGTTGTTTGACCCAGGATCGAACTCTGTAGCTCAGATTGGCCTCTAACTCAGAGACTGTCCTGCCTCAGCCTCCGAGTACTGAGATAACAGGGTGCACAGTTGCACCTGGTGCTGATGGTGGGGAAGGGTGTGTAGTTACTCAGTTCAGAGATCTCATTTATAAAATAATTCAGATGTGCCATGTGGTATATAAAACAGGTTCTCTTCTGAGCTGGGTGCCCTGTATGGAAGGTGTGGGCCCAGCAAAGAAGCTGACTTGTTGGCATTCTAGACCTGAAGAGTCACAGAAGACACCAGTCTCCTTTACTTCTAATCCTTGGACCCTCCTCTGGGCCATGGGTCTGTTATACAAAGATGTGAGAAGGCCTGGACTAAGGTCAGTGCAGTTAGTATATGCCAAACTAGCAGCCTTCTGCCAAGGCGCAGGGCACGGGGACTGTTCACTTTCACAGGACTGAGCATGAAGCTTGCCCAGAGCAAGCTAGGTAGGCTTGGGATCCAGTTCTGTCTGGTTCTGAGGACTGAGCTTGCCCTAGACAGACCCAGGGTAAGTTCCCAGACTTTCAACTCCCAGGACAACAAGCTGCCTAAGACATATCCCACTAGGAGCTGCATCCCTCTGTCCCTACATCCTACCAGAGTCTCTGAGGCTTCTTTTGGGTGATCAGAGAGGTTGAAGTAGAGACTTGGAGTAACTCAGCATGCTGACAGGGCTGTTTCTCTGAGTGGTGGCAGTTCCCAAAGGATTACAGATCACAGAGACAGAAATATCCGCAGGTGGGAGGAACCTGAGGCTGGTGCTGGGTGGCCGGTCCCAGTGGTACTTGCTTCCAGCTTCAGCCACAGCAGATCAGTAGCTGGTCAGGCAAATGTGCTGTGGCCAGATCAACTGCAGACTGCCACACAGAGTCTATGGTTTCTGAGAGTTCTGGAAGGTTCTCCTGCCTTCCCCCTCCTTCCCCTCCTTCCCCTCCTCTGTGTATCTTTCCTGCTCATTTTTTTTCCTCTTTTCTGTCTTTTGTTGTTTTGGTTTGAGGAGGCATGGACTCACTCTGTAGCCCAGAATGGCCTTGGAACTCACAGCAATTCCCCTGCATTAGCCTCCCAAATACTGAGGTTTCAGGTATTCAGCACGGCTCAGGGATCAGCTGAGTCTGTCTTCTTCCTTGTGCTTCTTGGACCCTGAAGGAGAAGCTGAGATCTCAAGAAAATTCCTCCTGAGGGCTGAGACTCAGCGGGTGAGGGACCCCCTGGCAGGCAGGAAGCCCCAAAGCTGAGGGAAATGAAGGCCCCCCTCCCCCGTGGTAGGGATTCTTCCAGGTTCACATCCATGAAGACCCATCTGTTACCTCATGGTCTTGGCTTCCTGGGAATCCCTGCTCTGTGGTTTTGGCTGCACCAGTCTGTGGTCTGAGGAGCCCACAGTGAGGTAGATGGCCATCCAGAGAGACAGGGGCTGACAGGAGACTCTGACTGGGGTGAGGGGTAAGGCTTCATATAGCTGCTGATATATGAAACTGCTGATATATGTCCAAGGGGATCCTCTGGGCTGAACCCCAAGGTGTCTCATTAAGCAAAACCCATGAGGCCAGAGAATCCAGTCAAAGTCCCAAGGGGCACACTTGCGACGAGTAAGTTCTATCTCCGCTTGATTTTGTTTTGTGAGAATGTTCATGCGGACAGAAGCCAGAGGTGATGTCATGAGTGTTTCTGTTGTTCCTAGTTTTGAGTTTTTTATTATAAAAATTACATTTATTTATTGTGTTTTCTCTGTGTCAGAGAGAGCGAGAGAGAGATGAAAGGGCAGTTAGTCTGCCCATGGTCGGTGCTCTCCTTCAGTCTTGGAGTCTTGGGGATTGCACTCAGGTGGCCAGGACTGGCTGCAAGCCCCTGCTGTGCCCTCTCACCACCCCTAGCCTCCTTTTGCCTCAGGGAAGCTGGGGACTCCGTGAGGTGGAGCTGTCTGGTGGGTGTTCAGCATGAGGCCGGGAGCCCAGGTCTTCACCATGGTGACTGGCACCTTGTCTGTCCCCCGAGCCCTCGCCCGTCTCTGACACACTCATGCAACCCTCAGCTTGCCATCCCCCATCTCAAGTCATCAGGACACTTGCTGACAAACCACCATAAGTGCTTCTGAAAAATAGATTTGCTTTTAGTTTTGAATTTTTTTTAAAGATTTATTTTATTTATTATATGTAAGTACACTGTAACTGTCTTCAGACACTCCAGAAGAGGGAGCCAGATCTCATTACGGATGGTTGTGAGCCACCATGTGTTTGCTGGGATTTGAACTTATCACCTTCGGAAGAGCAGTTGGGTGCTCTTACCCGCTGAGCCATCTCACCAGCCCCGATTTTTTTTTTTTTCTTCGAGACAGGGTTTCTCTGTATAGCCTTGGCTGTCCTGGAACTCACTCTGTAGACCAGGCTGGCCTCAAACTCAGAAATCCTCCTGCCTCTGCCTCCCAAGTGCTGGGATTAAAGGCGTGCACCACCACACTCGGCTTTATTTTTGATTTTTTAAAGGGGTTAGTCACATAGCGCAGCCTGGAACCAACCAGGCTAGACCCCAACTCACAGGCACTATCCTGCCTCCACCTCCCAAGTGGCTAGAATTACAGGCACATTGTAGCCCTCCAAGACCAGATTTTTTTTGAGACAGCGCTAACCCTGTAGTCCAGTCTATCATAGAATACAAGATCCTCCTGCATCAGCCTCCAAATGCTGAGGTGGCAGGTGTATGCTTCACACGTGTCTGAAAATGTCTGTTTTAAAGCAACATAGAGCGTGAACTTGCTTGCAATGAAATATCAGGTTGGATCCTTGGTCACAAAAAGCAGAGCTCCCACTAGTGGGGTGACGGACTCTGCTGCTCTGTGACAGCCATCACGTCTGGGCCCATTTCTGCTTGTCACAGCATCACTTGGAGCCTCCTGACCACATGGCAGAGCACCTAGGATCTCTTCCCATCACCCTCAGTGGAGGTCGGGGTAAAATAATCTGGGTCGATTGTTTCACAGACAGAAACATGAGGAAAGGTGGGTGGGTGGGTGGATGGATGGATGGATAGATTGGTGGATGGGTGGATAGATGGATGGATTGGTTGATGGATGGGTGGATGGATGGATGGATGGATAGGTGGGTGGGTGGATAAATAGATAGGTGGATGGGTAGATGGATGGATGGATAGATTGGCAGATGGATGGGTGGGTGGATAGGTGGATTGATGGATAGATGGATGGATGGGTAGGTGATGGAGGGTAGAAAGGTAGTAGATGGATAGAATCCCTCTACTGTCTTCAGAATTCTTTTTAAAAGTATATTATTGGGCTGGTGAGATGGCTCAGCGGGTAAGAGCACCCGACTGCTCTTCCGAAGGTGATGAGTTCAAATCCCAGCATCCACATGGTGGCTCACAACCATCCGTAACGAGATCTGGCGCCCTCCTCTGGAGTGTCTGAAGACAGCTACAGTGTACTTACATATAAAATAAATCTTTAAAAAAAAAAAAAAAAAAAAGTATATTATTGTGAGATAAAAAGTGTGTGTGTGTGTGTGTGTGTGTGTGTGTAACAGTTTTGATGAAGGACTGTTTTCTCAGTATTTAAAAAGCACTTAAGATCAGTAGTGCTTGCCGGGCATGGTGGTGCACGCCTTTAATCCCAGCACTCGGGAGGCAGAGGCAGGCGGATTTCTGAGTTCGAGGCCAGCCTGGTCTACAAAGTGAGTTCCAGGACAGCCAAGGCTACATAGAGAAACCCTGTGTCGAAAAAAAACAAAAAAACAAAAACAAAAAAACCATCAGTAGCGCTGGGGTATCTGTGGCTCATCAGTGTAATGCTCCATATTGAAATACAACACATAGAACTTAATGTCATAGGAGAAATAATTTGATTAAAAATAATATTATATCAGCTTACAAATATGTTAGCAAAACACGGTGATATGAGTGGGTCATCTCAAAATTTGAGAAGTTGTGGCAGGAGGATTACTCTGAGTTCCAGGCTAATCTGGGTTGCAGAAGGAAGATACTGTCTCAAAAGAACATAAATTTGCTTATTAGAAATCAACATAAAGTATGAAAAAGAATTGTCACAGAGCACAATTCCAGAATAGCTTAGAAGTAACAGGAGTGGGAATCCTATCAAGATACAGGCCCTCCTGTCCGTGAATCTGTCCCCTAAAGTGCTGATGTTGCTGCAGGAATAGTCAGGAAGAGTAAATAACTTCAGGAAACCAGGGAGAAAAGGACTGACAGAGCCAGGCAGAGCAGAAGATGCCTTAACAGAGATAAAAGGCAAAATTAACAGCGTGGAAAGGGGAAACCAGCAGACTGAATAAGTCTGCTTTGCCTTGCTGCACTTAAAAATGGCCAAAGCAGATAAGCTGAAGGGGAGGGAATCTCAGAGCGCTTGCCCTACCAGTATGGGGACCTGAGTGAGACTCACCAGGACTCAAGGAAAGTCAAGGTGCCCTGGTGGTGGCAGACTCGGAACCAGCCTTGGCGTGATGGTCAGCTCCAGGGTCAACCTGATACAAGTAGAGTGACCGGTGCGCGCCCGGCCCGTGGGTGTGTCTGTGGGGACTGCTGTGGGGTGGGGCGCGGCGGTGCAGGCCTTTAATCTCAGTACTCAGGAGGCAGAGACAGGAGGATCTCTGCAGGCGATGTGACTAGCTCCCTCCCTTCCCTTCTCCAGCCTGGTGGTCTGGGAAGGGTTAATGAGAGCCAATGGGGGAGGGAGTACCCGGTGGGAATAGCTGGAGACGGGGTAGGGGTGAGGGTGGGGGTGGTTGGGGGCAAATACATCAGGAGCTGCCTTCCGCACCCCTCCGCACCCCTCCTCCTCCCTCCTGGGACTTGGAACCCAAGTCCTCTGTGTGCTGTGGAGCCAGGGAGTGATCTCAGGGCGACAATGGGACAATGGGAAGCTGAGGTTTTCCACTCTCCTCCCCCCTTGAAAAAAAACTGAAAGAAAAATTATTTTAATTTTCTGTGCCCTGCTTCCTTGCCGGGGTGCCCTGAACACCGCGCGGAGCAGGCAGAAGGCCTGCGGAATGGGTGGTGCCCAGAGGTTTCCTGCGCCCGACTGGAAGCAGAAAGAGCAGGGATGAATGCTGTGGTTCCCGGGCTCTGGCATATCCGGGCCCACAGGCACACCGCTGGCAGGCAGACCTGGGGTCCACACACAGGACAGGAAGGGGAAGGCAGAGCCCAGCCGAACAGAACCAGTCTTATTCCGAGTGAGCTGAGGGTACAGGGAGCTGGAGGAGAAGGCCTTGGGGGCGGGGGGGGGGGGGCAGGGGGATTTAAGCTACGCCCTTTCATGTGAGACCTTCCCTTCAGCGATCCTTAGAGAAGAGACAGAGGACCCTTGCTTGTTCATACTGGCTTTTTTTGGATGGTGGTTGTGAAGGAATGTACTTTACTCAGAGTGAACCAGGGATTAAATACCTTTTGAGGGAAGGAATGCCCTGAAAGGGAAGTTTATTGCCTGAACACTTGGAGGCTAGATACCTCATTAGCACAGAGAACTCCAGGTGTCTATGCTATGTGACCCAATGCCCACAGTCCTTTCAATGGGGTGTCAAGGTTAAGTTCCAGAGCGGGGACAGAAACGGGCAGGGAGCAGCTCGACTCCTGCCAATCTCAAGTCATCCGGACCAGTGGCATAGCCCACTGGCCTTACAAGTGTTTTGCCTGCATGTATGTCCGTGCACCAAATACATGCAATGCCCATAAAAGCCAAAATGAGGAGCTACAGTTAGCTGTGAACTACCATGTGCTGAGAATCAAACCCAGTTCCTGTGGAAGAGCAGCCATTGCTCTAGTCACTGAGCAACCTCTCCATCTCCTCTATCTGCTTTCTCACACAGGCCTACCTGCCTGGGGATCACATCACCCACAGTGGGCAATCAAGAAAATGCCCTGGAGCACTCTGCTACCACTCTGGCTGTCTCCACTCCCGCGTCCTTGTCGCCCCTTCTCCTTCTCTGCTGCTAGGTGGCCAAGAAGGAAGATGCAATCAGTCAGGATGGCTAAAGATGACCCCAAGAAACCAAAGGGCAAGATGTCTGCTTATGTCTTCTTCGTGCAGACATGCAGGGAAGAACGCACGCCTTTAATCCCAGCACTCGGGAGGCAGAGGCAGGCAGATTTCTGAGTTCGAGGCCAGCCTGGTCTACAGAGTGAGTTCCAGGACAGCCAGGGCTATACAGAGAAACCCTGTCTCGAAAAAACAAAACAAAACAAAGAACATAAGAAAAACCCAGAGGTTCCCGTCAATTTTGCAGAGTTCTCCAAGAAGTGCTCTGAGAGGTAGAAAGCCTGAACACTTGGAGGCTAGATACCTCCATAGAGAAAGTGTTCTCTATGTCTAGCAAAGAGAAATCAAAGTTTGATGAAATGGCAAAGGCAGATAAAGTATGCTATGATCGGGAGATGAAAGATTATGGACCAGCTAAAGGAGGCAAGAAGAAGAAGGACCCAAATGCCCCCCCAAAGACCTCCATCTGGATTTTTTCTTATTCTGCTCTGAATTCTGCCCCAAGATCAAATCCACAAACCCTGGCATTTCCACTGGAGATGTGGCAAAAAAGCTGGGTGAGATGTGGAATAACTTAGTGACAATGAAAAGCAGCCTTATGTTACCAAGGCAGCAAAGCTGAAGGAGAAGTATGAGAAGGATGTTGCTGACTATAAGTCTAAAGGGAAGTTTGATGATGCCAAGGTTCCTGCTAAAGTTGCCCGGAAAAAGGTGGAAGAAGAGGAAGAGGAGGAGGAAGATGAATAAAAACTCTGTCTCCTTGTGAATACCTTAGAGTAGGAGAGCGCTGTGATTGACACATCTCTTATTTGAGTCCTGTCTATTGCCCTTGTTAGGTTTAATTACAAAATTTGATCATGATCATATTGTAGTTTCTCAAAGTGTCAGTGGTTTACATGAAGTTGCCGTGGTTGTGCGGAGCGCCCTGAAACTGTATCAAAGCTGTACATAGCTCCAAACATTTTTAAAATGAAAAGGCACTCTCGAGTCCTCCTCAGTGCACTTTGCTGCTGGTGTGACAAGGCATTTGAAGATGTTTCTGGCATTTTGTTCTCAACTCGTAAGGTAGTGTTAACTATATGGTTATTGGCTAGCAATCCTGAGTTGTCAACTGTACATATCTATAGTTTGTAAAGAGAACAAAACAACCCAGACAGATTCTTTTTTTTTTTTTTTTTGGTTTCTTGAGACAGGGTTTCTCTGTGTAGCCCTGGCTGGCTGTCCTGGAACTCACTCTGTGGACCAGGCTGGCCTCGGAACTCAGAAATCTGCCTGCCTCTGCCTCCTGAGTGCTGGGATTAAAGGCGTGCGCCACCACGCCCGGCTGGTTTAAAACTTTTTAAAGAAACTGTAGAACTCATCCTTGTCAGCAAAGCAAAGAACTTCTGCATCAATGGAAGTCTAAGAACTCTCTGGACCTAAACGCAATTTGCAACACTCTGTTATTTTTTTGTATGTTTAGAATGCTGAAATGTTTTTGAAGTTAAATAAACAGCATTACATTTTTAAAACTGAAAGAAAAAAAAGAAAGAAAGAAAAGAAAAGAAAATGCCCCACAGACCTGATTACACACAGATCTGACCTGTTCTCTGGTCTGGTTCCCTCTTCTCAGGTGAAAGTAGTTGTGTTGACAACAGAAACCAAACAACGTACAGGCTGATTACAGGAGCTCCTCAGACAAAAGACGGCTGCCACCTGAGGGTGTTCTCTGAAACACACAGATACACACCAAGGGAAGGGAAGCCAAGAAGGTTAGTGGGTGCTGATGTGGACAGAGCTGTGGCATTTTGGAGTCCTGTGATGAAAGCAGTTTAGAGACAATTCTAGAATTTTGGTTTCTTTAAATAAAAAAAAAAGAACAACAAAAACACACAGAAATAGGTCTGGAGAGATGGCTCAGTGGTTAAGAGCACTGAGTATTCTTCCAGAGGTCCTGAGTTCAATTCCCAGCAACCGCATGGTGGCTCACAACCATCTGTAATGGGATCTGATGCCTTCTTCTGGTGTGTCTGAAGACAGCAACAGTGTACTCACATAAAATGAATAAATAAATCTTTTTTTTTTAAGTAACACAAATATTAAGAGCATGTTTTCGTTTTAACCCCAGGTGTGGGATGTGGGGCTGCTTCGGACTGTCCACAGCAGCTGACTATGATTTGCCTCGTGCACTAGCAGAGGTGTGGTTTTGCCAGCTGCAGGTAGTTTTTGCCACTGTGTGAAGTTTGGAATTCTGGTAACTTTTCAGAGAATATATACATGCTAGGCCCCTGAGAGGTGGGTGGGCTGTTGTTAGTGGTCACAATTTAAGTAGTCTTGAATAAAGAAGAAACAAGAAATTACATATCCTTTCAGCAAAGATCAAGCTTGCTCCAAGGATCTCAAGGCCAATAACCAACAGGAAGTCGTCTAATGATAATGTCCCCCTTTCCCCTCTGTCCTTTTCTCTCTTATCTAGTGTTAGGGCTTGAAAGGGGGGAGGAAAGAAGAACCCAAAATGTAGCCAAAGCCAGGCTGCAAACTAGGGTGGTGACGAAGCATGACAGGAGTTTAACCACCACATTGAACCCCAAAGCTAACATGCCACATCCAAAACCCTCAAAGACTTGCTGTGGGGCCGTTATTTACTCAGATGTGCACAGCTGCGTACCTCATGTCAGCAAGGCTAACACCTCAGTTTCCGTGACAAACATACGCTCAGTGCGGTCCATCCACACACTGAAATACTCAATCACAAACAGGGGTGAAGCTCTGACACCTCACACTGTGGAGGGGCCTTGAAGACATGGTGCTCAGTGAGAGACCAGGACACAAAAACACACAGTGTGGTGTTCCATGACAGGGAGAGGGGAAGAGCTGGGGTGATGACAAACTGACAAGCGGGTTCCCCAGCAGAGCTGCCAGGAGCTGAGCCACCATGCACTTGCGGGCGGGCGGGGGCTTGAGCCACAGGAGGGATTGTGGCATGGTCGATGGGGACTGAACCCAAAGTCAGAATCCTGTGGGCCCTGCTCTTCCTGTCCCCCGAGAGTCTATGTCTCCATGCAGGGCAGTTTGATTGTTCTTCAGTGTTCTGCAGCTCCAGGAAGGCAGGCAGAGGGGAGCTAGGGTTGGGTCATGAAAACCAGATGGTCAAGATGTCTATCAGAGAGGCCATGACATCTGTAATTGGACACAGATACTATGTCCCTAATCTCAGAGGGTTCCTAGCATCATGGAGAGACTCAGGAAGAGCTAGCTCCCTTCATTCAAGCCAATTGCAATGGCCAGGTATGGTGCTGAAGCCTGCAGCCCCAGCATTTGTAAGGCAGATTCAGGGGGCATAGAGACACCCTACTTCAAAAAACAAGGGGCTGGAGCAATGGCTCAGCAGTAAGAGCACTGACTGCTCATACAGAGGACCCAGGTTCAATTCCCAGCACCCACGTGGCAGCACACAAACATCTGTAACTTCGCCCCCTTTTGGCCTCTGTGGGTACAACACACACACACACACACACACACACACACACACATGAAAGAGTTCAAAATGACTAAAATTTTAAAATAGAAGAAAACACTTTAACTACAATTTGTTGATTAGCAGTCAATAAATCTGGGACAGTGGGGGAAAACTTCTAAGAAGCCAGAGACGAACACGGAGGGGCTAGGATGTTCCCAGAGCAAGATGAAAGGATCTAATAGATGTAAAAATGTCAATTTCCTCTCTACAAATCCATACATTTTTATTTCAATGTCAGTCAAAACCCCAGCTCAATGTTCCCCTATGTTTTGCCTCTTGTGGCTGAAATCAAATGTAGTCTTGTTTTTTTTTCCCCTATAGATTGAGGACAGTACAATTATTCTAAAATTCATGTGTGCCAGGCATATCCTATGGGCCAGACGCCTAAGGGAAGGCAGGCAGGAAAACTGCCAAGTCCTAGGCTCGTCATGCCTAAAGGAGCCAGCAAGATGGCTGACTTCCATGTGCATCTGGTATAGAAATGATTACATAGAGAGATGAAACATATATATTGTAGGACATTAATTTTTTTGTTTTCGTTTTTAAGACAGGGTATCTGTATGTAACCTTGGCTATCCTGGAACCTGCTCTGTAGACCAGGCTGGACATGAACCCAGAGATCCACCTGCCTCTGCCTCCCCTCAGGAGTGCTGGGATTAAAGGCATGCACCACCATCGGTCTGATTTAATCTTTACATCTCTGTGTATGTTTATGCAGGAGCCTGTGAAGGCCCAAAGAGGATGTCTGATCCCTGGATATTTAGTTGCCATATTTGGGTACAGGAGACCAAATTTGGGTGTTCTTTAACCATGTAGACTTCCCTCCAGCCCTAAATTAAAGTTTAAATAACTATAGATTACAATATTGTTGATCAGAAGGTTAACCAAAGCATGGATTACCTGATCAGATAATGGGATTTCTTATTTCTGGTGGAAAGACATTTGCTAAGATAAATATAAGGACAGGAATTCTCCATGTCTTTGTTGCCCTGCCCTACCCCAGACACGCACAGTTGGTGGGTCTGCAATGTCCATCATGTCCATTGGCAAGCTAGGAAACCATTGTTTGGCTTCTTTTTGAGACAGAGCCTCGTGGAGCTCTGCTACATCTGCTACTGAGGATGACCTTGAACTCCTGATCCTCCAGCCTCAGCACCTCACTAGGGTATTGCAGGCAAAAGGGCTCTACCCCAGAGCTATGTCCCCAGTCGTAAGGTAGCATTTGGGTTAGTGGTGTGTGTGCTGGGTCAGTGGTTAGAGCGCCAGTTGCTCTTGTAGAGGACCCAGGCTTGATTCCCAGCCCCCACACAGTGGTCCACAACCACCTGAGATCCGATATTCTCATCTGGCCTGTGTGAGCACCAGGCCACACATGTGCTACACAGACACACATGCAGACATCCATATATGTAAAGATAATATATAATATTTTAAAAAGATGAGGACCCTAGTTCAAATCACCAGCACCTACAAAAGAGCCAGTTGTACAAGCGTTCACTGTAGCCTCACCTCTGGGGAGGCGAAGAAAGGAGGGGTCTGTCTGGGTCTGATTTGTCAAATTCCAGGCTCATCAAAAGCAACTGAGGAAGGACAACATCTGCTTCAGTCTATGCCCCACCCCCACCCCACAGGAGTGCACAGGAACACACACACACACACACACACACACACACACACACACACACACACGCACGTGCCATGTGCGAACCCAGCATGATGTGAACCTTTCAATCCCACTTCAGAGGCAGAGGCAGGCAGATCTCTGTAAGTTTGAGCTCAGTCTGGTGTATAGTCAGTTTCTGGACAGCCAGGGCTATGCTGCAAAGAGAGACCCTGTGTAGTGGCTATCTCTGGTTGTCAACTTGACTATATTTGCAATGAACTACAATCCAGAATTGGAAGGCTCACCAGTGACCCTAACCTGGAGGCTTGGAAATAGAAGTCTCTGATCTGGATCTTGGTATGGAGATCTTGATAGCATATCAGCTATGGACTAAAGGTGTGTGATTAAGAAAGAGAGATCTCCGAGCTCAAGATCATCTGGGATTAAAGGTGTGAGATTAAGACAGAGATCCCCGAGCTCAAGATCATCTGGGATTAAAGGTGTGATGGCACACACCTTTAATCTGGGTTACACCTTCTGCTGGAGACTATATAAGGACACTGGAAGAAGGGAGACTGGCACTCGCTCCTTCACCTGTTCACAGTGTGGGACTGAGTAACTGCTAGATCCTTGGACTTCCATTCACAGCTACTACTGAACCATTGTTGGGAATTGGGCTGCAGACTGTAAGTCTTACATATAATAAATAAAAATTTAAAAAAAAATCTAAAAAAACCCAACCAAAAATAGAAGAGAGGAGTAGAGGATAATGAGGGAGAAAGAGAGCTTGCTAATTTCATGGTATCATTTTCTTTAAAAGTAAAATAAAATTGTATTCTTTTGTGTGTCTGTGCCTGTGTGAGTGCATGTGACATATACAGCTGGTGGGGAACGCTTGATGAAGGCGCTGAGAATGGAACCCGATCCCTCCTCAAGAGCCTTTCCAAACCTCAGAGTCACATCCAGCCCTACCTTTTTGATTCGGGGGGTGGGGGTGGGGGGTTGTGACATAGCTCAGACCTTGAACTCCAGATCCTCCAGATTCCACCTCCCAGGTCTGGATGCCAGATGTGGCCGCCACACCCAGCTGGGGAGTTCCCATCTTTGCGAAACAATGTCAACAGTCATTGCTTTGCACTACAATGTTTCCCTCTGAGTCTTCCCTCCCCTGAAGATGGGTTATTTTCTATCAGAACAGCAGCAGGGCAGCTGGGCATGGTCTTGTAGCTGAGGGCAATTTCATCCCCAGCTGCTCTTGTGAACTTCTCCCAAGTCCCACACAATCTGATCGGCAGCTGCATGCCCTAGACTACAAGATATGTCCAGACACTCTCAGGGTCAAGCAGCCTGATACATTTTGTAGGCTTGTGCTCATCAGTCAGGTTCATCTCCCCACAGTGTGCACCCTCACCTATGTGCTGTTGGTAGAATAAAAAAACAAACCAACAAGGGTACTTATTTCCCACCCTGGAAGCTTCCCCCATGGCCTGGTGGGAACTGCCCAGTGAACTTTCCCCACAAAACCGATAATTGATCCTCAATCAGATATTCAAATATGCTCTGGGAGCCTCAGCCTCAGCACCAGCGACCTCCAGGATGAGTGAGGCTTCTGTGGGTCTTTTACCTCTCACTTCCGCCATCCTCCCCCTTTATTCTAGCCCCCACTCCCCACTCTGCTGAAGACTTGTAAGTATCTTTTGGTCTTAAGACTCCCCTGGGAAGCCTAGTTCCAAATGAGGTGTAAAAAGCTAACACACACACACACTCACACAGCGCTGGGTTAAAATCAATATTCTCTTCACAGCTCCATCGATGAACAAGCGTCTTCATTTATTAATTATGAAGGGGGATCTCGGAGCTGCTGGCTCCTGCCTGTGCCGGGCCATGGTGGTCTCTCTGCCCCCATTGCCTGCTTCCCCATGGCTGGGACTGTGGAATCCATAGTCTGCACCCTGAGATCAGGAAGAGGCTGGGAGGGATGCTCAGCCTCATCTGTCCCAGTGACTTGGTTTTTACTTCTGGCTCTTCCTTCCATCTTGCCCAGAATATAAGCTCTGTGGGGCTCAGCACCACCTGCTCCTCACCACAGAGCTCCCAGCGTGGGTCACATCTGCTTAAGATGCTGGCCCCATTGTGAAGTGAAGATATCAGGAACATGAGAGAACACTGTCACTCACCACTGTCTACCCATCTAACCCTCTGCTCACCCACCTATCCATCCTTCCACCATCCGCAAGCATTACATCATCTTCCCAGCCATCTCCATCCACCTGCTCTCCAATCTCTCTATTTACACTCCATCCATCTACCCACCCACCCACCCATCCACTCACCAGGCACCACCTTCCCTAACCTTGTGACTCAGCCTGTGTGATGCTGGCAACCTCACATCCATGGATGGATGAGTGGATAGATACATGGATGGATGGGTGGGTAGATGGATGGGCCGGTAGATGGGTGGGTGGGTGGATGGGTGGGTGGATGGATGAATGGGTGAATTGATGGGTGGATGGATGGGTGGGTTGATGGATGGATGAATGGATGGATGGATGGGTGGGTAAATAGTGGGTGCATGGGTAATGGGACAGGGAACCTGGGGTAGAGTTTGAAGGAAGTTTCCAGAGGAGAGGGCAGCTGTATGAAAATGGGGGAACTCTTGCTCCAGTGGCTAGTGTATCCCTTCCCCTTCCTCCCCTCTTTCCAAGCATGTCTTATGAGTCACAGGTGCTGTGGCTAAACAGGTGGTTCTGGGGAGGCCTGAGCAGGGAGTGAGGTCGCCAGAATCACACAGGTTGAGTCACAAGGTTAGGGAAAGTGGTGCCTGGTTAGGTGGTGCCTGGTGGTGTTGGTGGCTGAGGAAGGTGGCTGCTGCCCCAGTCTCTGTGACTCCCTATTGAGGCCTCCCCTCTGCCTTCCACCCTCCAGGGCTCCCAAGGTCCCTGCAGGCTGTGCACACTGTCCTGTCCTCCTGAGCAGCCCCTCGGCTCCTCGCAGCCTATCCTCTCTGCGGGGTCCCGGGAGGATTGGGGCGCCCTGCACGGGGTGCGGAGCTGTCAGCGCGGCAGGGAGGGTGCTCCCGCGCCCAGGTCGATGAGAGTGGGGGGCCCAACCTGCGGTTTACACTGAATCCGCAAAACTCACCCGAGCTTGAAAAGTGCTCAATACGCCATCGATCGATCGGCGCTGCTGATCGGTGCGCTGCTGCAGTGGGCTGGGGGAGGCGGTCAGAGCAGACCCTCCCCTCCGTCCCCCTCAGCCCTGGACAGGGCGGGGAAGGAGTGGGAAGCGCGGCCCCCCCGGGAGGAGTCCCAGGCCCACACAGCGTTCCAGGCAGTTACACCAGGGTCTGGCTCCTAGGCTAGTGGATGCCGGGGTCCCCGCAGCTTCCCCAGACCCGGCCTTAGTGGCCTAGAGTTACACAAAGCTCTAGGTGCATCCATCCCATCACCACATAAACCAGGCCTGGTGATGTCTGCCTGCTCTGGGGAGGTGAAGGTAGGAGGATCAGGGATTCAAGGTCATCCTCAGCTACATGAGGAGTTGCAGAAGGACAGCCTAAGATTCAGGAGGGCCGTCTGTAAATAAGCAAACAACCACTTTTAGTTCCCAGCTCTTTTGGGTGACTCAGAATAGAAATGAGAAAGGGGGGGGCGTGGGTCCCACTCCGTGCTTGCCACGGAAACCTGCATTCTGAGCTCCAAGGCCCGAGTAAACAGCAGGCCAGGGCGGGGCAGGTGTGAAGCCCAGCGCTGGTAAGGAAGGATCCCCAGTGTTTGCTAACTAGCATCTAGCCAAACCAGTGAACTCAGGGATCAGTGAGGGCGCCCAAAGGTGGTGGAGAAGCCTGGGAGGCGGAGGCAGGCGAATCTTGAGGAATTTGGAGCCAGCGTGGGCTATATAGTTGGATCCTGGCTCAAAACAAACAAAAAATTAGGAGGCAGTGTGGCACTGACCTCTGACCTCCGCATGAGGGGGCTGGTCCCCTGGGTGACCTTGAATTGGTTTCTTAACCTTTCTGTGCCTCAGATGTTCAGTGAGCACAGAGGTCTTTAGCTTTCCCATTCCACTCCCACCCTAACCATTTACACCCAGATGCTCATAGTTCTTTCAGCTCTGTGACCTGTCCTGCTGAAAGTCTAGTCACATGCACCCAGCCTGCCTTGCTCCTCCTTCAGCTTACTGCTGACATCCAGCCTTGTCAGGACAGCCATCCTCCTGCTTGCCCAACCCCATCTCATTTCTAAGTCCTCTCATCTTCCACTTGTTTTGTCTTTTTGAGAATGGATTTCTCGCTATAGCCCTGGCTGTCCTGAAACTCATTCTGTAGACCAGGCTGGCCTTGAACTCACATAGATCCTCCTGCCTCTAAAGTCTTGTGCCACCACACCTACTCTTTTTCTTGAAGGCAGATCTCCCTAGCTTTCAGGCTACATGGTTCTCTCTCTCTCTCTCTCTCTCTTTCCCTGTCTCTTTCTCTCTCTCTCTCTCTCTCTCTCTCTTTCTCTCTAGTGAAGTTGGCACAGCCAAAAAAAGCATCGTTCCCCCCTGGCTCCCCTTGCCTCTGAGCTCAGACCCAACCCCACAGCAGTTCCCAGAGCTAGCCCATCAGTACCCCCTCCCTCTGACCCCCACTGGAGCCCAGGGCCTCCCTGTACCCACCTTCATCTCCTCAGCTAAGATCCGGTGGCTGCACTCACTCCTGTGTGAGGAAAATGGATTTCTTTGGATTTGGGACCAATCAAGAAAGCCCCATGGTGTGTGGCACATAATGGGAGACCTGGAGGGTGAGGAGGCAGGACTTTCAGACATTGTCAAAGGAGGTCTTTAAAGCCTGAAGTAGTGGTTCCTGCTTTTAATCCCAGCTTTCCAGAGGCAGAGGCAGGAGGATCAGGACTTCAAGGTCATTCTTCCATACTGTACTGGCTGGTTTTGTGTCAATTTGACACAAATTAGAGTCATCAGAGAGGAAGGAGCCCCCAGTTGAGGAAATGCCTTCATGAGATCTAGCTGTGGGGCATTTTCTCAATTAGTAATCAGTGGGAGAGGGCCCAGCCCACAATGCAAATAAAGCACTCACATACAAAAATAAATCTTTTTCAAAAAGATTTTTAAAAGTCATCCATCTATACATTGGAGTACTATTCAGCCATGAACAAGCTCTCAAGACTTGGAGCAGAGGGCCTTGGGGATATTTGCTCCCTGAGAGATCCAAACACAAAAGGCATAGTGTTGACTCCATGACAGGAAATACTGAGAACAGGCAACCCAAAACAAGGAGTGGATTTGTGAGCTAGGGACTGAAACAAGATGGTGGTTGTCAGGACGGGCGTTATGGGCGGCTGAGTATTCTGGGAGGAGACAGTGTACCTCGTGCCAACATTTCATAGTTTGAAAGAATTAGCTTCATGTTCCATTACTTTCACCTCATTATAACACAGGCATGTGTGTGCAAGTATGCCTACCCCTGGGAATTGGGCAACAATCAGGACCCCCACTTCTGCACCTGTATGAGTTCAGGGGTGAGGGGTCTTTACTTTCTACTCCCTTCCTCCCATTGTATCCGGGAGATCCACTCAACGCAGCTCTCTTGCTGTTTGCCCAAACCACATTCTCAGGCACAGCCCCACTGCACAGGCCGGGGACTGACAGTGTCTCTCCCTGCATGGAACCTTCGAGGGGTGCAGGTCACTGAGTGGAGAGGTAATAGGAAGATGGCCCCAGGCTCCTGGATTAGACTCAGAGCAAGTGATCACAAGGATCCTATGGGGACTGCTTGTGTAAAATGCACAACTGTTGTGTTTAAGGGCTTCCTAGGTTCCACGTGGTCTTTGTAAATGTGACCTGATCAGAATGCAGTCAGAGTTTCTGGATGGATTAGTAACAGTAATGACATGTGTCCTTAGGAAAAGAGGCTCGGCCAGCTGGTCTACAAAGTGAGTTCCAGGACAGCCAGGGCTACACAGAGAAACCGTCTGGAAAAACCAATTTTAAAAAAAGGGAAAAGAGGCTCTGCAGGACCTGGAGGCCCCTGTAGGACTGAGTCAGGAGCTGTATGTGGAGGCGACCAGCCAAGGAAGGCTAGCAACCATTTGAAGCAGCAGAAGCAAGAGGAACACTTTACAGTGCCCACACTCTGAGGACTCCATGCCCACACTTTGAAATACCCAAATACCACTTTCCAAGGTCTGGAAACAGCCTGTCAGTCCCACCAGCACCTTTGCTTCTCATTTCCAACCCCCAAACTCTGCTTGGTTTGAGGGGGCTCAGCAAGGCCCAGTTAGCAGCTCATGGCTACAGAGTTGTCTGGAAGTAGGAGTGCCACTGTGGGCTCAGTGAAGAGTGTGGGGCTCCCTCTCCAACCTCCCAAGACCGTGCAGAAAACATGGAAAACATGGGCCGAGGTTCCTCCGGCAACCCGGGGAAAACTTCCTGACTTACAACAAACACATCCAGCTCAAGTTCGATGAATCCAGACAGGGAGGGGGGGATATAAAAGTAGGCAGGTGAGAAGCCACCCCGCTGTCCCCACTCTCCAGACCTCTCCGGTCCCTGTCCAGAACGCCCCCTGGTCCACAATCGTGCTCCCAGCTGGGGCGGCGGGTTTCGAACCTACGCCCCCGGGAGCTGCGGAGAGGGAAGCTACCTCAAGTCGTTATCTGGGGGCCGCGCAGGCGATCGATGGCCCGCGGGCGCCAAGCCCCTGTGCGCCCCGTTGCGCATGCTTCGGATCGACCGCGCCCCGCAGCCCCGCCGACCCCGCCCCTCTGCCCACGGGTTGCTAGGCAACCGCTGTGTGAGCGCTCTCATTGGCCGGCGCTCCGGGCGCGGTCAGCCGGTCAGCGGGGCTCGGGGCCTGGCTCCGGGCGCGGGTCGATGCCGCCGTCCCCTGACCTTCCCCGGACGCGCGGCGGGGATGGCGGCAGAGGAGTTATATTGACCCGTTTCTTATCTCAGGGATGCAGGGCGGAGGGGGGAGCTGCCGAGGCAGGTCGGGGTGGCAAACCCGGAAAACCGAGAGCGGGACAGTGCTGCGGTGACCAGATACCCCGGAGGCTGGAGAGGGAGGAGGACGGGGAGGATCCCTGGAGGCCACTTGAGTGAAACCCTCGGTGCTTAAAGGCTTCAGACTCTATCTTCATTTCCCTGGGGTTCAGATCTTCTTTGCAGATGTGACCCCACACACACACTCCTGTCAGTCTGAGGTCAGAGTGCAGGGGGCGGGGCCAAAGTCAGGGCATCTGTGCCACACTAAGGCCCTCATCCAGCAGCACGGGGACCCCACAGCCTCTGGCAGTAAACAGAGACAATTATTTAAATTTAAATTATTTAAGTTAAATTGCATGGTGAGCGTTTTGTGAATTATATTTGTGTATGTGTTATTTGTCGTGTGCATGGAGACCAGAGGACAATTTCTGGCAATCAGATCTCTCCTTCCACTATGTGGCTACTGGGAATGGAACTCAAGTTGCCTCTCTACCCACTGAGCCATCCTGTGGGTCACTGTTGATGATCCCAGGCCTCTGTTGCTGAGGCAGGAGGATCAACAGTTCCAGGCCAGTCTGGACTATAGAGGGAAAGCCTTTCTCAAAATAGAAAAACAAAACAACCCACTAACTGCTGTGTTTGTGGTGGAGGACTCTCCTAACATGCAAAATAAAACAGAAATGTGTGCTAGCGTCGGCAGCAAGTATACTAAGATGGGAATGTTACAGAGATTAGCCTGGCCACTGCCCAAGGATGACACTCGAATTCGTGGTGCACGCCTTTAATCCCAGCACTCGGGAGGCAGAGGCAGGTGGATTTCTGAGTTCGAGGCCAGCCTGGTCTACAGAGTGAGTTCCAGGACAGCCAGAGCTACACAGAGAAACCCTGTCTGGGGAAAAAAAAAAAAATCCAGAACAGAAATGCAGTTTGGGGCTAGGATCTCAGTATGTAAAGCAGACGACCATACTCCTAGCAGGCCAAGAGGGTCTGGTTTCATCCTCAGAACCGAAATAATACTACAAAGTATAATAGAGACTATCAAAAGCTAGGCCAGGGCCGATGGTACCCACACGCAATCCCAGCACTCAGGAGGAAGAAGCAGGCCAGTCTCTGTGAGTCCGAGTCTACCTTAGTCTACAGAGTGAGTTCCAGGACAGCCAGGGCTACATAGTGAGGCCCTGCCTAAATCAATCAATCAATCAATCCATCAATCAATCAAATTAAAGAGCTAGATAAATCAAAATCCAGAGCCAAGCATGGTTTTATCCACCTGATATCCCCTCTACTCCTGAAGCCGAGGCAAGAGAATTTCACTTCAAGTCTATCTTGGGCTACAGAGGAAGTTCAAGGTCAATCTGGACCGTTTAGTAAAGTCCTGTGTCCCCATAGAGAGTAGGGGCCAATGGCTGATGCCACCAAGCCTGGTGACCTGAATTCCACCCCAGGACCCCACTGGTGGCCAGACAGGGCCGACTCCAACATTTGTTTTGGCATGTCACACAATAAATATAACTATAATAAAAATTATTTTTAGGGATCTAGAGAGATGGCCCAGCAGTTAAGAGCACTGACTGCTCTTCCAGAGGTCCTGAGTTCAATTCCCAGCAACCACATGGTGGCTCACAACCATCTGTAATGGGATCTGATGCCCTCTTCTGATGTCTGAACAGAGCAATAGTGTAATCACGTACATAAAGTAAATAATTCTTTAAAAAAATATTTTTAAGTAAATGAGGGCTTGGTGTGGCTGAGTGGTGAGGTACTAAACTCACTCCCTCGGAGGGGTCTCTTAAGACTAAGCTCAGTCTAGTACTTTAAGGACACACTAGAGAACCCTGATCCACTGACGGCACCCAGGTGCCTATACCTGGGAGGAGGGAGTGGGGCCTCCAACCTAGAACAACAAGCTCCAAGCTCAGGAAGACCCTGTCTCAGAAAAAACACGGTATAGATTGAATGAGAAAGACAATTGACTTCCATACCAAGACTACACACACACCCAGTCATACATACACACACTCACACATACACACAATCACACAAACACAGAGACATTTCATATACACACAGACACATACATACACAAACTCACATATATCACACCACACACACACACATACACATACACACACACCACATACACACCACACTTAGATCATCGCTGTGAATCTCACAATTCCCTCCAAGCCTCAGCAAGAGTAAGGAGGAAGCAGTTTTGACTCATGCCATATGACTGCCTTTGAAGACACAAAAGAGAAAAAGAGACGGTGGCACGATGGCCCAGCGGTAAGAAGGCTTGCTGCCAAGCCTGGTGACCTGTGTTTGATTCCTGGCACCTACACGATAGTAGAGAGTGGAAACTCCATGTGCACATAAAAAGTAAATAAATGGCTTTTTTCCCCTGCCGCCGCCGACTTGCGTGGAGGCAGAAGCTCGGGTGCGTTCAAGATTCGGCGTCACCCGTGATCCAGCGCCATGGCCCCATGGCCAAGGAAGGCATAGCTGCTGGAGGTGTAATGGACGTCAACACTGCTCTACAAGAGGTGCAGAAAACCGCCCTCATCCACGATGGCCTAGCACGTGGCATACTCGAAGCTGCGAAAGCCTTAGACAAGCACCAAGCCCATCTCTGTGTGCCCTCATCCAACTGTGATGAGCCCATGTATGTCAGGCTGGTGGAGGCACTTTGTGCTGAGCACAAAATCAACCTGATAAAGGTTGATGTCAACAAGAAACTAGGGGAATGGGTAGGCCTCTGTAAAATCGATCGAGAGGGGAAACCACGGAAAGTGGTTGGTTGCAGTTGTGTAGTGGTTAAGGACTATGGCAAAGAATCTCAGGCCAAGGATGTCATCGAGGAATACTTCAAGTGCAAGAAATAAATAGATTTTGGCTCATTTTTCTCTTCTTGTAAAAAAAAAGTAAATAAATGAAAATGTAAAAATGAAAATAAAAGAAAGAAAAGGAAGCAGTCTGTAGAAGCTGGTCTGTGGGTGCCTGACTGTCTGTGGGAGCCTGTCTGTGGGTGCCTGACTGTCTGTGGGAGCCTGTCTGTGGGTGTCTGTCTGCGAGTATCTGTCTGCAAGTGTTTGTCTGTCTGTGGGTGTCTGTCTGTGGGAGCCTGTCTGTGGAAATCTGTCTGTGGGAGTCTGTGTGAACCTGTCTGTGGGTGTTTGTCTGTGGGAGCCTGTCTGTGGGTGTCTGTCTGTGGGAGCCTGCTTGTGGGTGTCTGTGGGAGCCATTACAGTCCCCTGAGCATGGCTGTGGCTATCCTGCTGCAGCTTTGCCCAGGTGCCACATCTGGTCTCTACTTGCTGCCTCTGCTCCCCTCTGTGCCCCTCTGCTCCCCTTCCCCCTCCCTCCTCCCCTCTGCGCCCCTCTGCGCCCCTCCCCAGTTTCTGCCTGTCAGCTCCTCAGGGTTGGAGCATGAGCCACTGACCAGGCTGTGCGGGGTTATTTCTGAATGCAGACACTGGGATTCAATTTTTATCTTAACCTGGTTATCACGTCGGGATGGGGAGGGAGGCAGGGGGCCTTGTGGAAGATAAAAGGCGGCTCTCATCAAAGGATGAACTGGTTGGCCACTGGATGAGGTCCCTTCTAATGGAGCCAGGGCTATGTGGTGGGCTGGAGGACAGTGCCTGTATGGGAGTCTGGGGGAGGCTTAGTGACAGGTGCGCTGAGTGTGCGTGATTGAGCCGGCCCTCTCTGTGCCTTGACTTTTGTTCCTGTATTTGTGACTGTGCAGCAGGAGTTCACACTGTCATCCCGGCACACCGGATCGCCCAAGGCTGGAGTCTTGCTATATGAGTTAGATGTCAGCCTAGGAGGTAGAGTAAGACCTTGTCTCACACAAAGAAAACTGGAGATGTGTTTGCATATACCCTTTATCCCAGCACTTGAGAGGCAGAGAGACAGGTGGGTCTCTGTGAGTTCCAGGCCAGTTTGGTCTACTGAGGGAGACCGAGTCTCAAACAAAACAACCAAATAAGACTGGAGAGGTGGTTCAGTGGTTACAGCACTGGCTGCTCTAGCAGAGGATATGGGTTTGGGTCCCAGCACCTACATGGGGCCTCTGAAATCCAGCTCCAAGGGACCTAGAGCCCCCTTCTGGCATCTGTGGGTACTGCACCTGCGGCAGAGACAAAGCACCCATAAATAGTCAAATAAATATAATTTAAACGCTAAAATGAATGAGGTGGAGAGGGCACTGATGTCACCTCTGACTTCCATACCATATGTGTGCGTGCACACACTCACACACAAATAAATTATGAGTGTCAGAGACTAGCTGGTAAGGGCACTTGTGGACAAGTTTGATTCCCTGGGTTCAATACTGGGATCCATGTGGCGGGGACCCCGGGCACCTGCACGTGCACCATGCTGTGTGCTCTATCACAATCACAAAGTACAGTAATTAAAAGTCAGTAAGACTGAGCTCGCCTCCCACAAATCAAAGCAGCCCGGCATGGTGGGACATACCTGCCATCCCAGCATGCACCACAGTGGAGAAGACAGCAAGAGCTGCAGGCAGGGGCATCAGAAGTTCAGGGGCATCACCTGTGCTGTTTGAGGTCATAGGTGTGCACCAGCTAGCCTCTTATGTGGTGCTGGACATCGGAACTCAGGGACCTTGCTTTAAATTAACTGAGCTGTCTCCCTAGTCCATGGTGCTTGCTTGAAATTCTGTAGAATTATTTATTCACTAATGTGTGCATGTATGAGCTCCTGTGCACGTGGAAGTCAGAGGACCACTTAGACGAGCAAGTTCTCACCTTCTGCCGTGTGTGCGTGTGTGCATGTGTGTGTGTGTATGTGTGTATGTGTGTATGTGTGTGTGTGTGTGTGTGTGTGTGTGTGTGTGTGTGTGTGTCCTGGGCTTGAACCCTGGTCCTCAGGCTTGGTGGGAAATACCTTTACCTATTGAGCCATCTCAATAGACCCTGCTTGTCTGATTTTTGAGCCAGAGTCTTGCTTTGGAGCCCAGCTATTCTCCAACTCCCTACTTATCCAAGAGTGACTTTAAATTCACTGCAATCCTTCTGCCTCAGCCTCCCTGTGCTGGGATAGCACGCCACCACACTTGGCATATAAGGCTCTTCCTTCATACACCTTGCTCAGGTCCCAGGACCTGGAGCTGGGCTGGAGGACAGAGGAAATGACTGTGGATTGCACCCCATGGACACCACCCCAACACCAGCACACACAGGCCGAGTGACCCAGCGTGGACCGCCTCCCGTGGAACTGAGGCCCAGGCACTGTGCTCCTGCCCCATCCTCACTGGCTTCACCCCCAGGCTGAGTCCCAGCTAGGTGACAGGCTGAGTATCCACTGGAGGTGACCAGGTGCATGGATTTCTGAAGGAGTCTCCCCAGCTGGCCATTTTATTAACCCAGTTGGATGGATCAAGTGATGGGCAAGTTCACTCCCCCTACCTCCTGCCTCCATCTCCAGGGACCAGGCTGCAATGTCCCAAGGAGGTGAAGGCACAGCAGATCCTCTTAGCCAAAGATCACCTTCCACACACCAGTCAATACACTCATAGACTGGCCAGCTAGATTTTTTAGGGAGTGATACACAGTCACCAGCAAAATTCAAAAGGGCCAGCAGGGCGTGGTGGCACACGCCTTTAATCCCAGCACTTGGGAGGCAGAGGCAGGCAGAGTTCTGAGTTCGAGGCCAGCCTGGTCTACAGAGTGAGTTCCAGGACAGCCAGGGCTACACAGAGAAACCCTGTCTCGAAAATAAATATTACAAAAGAAGAAGAAGAAGAAGAAGAAGAAGAAGAAGAAGAAGAAGAAGAAGAAGAAGAAGAAGAAGAAGAAGAAGAAGAAGAAGCCAAAAATAATTTAAAAAGAAAAAAGAAAAGTCTTTGCCTTCTTAAAATGAGAAAGTGTTCTGCAGCCAAGGCTGACTTCCAAGCCACAGCAGTCTTCTGCCTCAGTCTACCAAGTGCTGCAAGTGTACCTGCAAAATAGCTCGTCTGGTGGAGGGTTTTCTGTAGAGACCAAATGTCCTAAAAGTAAATATAGTGTATGAGTGTGATGTGGGGGTGGAGCCCCTGCCTTGAATCCCCCAGTGAGGGATTGGGGCGTGGTTTCGGGTGCCTTTCTAGCCTGAGTAAGGCTCTGGGTTTCTCCCCAGTACCAAAAAGAAAAAAGGGGGAACCAAGATAAGCACCTGCAGTTGCTCTCAGTTCTCCTTAATCCATCTAACCCTTGTGCTTCCCGACCCTCTAGTCTTTGCCTATATTGTTTCTGACTACTGTCTCCCTTTTCCCACTGGGTGCAGCCCCAGGCCTCCCTCTCTGGCTGTGGTTGAGCATCTCCCACCCTCGCACTGGGGTCCCCCCTCAGCCCAACACCCCACACCTGCTCCAGGCTCTGCACACGCATCCCTGGAGAGTACTCAAGTCCTCCTCTCCGATGGGGCTAGGAACATGAAAGTACGTTCCTCCGCCTCATGGGCGTGGGGGGGGGCGTGCAAATGGGGTGACCCCCTGGAAGGTGATTAGCAGATGTGTGGAGCTCTGCAGAGCGGTGGCCACGGCCCTTTCAAGGGCCCAGCGCCACCTCCTCTCAACGGGCCCGGGCGCCCACCGCCTGCGCCAGCCTCCAGCAGCCCATTAAGCGATTTTTTTTCTTCCACTTACAGCTCCAGCATTGACAAGAAGGTTCAATATCGTCCTTAGAAGAGACGTGGCAGCCGCCTCAGAAAAAAAAAAAAAAAAATCCCTCCTGCAGCCAACCCTCCCAGCACATCCTCGGGCTCTGCTACATGGAAGAGGGTCTAGCACCCCTGTCACACACACGCCCCCCCACCCCACCCCCACCCCCGCAGCCTGCCATGCTCAGCAGGACTAGGAGTCAAGGCTGGACTGCTGGGGGGGAGTGGGGGAGGAGCCATTGCCAACCTCAGATGAGGTCATCTCTCCCAGGAAGCCCTCCCAGATCACAAAACTGCAGGATTAGAAGTCTATCCCAGTGGGATGGTGCACACCTGTAACTCCAGTACTTGAGAGACCGAGGCAGGAGGATTGCTATGAGTTTCAGGCTAGTCTTGGCTATAGAGTGAGACTATCTAAAAGCTTCAAAAATGTAAAATGAGGAAGAGGAAGAAGAGGAGGGAGAGGAGGAGGAGGGAGAGGAGGTGGAGGAGGAGGGAGAGGAAGTGGAGAAGGAGGGAGAGGAGGTGGAGGAGGAGGGAGAGGAGGAGGGAGAGGAGGAAGAGAGAGAAGAGGAGGAGGAGGAGGGAGAGGAGGAGGAGGAAGAGGAGGAAGGTGCTGTTTTCTAGGCCTTGATGGCCTTGGGAACACAGGAAGCAGAGAAAGTCCCTCAGTTGGCACAGGAGCTATGTGGGGTCCTGCAGAGAGATCTTGATCCAACCACATCTGTAACAAGGAGGCAGGGCTAGCCCTTGGGCAGTCCTGGACTAGGGTCAGTTCCTAAGCCAGTGGAGCCAAGTCAAGTCTCAGGGGCCTTGACAGGCACAGGGGCAACTGAAGGAACATGAAGACCAAGCCCAGGGCTAACAGGTCTAGCATGTGGAAAAGACACGGGTGAGAGCACAGAGCTGCCACCGGGTGAGAGAGGGCTCAGGATAGGCAAGGTGAAGAGGCAGGGAGGCACCTGCATCTTCAGCCCCTGCTCCTACTATAGCCCTGAGAACACCCGCACCATGAGAGAACACCCACAGCATGAGAGAACACCCATTTTGTCTTGGGAAGGGTTTGGGAGACTCAGGGTCTGTAGAGCCCTCCCCCCCAATAACGTGGACAATGCTGTCTTGTTTTGGGGACTCACGTAGCCCAGGCTGGCCTCAAACTCATTGTGTCATAGGATGGCCTTGAACTTGGACCCCTCCCTCCTTCCTACTAAGGTGAGGACAGGAGAGCACTGCCTTTCCTCCCTGAAGATGCTGTGGGTGAAGGAGAGTCACTGGCTGGGATTTCACAGCGTCTGGGTGGGTCCAGAACACTGCAGTCTCCACAGAAAGGGGCTCCACAGGGCCACCAGGACAGATGGCTCAGTCAATGACCCCCACAATATAAATCCCAATTGGAACTGCTTGCTTTAAACAAAGAAAAACTGAGGCAAGATGTAATGATCTATAGCTCTCATTCCAGCACTCCAGATGCTGGGATTGTTGTGAGTTTGAGGTTGGCTAGGCTACATAGCAAGACCAAGACGCTGTCACAAAGAAAGAAAGAGAGAGAGAAAGAAAGAAAGAAAGAAAGAAAGAAAGAAAGAAAGAAAGAAAGAAAGAAGAGAGAGAGGAAGGAAGGAAGGAAGGAAGGAAGGAAGGAAGGAAGGAAGGAAGGAAGGAAAGAAAGAAGAAATTTGGGACCCAGGAAGAATGGCTTTCCCAGACTTCCCTCCTTTCAAACAGAATCTAGAATCTTCTTTCCAATAGACAGGGAGACAGGGCATTACTCTTTGTCTAAATAGTGAGTCATATACAGGTGATAAGACCAAGGAGCACCCAGGGAGCTCCTGGATCTGGGATGTGGGGCAGAAGTGGGTACCAGGTCCTCAGGACAGTAGTAAGGATGGGTTTGCAGATGCAGTTGAAGTTGTCTGGGGCTGCAGGGAGGGGGACTGGGCTCAGCACTGAAGAGGCTCCATCTTCAGAGAGGGAGGTTGAAGGTAGTCCTGGGAAGGCCCTCTGGGAGAGAGGGCCACGGTGGGAGGTGCCCTGCTGGGGTGTCAGGGTGCATTAAAAGGGGATGGGGGAGCCAGGCTTCCTCAGAGACGCCCAGGTGCTCCGTGTGAGGGAGCAAAACCCAAGCCTCTCCTAGGCGGCAGACATCAAGCATGGCTCCCCACCCCCACTCCTTCTAGGTTATTAATTTTTCAGAGAAGAAAATGCTTTTTGTATTTTTTTCCAGGCAAAATATTGATAATAGGCTTAATGTGAGTTTCCTGCTTTTGTGTGTGTGTGTGTGTGTGTAGAGAGAGAGAGAGAAAAAGAAAGAGAGAGAGAGAGAGAGAGAGAGAGAGAGAGAAGAAAGCTCCTGCTCTCTGCAGAGGCAGCCTCTCTCCTGCCCTGTCTGCAGGGACGCCTCGCACCCCAAGCCCCCCACCTCAGTCAGAACAAAGCCAGACGCCAGCCCGCCCCTAGCTGGGTCGATGCCCTGCCTGGGGAACCACAGCCTGCTTAAGTCTGCTGAAAATGTCTGCTTCTTTCTCTAGTAGCCTTGGAGATGCAGGGGGATAGGAACCTGTGCAGTTCACTCATAGGTCCAATTACTGGGCACCTACTGTGTGCGAATGCCCCGCAGGACTGAGAGCACAGAGGAGCTTAGGCCAGCAAGAGGGCTCAACCCAGGAAGGTGCCTGTTGCCAAGCATCACAACCCCTGCACCCATAAGGAGGAGAGGACACACACACACACACACACACACACACACACACACACTGTTGTCCTCTAATGTCCCCATGGCAGCCACAGCATGCATGCACACATACACAGTTGTAAACAAATGTAATACAAAACAGCCCCAAGTGTCCCAGGAAGCTGTGGTAAAGTCTGGTAAGGGATCCCTGAGGAGAAGCTTCCTCAGGGAAGAGGCTCTGGGCATGGAGGCACACCTGTTATGGCCCTGGACTACTTAAGGCAGGAGACTTGCTGGGAGTTCATTGCAAACTTGAGCTGCATAGTGAGACCTTGTTTGGTTTCTTTTTGTGTTTTTTGGTTTTTTGGTTTTGTTTTGTTTTGTTTTGAGGCAGGGTCTCTCTTTGTAGCTCCAGTTGGCTTGGAACTCTCCATATAGACCGATTTGGCTTCAAACTCACAGAAATCCTCCTACCTCTGGCCCCGGAGTGCTGGGACTAAAGGCATTGGCCACCATACCTGACCTTTTTTTCTTCTTCTTTATTTCTTTCATTCTTTCTTTTATTTGTTTGAGACAGGGCCTCACTATGAAGCCCTGGCTGTCCTGGAATTCTCTGTGTAGACCAGGCTGGCCTCTAAATCAGAGATACACCTTGTACTGGCTAGTTTTATGTGTCAACTTGACACAGGCTGGAGTTATCACAGAGAAAGGAGCTTCTGTTGGGGAAGTACCTCCATGAGATCCAGCTGTGGGGTATTTTCTCAATTAGTGATCAAGGGGGAAAGGCCCCTTGTGGGTGGGACCATCTCTGTGCTGGCAGTCTTGGGTTCTATAAAAGAGCAGGCTGAGCAAGCCAGGGGAAGCAAGCCAGTAAGGAACATCCCTCCATGGCCTCTGCATCAGCTCCTGCTTCCTGACCTGCTTGAATTCCAGTCCTGACTTCCTTCAGTGATGAACAGCAATGTGGAAGTGTAAGCTTTCCTCCCCACCTTGCTTCTTGGTCATGATGTTTGTGCAGGAATAGAAACCCTGACTAAGACATACCTGCCTGTACCTCCCAAACGCTGAGATGAAAAAGATACGCACCACCACTGCCATCCAGCCATTTAAAAAAAAAAACAAAAAACCACAAGTCCCGTATAGCCCAGGTTAGCCCAGGTTAGTCTCCAGCTAGCTACATAGCTGAGAGTTACCCTAGATTCTTCACTCTCCTGCCTGCAATTCACTGTCTCATGCCCTTAAGTTCTTCCTCATCCTTTTGGTGTGGGATGCCCAGTCTTCTCCACCAAGGGTGCCCCTCCAGACCTTGTTAGCCAGAGGATCCCCCTCCCAGCACCAGCACAGCATCAACACAGTCTCTTCCACCTGTGTCTGTAGAGCACAGACCCTCCAGACTCAGGGAGAATCCAGTCCCTCTGTGTGTCTCTCTCTTGGTCAGGTTCTGGGCACACACCCAATACCTCAGCACTCTGGTAGCTGAGGCAGGAGGATCAGAAATTCAATGCCCTCCTCAGCTGCATAGTGGACACAAGGCCAGCCTAGGCTACAGATTCAAATCCACAGCATTTGGTTGAGAATGTTTGAGCAGCTGTGACCTGAGGTATGTAGTTTTGAGAGAATAATGAGAAAAGTTCCTAAGTGTGCTCTGCTCTTAGGCTGAAGCGCACTCACAATACCAGACAGAAAAAGGAGGGGAGAGCTCAGAGCTTCACATCACAAGGGGGCTGGGAGGGGACAGGAAACAGGGCATGGTGTAACCATCAACAGTGACCCCAGTGGCTGACTTCACTTATCAGGGTACCTGGTTCCATGGACGCCCATGACAGAGGCACCAGATCAGACATGAGCAAGAGAGTGTTTCAGAGCCAGCAGGGCCCTGGCTCTATCAAGCTTCCTGCTTCCTGGACTAAAAAGAGGCACAGGCCACTGGACTCAGGGGGAGGGGTTTATTTGGCACACAGCTCTCACTCCCATGGGGAGGGACATCAGAGCAGGACCCTGGAGGCAGGACCTGAAGCAGGGGCTTTCGGAGCTTACTCAATGTTGTTTTACACAGTCAGACCCAGGGAGGACAGGCCTTTGTTTTTGTTTTTTTTTTTCCCTTGTTCCAGTCAACCCCACTCGCTCCAGTCGGCCCCCGCTCGCTCCGATCAGCTCCGCTTGCTCCAGTTGGCTCTGCTCGTTCCGGCTGTCCCCGTTCGGCCCCACTCGCTCCGGCTCCGCTAGCTTCGGCCATCCCTGCTTGCTCCGGCCATCCCGGTTTGGCTCCACTCGCTCCGGACAGCCTTGCTCACTCCGGTTGGTCTCTCCAGTCCAAGGGTTCATTTCTTATTATTCTTCATAAGTACGGTTGTAGCTGACTTCAGACGCACCAGAGGAGGGCATCAGATCTTGTTATGGGTGGTTGTAAGCCACCATGTGGTTGCTGGGATTTGAACTCATCACCTTCGGAAGAGCAGTCGGGTGCTCTAACCCGCTGAGCCATCTCACCAGCCCAGGCTATGCCTTTCAACATCAGCTTGCCCCACAGATGTGGCCATAGGCCAGTCAGATGGAGACAGTGCCCTGGCTGAGGTTGCCCCCCAGGTGACCCCAGGTCGATGACACAGTAGCAGTGCCTGCTAACTAGCTAATGTGCTAACTAAGTGTTGAGGGAAGAGGATTATTTTTGCCCTGCCTTTGATTTGGAGTGGTTACATCCACAGATGGGGTCTAACTGTCCAACGCACACGTGAACAACAGGAGACACTATTACCACGTCCCAGCAGCCACCTAGGCCCGAGCAGAGTGAAACCAGGGAGCCACCTGCATTCTGTTTTTTTGTTTTGTTTTGTTTTGTTTTGTTTTGTTTTGTTTTTGTTTTTGTTTTTGTTTTTCGAGACAGGGTTTCTCTGTATAGCCTTGGCTGTCCTGGAACTCACCAGGCTGGCCTCGAACTCAGACATCCGCCTGCCTCTGCCTCCCAAGTGCTGGGATTAAAGGCATGCCCGGCTCTGCATTCTGTTTTTGCATTGCCTGCTGGGGAGCTCCGGGCTAAAATTGTGGCCCAATAGCTGCACACTGGTGACACATGCCTTTAATCCCAGCACTCTGGAGGCAGAGGCAGGCAGATTTCTGAGTTTGAGGCCAGCCTGGTCTACAAAGTGAATTCCAGGACAGCCAGGGCTATAGAGAAAAACCCTGTCTCGAAAAAACAAACAAACAAACAAACAAACAAACAAAATTGTTGCCCATTGATAGCAAGGGTCTTAAGGACCAGCTTTCCCTCAAGTTCCTATCTCCACCTAATTCTTAACTTACACAATATTGTTCTTGTTTGGTTGGTTGGTTGGTTGGTTTGGTTTCTTCCGCTTCTGTCTCTAGGGAGGCAGGTGGCACCTGAGTTCTTGCAGAGTGTCATGTTCCCTGCCTTGAACCGAGCACTCAGAAGGCAGAAGCAGGAGCATCTCTTTGAGCTCCAGGTCAACCTGGTCTGCATAGCAAGTACTCGGCCACCCAGAGTTACACTGAGATCCTGTCTCAAAAAAAAAAAAAACAACAAATTGACAAGAAAAAGAACAAGAACAAGAAAAAGAAAAAGATCTCTGGGTGGGAGAGCTGGCTGGGCAGTTAAGAGGGCACACAGCTCTTCCAAAGGAACTGGGTTCGGTTTCCAAAACCAGCTATACCACCAGCTCCAGGGGACCCAGCGCCCCATTCTTGGTGTGTACTGCATGCACTGCTTTTCATATACATGCAGGGAACACACATACACAGGACAACAATAGTAGTAGTAATGACAGTTTTGTAATGGAAACAGATTCCGCACAGCCCTGTCTGGAGGCCCACAAGACAGAGACTATCTTGACTCCCTTCTGTGGGGATTGTTGTGTTAGGTTAACAATTCATACCCTCAGCCAGGTGTGGTGGCACAAGCTTTTACCAGCACTCGGGAGGTAGAGGCAGGCGCATTTCTGAGTTCAAGGCCAGCCTGGTCTACAAAGTGAGTTCCAGGGCTATACAGAGAAACCCTATCTTGAAAAAAAAAAAAAAAGAAAAGAAAATTTCATGCCCTCAGGCTGGTGAGGTCCCAGCTGGCAGGGACAGGGTCATGTGACCCAGGCTAGTCTGGAATTCACTATGTACCTGAGGCTGAGTCAGGAGGGCATCAAGATCATCCTCAGCCACATAGTGAATTTGGGACTAGCCTGGACTACATGAGACCCTGTCTCTAAAGCCAGATAGAGGAGGGGGATGGGGAAGGGAGGAGGGAATGAGGAGGAAGGGCTGCTGAGTGGAACATGTGCTCCCCAGATGACCTCCATATCCAACCACTCCCTTCCAGGCTGCTGGCTTACCTGTGAGGTGGGGCTCTGAGGGAATGGTTGCAGCCCGGACAGGGAAGGAGGTGCCTCCCTGCCCCTCACCCTCCTGCAGGGCTCACAGCAGTGGAGGTAGAGCCAGCAGCACTGGCTCCAGCTCCCCAGAAAGATCAATGAAAGAATCAATCCCAGCTGCAGGGTTCCTCTGGGAACTTCCTCCCTGAGTTCCAGCCTCCCTCCCCAGACTCCTTCCTGAAACTCCCTCCTCAGCCTCCCTTCCCAGCCTTCTTCCCCAGACTCCCTCTCCAGCCTCTCTCCTCAGACTCCCTCCCCAGACTCCTTCCCCAGCCTCTCTCCTCAGACTCCCTCCCCAGACTCCCTCCTCAGCCTCCCTCCCCAGCCTCCCTCCCCAGACTCCCTCCCCAGCCTCCCTCCCCAGCCTCCCTCCCCAGCCTCCCTCCCCAGACTCCCTCCTCAGCCTCCCTCCCCAGCCTTCTTCCCCAGTCTCCCTCCCCAGCCTCCCTCCTCAGACTCTCTCCCCAGCCTCCCTCCTCAGACTCCCTCCCCAAGATCCCTCCTCAGCCTCACTGCCCAGAGGATGCTGGGAGCAGGTTAGCTCAGCTGAGGAGACCAAAGCCCCACAGGGGTCCCTGATGAGGGTCTGGGTGTGAATCCTGGAGGACAGAGTCTGAGAGCAGAGCCTGGAATTTAGGCCTGTAAGGGACAGAGCTGAGCTGAGGCTGTGCTGTCACTTCACAGACAACACACACACACACACACACACACACACACACACACACAGGGCTTTCTCCCACAGGTCTTCAGCTGAGAGGCACCTGCTCTGGGAAGCAGGTGATTGGAATGTGCCTCAGTTTCCCCACAGGTAAAACAACCAAGAGGTTGCCTTGTACCCTTGCACAAGTCTGCAGCTTCCCCGGAGTAAAGGAGAGAGAGGGGATACAGGGTTTGTCACAGTGATGGTGACACAGCTGAGCCTGGAGCTTGCTGGAAAGGGGGAAGAAGGGAGAAGAGAGGAGGGAGTGTAGGGGAGCCAAAGGGTCAGAGAAGAGAGCTGAGGACAGAGGCCTGGGAGGGGGAAAGAGGTGGCCATGGAGTAGTTGACATGGGTCCCCAGATCCTCATCATGCCCATGGACTATCCCTGCTTCCCTAGTAGGAAAAACTGAGGCAGAGTGAAAGGACCGTGCCTGCAGCCCGCCAGCAGCCAGTGCCGCCCTCATGCCCTGCAGCCCCCACCCTTGGCTGTGGCTTTAGGGTGCTTATAGGGCACCCTGAGCTGGGGCTCCAGCAGATCCCCTGGGAGCTGAGCCTCCACCTGACAGCTCCGGCCCCAGCCAGCCCAGCTTCAGTCCAGGCTGTCCAATGAGTGAAGGGGGTGGAGATGCCAGCCAGGTCCCCAGGAGGGGACCAGTGCTTAACCAGGACAGGTGTTATACACCCAGGAAGGAGGCCAGCCGGTCTTCTCAGAACGAGTGTCTTGTCACTATGGCCAACCCAGACATCCCTGTGGATCAATGAGACTTAACTCCAGGCCTCTCAGACACAAAGAGTCAACTCCCTACCTGTTGGCCTCCCAGACACCAAGGCCAAAACAGCATTGAGAGCCTGGCTTCCTGTGAACCCCACCTGAGTCTAGTTCCTGGCTTTATCTCATTGACTCACTCAACAAACAATTTCTAATGACTGCCCAGAAGGTCCCTGTTCTCAGACTTCCTCTTTCAATGTAGCCCCTTCCCTGGACCCAAACTCCTATATATCCTACAAAACCCAGCCACTGGGACCCCTAGCTCCAGAAAGGGGGAGGGGACCTGCTGTTATAGTGCTGATGGGGGTTGGGAGATTTGGGGAGGGTCGTTATTTATCTTCCTTCCCCAGCCAGGGAGGGGGAGAAGCCCATTATGTCCAGTGGGTGCCCCGGCTCCCTAACCCCACTCTGCAAGAGCAGTTCCTTCCCCACCGAGCCGAAAACTCAAGCCAGAGGAGAAACAGAGGTAGAGGCCTTGCCAAGCTGAGCCGAAATGTCTGTCTGGCAAGGAGATGTCTTCCTTCCACACCCGCTGGGCCAGCGGAAAGGGCCCCGGGTGTGTTCTGATAAATGACGCGTTAATGGCAAGCGTTCCAGCCCGGCCTCACCCTCTGCCTCTAGCCAAGCCTTTGAGGCTCAGAGCCAGAAGCCATTCTGGGTGACCCACGTGCGCCTGAACCAGCAAGCCTCGCTTGGGTTGGAGCTCCTCCAGACCTCACGGGCCACAGTGGGACACTTCAGGGTGTCTTTTCCGCAAGAAACCCTGGAGGGGCTGAGCCGCCCGTGGCCGCTGCAAATCTACTGCGCGGCGCCCAGACCCCGGACCCGCGCGGCCACGGGGGGCAGGATGCCGAGAAAGGAATAGACGCTTTGCGTTATTAAGCTCCAGGAAGCCTGCGTTCCGTGTGTGTGTGTGTGTGTGTGTGTGTGTGTGTGTGTGTGTCCGTCCCCGCGCGTCCCTTCATGCCGCGCAGCACGCAATCCGGGCCATGGCTTTGCACCCCACTCCAGGGTTTCCGCGTTCAACCCAAGAATGGAAGCGAACGCCAGAGTGGAAGGCATCCAGGAGTTCCCTACCTGTCGCTTCTCCAATTCTCCAACAGGCCCCAAGTCATGCCCTGGTCCCTCTGGCCTCAGTTTCTCTCTCTCTCTCTCTCTCTCTCTCTCTCTCTCTCTCTCTCTCTCTCTAAGGACAGTTTGTTTTTCCTACAGTGCAGGGTGTTGAAATTGGGGAGGGAGAGGCAGAGGCGGGGTCCCCAGATCTGGTCCAGAGGCGACTTTGAATCCTGCGAGCCAACCCGTCCAGTGCAACTCAACTCTAAAGAGTCCGGAGCAAGGATGAGGGCAAATGCACCGGCTACAGGAGACCTTGTCGGAGGAGAGGAGGAAGGAGGAAGGGGAGGAACGGCAAAAAGGCAAGGAAGGGAGCAGCAGGTGGCTTAGAGAACAGCAGCGAGCCCTCCCTACTCTGGGGTCCCCCAGAGTGAGTGGCTGCTCCAGGGCTGGAAACTGAATCAGGACAGGGTAGCGGGCTGTAGGAGTTCCTTCCCCTCATCGCGCCCTGGAACTTGAGCGGTCAAGGGTGCAGTGACGCCCGACGTCCTTGCTGGTGCTCACGCAGGCCCCGCGGCCCGCTGCAAACAAGCGGGTGTTTGCGCAGCGCGCGGCCCAGAGAGATGGGGATTCGATGGAGACGCGGGGCCGTCGGGGATCGATCGGGCACAGCTGTCGCGGAACAGCCCCGCGGAGCTGCCACGGGCGAAGCAGTCACAGGCCCCAGCCGTGCAGGCATTTCGGGTGCGGCGTACTCTCCTGCATCCCCACACCCAACAGAGACCCCTGGGATTACCCAGGCTGGACACCGCTTCTCTGTCTACCAGCAGAGAACGGAGAACGGCTGGTAGGGAATTCAGATCTGTGGCGCCTGCAGATTTGGGGGAGGCTGGAGGTGGCAGTCGCTAAAGTTCCTTTGAACCACCCCACCCCACCCACCGGCGAGAAGAAAGGACCATGACTTAAAACTCTCATTTCGGTGGGCAATAAACAGCGGCCTATCGGGAGAGGCTGGAGTACCCGCCTCAAAGGAACAACTTTAGGCATCTAAAGTCCCCAAATCATTTTTTTTTTTTAGCTAAAATGAGAAGCGAAAAGGAGGACGTTGGTGAGGTCAAACTGGCAAGGGGGGGGGGTGCGGGGCGGGGGTGTCTGTTCCAGCCCCGCCTTCAGGGCTTCTGGGAAGGATGAAGGCGACTGAGGGTTCCTGCGAAGCCCTTGCAGCTCCCCGAAGTCGCTGTCGCTTGTACTTGCTAACCCGACCCTCACAGCCCTCAGGTTAACTGGGCCTCAGATTTCTCTCAATTGTGGGCTTAGCACAGAGACGGTGGATATTAGCCAGGCGCAGCCCAGCACGTTCAGAGACCCCAGAAGCAGCCAAGGGGCTCCTGGACTCCATCCCTGATTTTCCCAGTGGGGATACTGAGGTCGACTGAGAGGTTCTCTGAGTTGGCCTAGGTCCCCACTGGGGATAGAGATGGGAGATGCCCTGCCCGCCTCCAGCCCATTCCTCCTCCACCCTCAATTTGCTAATGACCCAAGATCGATCTAGCCCCAGTCACCCGTAAGCCCCGTGCCCCCCCCCCTCAATTCTATCTCACTAATTACTAAAGTGGGGGAGGCCAGTTCTTGGGGCTCAGGGGGCACAGTCCGTTTCTTAGGGACCCCTAGGTTTTTACTCCATCTCTCAGTGGGACCCTGGACTTCGCAGAGATCCAGCTCTTCGTCTCCAGAAGACTCGAGTGCAGGCTGCACACGCCAGGAAAATGTCCCTCCATGGGTCTGAGAAGCCCTGTCTAAGACTGGACAGTTTGCAAGGGAGTGTGTGGTACCTGAGGTTGCCCTTGTTCAAAAGAAAAGGGAGTCCCCTCATCTCAAAGCCCCCAGCTTCCTCTCTTTTTCTTCAAAATGGATTCCTCGCTCGCTCATGGGGGTTGGGAGCTATAGATATCATTTGAAACAAAAAATAACACAGGCGGAATGAAAGCAGCCCCCCCCCCATCATCCCAACCCTCTGCCTAGGAACCCCGGGGTGGCTGATATTTGAAAGGGTTTATGGACATCTTTTGTTTTTCCGTTTCTAAACACCCGGTCAGCCCCTGTAGCTCTTTGCTTTCTAGAGCTCTGAATGCTATCAGTTGACGGTGGTGGATTGATTTCCACACCCCACGATTATTTTTAATTATCTGTGATGTTGCAGGGTAGACTTGGGGACCTCAGACTTGACTCTGATCCTGGCCATAGCGACTGTTCCCAGCTCTACGTCCCTGGGGAGGAAACCTCAGTGGTGCCTCAGTTCCTCTATCTGGAAGATGACTGTAGCCCCAGATTGTCCAGACTCCCCAAATCAGAAGACCCCAAAGCTTCTGCCCCTTGGGGGAGGTGGGTGGGTAAAAGTAGCCACTCCTGAAAGCTTCACCCTAATAGCCTCCCCTCTGCAATCTATACTTCCCACTGTCCCTCCCACTCCCAACAGGGAGACCAAGAAGGCAACAGGCAAAAAGTGATGGGCTCTGGAACTCTTCCCTCTCTAGGGCTGTTAAACAGCTGGAGCCTAATAAATGCTGACTTGTTCACACTGAAACAGTCCCTTCAGCCCTGTCCACCCAAGGATTTGGGAGCAGGACCTCTGTGTGACACTCCCCCCTTAATGGCTCATATACAATTCCACTTTCCTCCAAGCTCCTCTTCTCTGGGGGGGGGGGGGTGGCATGGAAGGGGAAACTCAGGAACAGGAAAGGCTCTGTGCAGCCTGGAACATGGACCACCATGCCTGTCACACAGCCATTGCGCGCTATGGACATCAGATTCTTGGTTTGCTTTGTTTCCAGCCTGACAGCCCAAGCCATTGGTGGATTGGTGGGGGCATCCCTTGAGTGATCAACAGAGCCCATGGGTGACTCAAGTTCCAGAACAAATGCCAATAACCCTCTCTGGCAGTGAGCAGGACAAGGGTGGCAGGGGCTGGGGCTGAGTGAAGACACCCTCCTAACCTCTGGACCTCAAACATAAGGTCCCTCCAGGGTCTGGCTTGGCCACCCCAGTAATCGCTT
Organism: Mus minutoides; assembly: GCA_902729485.2. Classification (NCBI taxonomy): domain Eukaryota; kingdom Metazoa; phylum Chordata; class Mammalia; order Rodentia; family Muridae; genus Mus; species Mus minutoides. The sequence continues at coordinate 1,305,043 of LR749565.1, read as the reverse complement.
TTCTACCCACCCTAAGGGGTCTTGTTCCCAGGTGCCTTGTGCCTGTAAGGTGGAATCCATGTACCCCCTCTTTCCCCCTTCCCTGTCTGCAGATGAGAGAGAGAGAGAGAGAGAGAGAGAGAAGAAAGAGAGTTCCTAGGCTATTTCAGTCTGAAGAAAAACCCAAGCTGGTCTAGAGATGACCAGTCCTCAGACAAGACATCCTTAGACCCCAGAGCTATTGGGGACAGGAAGGTAGCCAATTACAAGGAACTTAGGAGGGATTTCCCCCTCTCTCTCTGTTATCTTTTCCATGTGTAGCTCTGGCTGTCCTTGAATCCAGTTCTATAGACTAGGCTGACCTTGAATTCAGAAATCCACCTGCCTCTGCCTCCCAACTGCCAAGATGAAAGGCATGAGCCACTACACTGGACCTTGGAGGGACTTATGTTTGCTTTGATGCAAAGACTCACTATAAAGCCCTTGCCTGACAGGAGCTTGCTGCATAGACCAGGCTAGCCTCCAAATTAAAGATCCACCTACCTCGGTCTTCCCAGTCCTGGAGGCTAAAGACCATTAAAGCCCTGTTAAGGAAGATTTCTGAATGCCCCACACACACTGCCCCTGGCAGAGCAATTACATTGCACAATTGAAGAAACAGAGGCCCAAATGCCCCAATGCCTGCTTTTCCTTGTGTTTGAGGACTGTGTGACTGTTCTGGGGACACACTAATTGCCCCCCTTCACCTCAAAAGAGGTTTTGAAATCTTTGGGTTCCTATAGGGGTGAGCTTGAAAAACAGCCACATCTTTCTGAGGGTGCCAACAGAGTTGGGGGGCGAATGTAGCGGGTGGGGGCAGAAGGGGGGATGTTCAGGGCAGAGAATCAAAGATACTGATATGAGAACACACAGAGAGAGAGAGAGAGAGAGAGAGCCAGGACTAGCGGTCCCCCACCCCAATCCCTCAGGTTCTTCTCAGGGCAAGCAGAATGGGGAGACCCGGGAAGCCAGCCTGGAGCTTCAGGGGGTTTGGCGGGTGCAGGCGGAGCGATGGGCGGGGGCGCTGACGTCAGACCCGGGCCGGGGCGCCGGCGGCGGCCGCCCCGCCACATCCTGGTGGCCGCTGCTCGCAGCAGCCAAAGCCGGGCGAGAGCACACTGATCGAGCGGGACAGCAGTAGCAGCCGCCGCCACCAGGAGCGTCGGCCAGTGCGTGGGGACCATGCTGCGGCCTTGAGCACATACGGAGAGACGCCCAGGATGGAGTTGAGCTTGGAGAGCCTCGGGGGGCTGCACGGGGTGACACACGCGCAAGCCGGCGAGCTGCTGAGCCCGGGCCACGCGCGCTCCGCCGCGGCCCAACACCGAAGCCTAGTGGCTTCGGGGCGCCCAGGCCTGGTGGCAGGCATGGCTAGCCTGCTGGACGGTGGTGGCGCTGGGGGCGGGGGCGCCGGGGGCGCGGGGGCTGCAGGGGCCGCGGGTGGTGGCCCTGACTTCCGTGGGGAGCTGGCTGGCCCCCTGCACCCGGCTATGGGTATGGCGTGCGAGGCCCCAGGTTTGGGTGGCACCTACACCACGCTCACGCCCTTGCAGCACCTGCCTCCGCTGGCCGCCGTGGCCGACAAGTTCCACCAGCACGCGGTGGCCGGGGCGCACGGAGGCCATCCGCACGCTCACCCTCACCCGGCCACCGCGCCGCCACCGCCCCCTCCGCAGCGCCTGGCGGCCAGCGTGAGCGGCAGCTTCACCCTCATGCGCGACGAGCGGGCGGCGCTGGCCTCAGTGGGCCACCTCTACGGCCCTTATGGCAAGGAGCTGCCCACCATGGGGTCGCCACTGTCGCCGCTGCCCAGTGCGCTGCCCCCGGCTCTGCACAGCGCCCCGCAGCCGCCGCCGCCGCCGCCACCGCTCGCCGCTTACGGGGCTCCGGGCCACCTGGCCGGGGACAAACTACTGCCACCTGCCGCCTTCGAGCCACACGCGGCGCTTCTGGGGCGCGCAGAGGACGCGCTGGCCCGAGGGCTGCCTGGAGGCGGCGGCGGCGCGGGAGGCGGCGGGGCGGCCGGCGGGGCGGCCGCGGGTTTGCTGGCTCCGCTGGGCGGGCTGGCTGCGGCTGGGGCTCACGGGCCTCACTCAGGCGGCGGTGGCCCCGGAGGGGGCGGTGGCGCTGGCGGCGGCAGCGGCGGCCCGGGAGCCGGCGCCGCAGCCGAAGAGATCAACACCAAAGAGGTGGCCCAGCGCATCACCGCCGAGCTGAAGCGCTACAGCATCCCGCAGGCCATCTTCGCGCAGCGCATCCTGTGCCGCTCGCAGGGCACGCTCTCCGACCTGCTGCGCAACCCGAAGCCCTGGAGCAAGCTCAAATCCGGCCGCGAGACCTTCCGCAGGATGTGGAAGTGGCTGCAGGAGCCGGAGTTCCAGCGCATGTCGGCGCTGCGCCTGGCAGGTAGGAACGAGGGCCCCTGAGGCTCGACCCTGGGGGACATGGTTGGCACAGGATGAGGGACCTTGGCTAGTGCGTCCTGAGGGGGGATCCTGTAGTTTCTGAGGCTGACCTGGGGTCTGCATCACCGAGTGTCGCTAATAGAAAGGGCAAATACAATTATTTTCGCTGTTCCTGTTCTTTTAGGGACTGTGTAGGGTGTCTAGTGTCTTTGAGGCTGACGTAGACATAGGGTGCTAAACTAAAACAGCCCTCGCGTGGCTCTGTGTGTGCGCGTGTATGCGCGCGTGTGTAGCACGTTCCTTGGGTTCACGATCCCTCCCTTCCCCGCGATCAGAGGTGCCACTCCCCTCGTCCCCAAACATCCAGCAAGAGGGACCAACGGTGCCCTCTCTCCACCCAGTCACAAAGCTCAAGTGCTGACTAGACTCAGCCAAGGCCTGGCCACGGCTCTGCCCCCAGCCCCAGCACCACTACCGAGCTCTCTTCCTATGCAGCTCAGCCTCTGCTGACGATCGATCCGCTAGTCCCCCATCCCTCCCCCCTCTGGCCGTTGGCAAAGGTCATTTGAGATTGGGGGAGGGGCGGCCCTTGGGACCCTGGGCTCAGTGGCATCCACCAGAGGCCTTCACATCCCCCGTGGCTCCCAGGGCCTCACTCCCTCCTGTTTTCCTGTCCCCCTTTCTACTTCTCTCCATGGGGACAAATTGCTGTCCCTCTCTTCGAGCTGCCTCTCCGGTACCCAGTCCAGTCTCTCTTTCTTTTCTTCCCTCGCGCCTTGCCTGAGTCTCTCCCACACACAGAGGCATATGAGCCAGCCCCTGGGGGACCCGTTGTTTCCTCCTTTGGTCTAACCTGTCCCCTCCCACCGCAGCGAGGAATGTGTGGGTGTGCCACAGACCCTACATCCTCCGTGTTTGGGAAGGGGGTGTCAGGAGGCCAGTGGTCTGGGCAGAGCGTTTTTTCTATGGCGTGGTGGGGAGGAGGCTGTGCACCCCGTTCCAGGGACAATAGCGGTTTCCAGAGCCTCATCGATCCCTCTGCATACAAACACAGAGAGGGGCGGGGCAGCTGGGACTCAAGAGAGGCGCCCCTAAGGCAGGAGCTGAGAACTAGGTTGACTGTAACCCCAGACCACACTACAAGCCTGTGTGGGGTGCAGAGAAGCAGGGGGTCCTGGGCATAGCCGGGTAGATAGACGTGGGCTTGGTTGGAGCCTGTGTACCTGTTCTATCTGTGGATTCTAAGCCCACTGTGCAGGCTGGCACACACACAGACCCACCTCAGTTTCCCCTTCCTCTAGAGTCTTTAGTCAGATAACTCAGTGATGAGATGCGCCCTGTCTTTGGGCTTTTTGTGCTATGCATTCCTGGGGGATGGGGCAGGTGGCACTGGAAGACATTAGGATAAACATACACAGGTTTATCTGAAGAGTCCTGTTGCTAGTGAGGGAGACAAGGACACCTGTCCCAGAACACAGCCCCTGTCCTGTCCTGTCCTGTCCTGTCCTGTCCTGTCCATGGTTCTCCTCTGGTAGCGTGGCCTGGATCCACTGTCTCCAAGGTGATCTGGTGCTCTGTGGGTTCTAAGACCAAGACCTCTCCTCCTGGACATACAACCATTGTGTACCCCAAACCCACACCACTTGCCTGTCACCTGCACGAGTGACATTACAATTGCTCTCCTGTGGACACAAAAGTCAGACACACCACAGAACTGCTGGACAACACATGGGCCCAGGGTCCCAGATTCTGCAAGGCCATCAGCCCTCCGTGTCCTCCATGTCTCACTTGAAGCAATAGGTTAGCCATTCCAAAGGGAGCTGGGGCCAGACTGGATCCTTGTCTAGCGCAGCTCTGATGACCAGCATCTCTCCCTAAGACTGTGTCACTTCTAAAAGTGTGGCCACCTCAGGGGAGCACAGAGGCAGGTAAAAAATGAGATACCTGGCCTGTTCCAGATCAGCCTTGAAGTCCAAGCTGTCACACTGTGACCCAGCCCTCCAGGTCCCTCCAGGTCCCTTCTCTGTCTTCTTCTTCAGACTCCACTGGAGTCAGAAGTGGCAGCTGGGGTCATTAGGCTCAAGCCAGGCCTTTAGTTCTGGTCCCCTCACAAATGAAAAGCAGTTAAGTGGCGGTAAATTGTGACATTTAGAGGGTGCTAGGGCGACCAGGCGAGACTTCAACATCCTGTGTCTCGGTGACAGCTGAAGGTGCCAAACCTGGAGCCGAGCGCCGCCGCCCCTCACTCCCTTATCCCTGACCCACTGGGGACAAAATTGGACCCTGGCTTCTATGAACCCAGGAGGAAAACTATCCACCCAAACAAGTCACAGCCTCACTGGGAAGACATTGTCCCCAGTGCCACCAACCCTAGAATTTCCTTCAAGACAAAACCAGTGAGAGAAAGGGAGAAGGGAGATGACAGACAGACAGACAGACAGAGGAGAGAGAGAGAGAAGGTGTGGGAGGGATGTGAAGTGGAGAGACAGGAGGGAAGGGGAGGGTGAGGGACAGAGAGAGGGAAAGAAACCAGAGCAGAAAGAAGCAAAAAGGAAGGCTGGACACAAAGAAATAAGGGGGCCATGGAGAAGCCAGAAGGTGGCTGAGGTCAGGCTGGCCCCTCCTGGTCCCTGAGCCCCAGTAAAACACAGCCCTCTTCTCCTTCCTTTGAGGACCCCTGAGAGTAAGTCCTTTCTTTGTTGTGCCCAAGAAACAGCAAAGAGCGGCAGAGTCCCAGCCCTACCTCAGTGTGTGTTGTCCTCTGCATGCCTCAGTTTCCCTAAATGTAAAACATGCATTCTGTGTGTAGTCACTGAAAACCCCAGCTCTCCCAGGCACTTTTCCCACCATGCGAGATGGGGGACATATTTGCATCTGCTCCCACACCACCCTAGAATCTCCTCTCTGAACTGTGTGCCCCCACCACCACACACCCCAGTGACAGTCACAAACTGTGATTATGGGAGCGGAGCTGGGGGAGGGGTGGCTCCTGGCGGGTGGGGCGGTCGATGAATTCGAATTACCGTCTGTGATTCATCACCGTGCGCCCAGGTCGATAGCTTCGGCCGGCTTCAAATATTGTTTAAATTGCAACTCTGGACTAAAAAAAAAATCTTCTTTTTGTAACTGATCAGAAAAATATACAAATATAATGAAATATTCAAAGGAGGAGACAGGAATTCACACACACACTACACACCATTTAGATACACCCCAAACCACACACATATACGCATACTGTACACATATGCCCACACCACACACCACACATTTAACAGACACACCAGACATCACACACATATACACACACTGTACACAAACGTACACACACCATATACCACACACTATACACACACACACACACACACACCACACCACACCACACATCTAACAGATACACCACACACTGTACACACATGTACAGTATACCATACACCATACATACACACTATACATTGTACACACACTGCACACAATAAACAACATATAATACATACACATATCATGCATACACACCACAGGCACACACACACACACACACATAGAAAGGTCTAGGAGCTGTGGGCTGCTTTGTCTCCTCACAAGGAAACTGCACTTGGGGATGATACAGATACAGAGGCAGCAGGCCAGAGCACTGGACAGGAAACAGACATAGTGTGTGTGACCACAGGTCCTTCAGACCCTCCTGCTCTGTTCCCTCTCCTGTGGGTCCTGGAGAAACTGGAGAGGTGCTCAGCTGTTGGCCCCTTGTTATTTTATTTTATGTTTTATTTGGCTTTTTGAGACAAGTTTTCTCTGTGTAGCCCTGACAGTCCTGGAACTCACTCTGTAGACCAAGCTGGCCTCGAACTCAGAGCTCCATCTTCACTGCCTCCTATACCACCTCCCAGTTTAAAATCCTACCCTTCCATCGGAGGCTCTGAACACATCCTGGTGTCCTTTGATCTGCCACTGAGGCCAGGCTGAAGATGACCTGCTGATCTCCCTGCCTTGCCTCTGGGGTTCAGGGATGACTGCTGTGCACCAGTGTGTCCACCTTAGGATGCTGGGCTGGAACCCAGGGCCAACATGCCAGGCCAGCGCTCTCCCCATGCAAATACAGCCCTGCCTCTCATTCTCAAAGGCCTGGAGTCTTCATGTAAACCTCTGATAGACACCCCCCCCAACACACACAAAAGGCTACAGCTCCCCACACACCTCGAGAAAGTAGAGTCTATTCCCAAAGGCCTTATTTAGACCCAGGACTCCCCTTGCTCCATTCTTAAGTGAGCCTCAGTTTCCCAATATGAGAAATGGACAGAGTTGCATAAGCCCCTCAGAGTGTGGCAGGGGTTCCTGAAAGGGACTGGGAGAGTGGCACAAGTCCATGTGGGTCAAAGGTGGAATACTCCAGGATGCCACAGAAAATACACTCCCCAGGGCTGAGTGGCAAACCTGTGTAAGGCCTTTGTGAACCATTCATGGGGGCATGCTGGAGTCCCTACAAGGAGCCCCTTTGCCCCTGAGCACAGGATCTGGTCAGGATAACGGGTCCACTAGCCTGCCAATCCCACAAAGATTTCAGTGGAGAGCCTCCTGCATGCTAAGAAACTGTACAGCCCCTGACCATGCTCTCAGCATGAGGGATTCTAGGTGGGGTTCCACCCTGACCATGCCCACAGTCCTCGTGGTGGTGGTGGTGGGGGCAGGGTAGGGAGGGATTCTAGCCCGGGCTCTAGGACATTGCAGAAACAAGGAGGTATGGACTCAGGTCATCAGTGGACTTTAAGGAAACACATGACACTTTCCAGTGCAGTAGCTGGTGCAGTGTGAGCCCATTTCCCATTTCCCAGCAGCCACACAGCAGAGGTTCTGGGCCTCTAGCTCTCATGAGGTAACAGTATCCTGGACACTGGTGAGTTGCTCTCTCTTTCTCTCTCTCTCTCTCTCTCTCTCTCTCTCTCTCTCTCTCTCTCTCTCTCACACACACACACACACACACACATACATGCACACAAACACACCCTCCTCAGAGACCCTCAGGGAAGAATGAAGGCAAGCTTTGTACATTTGACTCCATATGACACTATGACTTCAATTCCTGGCAAACTGTCCCCGCCCACCCCCACCCCCCATGCCAGTGTCCCAGGATGAGCCTGAGCTGGTGTCAGAGGAAAGTCAAGTTCACACCTTGCCCTAAATCCAGTCGCCACTTCCTATGACCACTCCAGAGTCTGGTAGACAGGAGAAGGCTGCAGGTCTGTTTCTTCTGCTTGGTGAGAGGTTGAGGCTGACCTCTGGTCCTTTCTTCTAAAGACCCCTCGAGGCAGGGTTTGATATGTTGGGGAAAAGGCACAGGCTGCAAAGCCTAGGGGCTTGAGTTTAATCTCTGGGAACATATGTGGTGGAAGGAGAGCTTCCATTCTGACCTCTGAAAGTGTGCTAACCCCCCACCTACATCCACAGAATAAAATGTAATTTTAGCCAGACAGTGGTGGTGCATGCCTTTAATTCCAGCACTTGGGAGGCAGAAACAGGTAGATATCTGAGTTCAAGGCCAGCCTGGTCTACAGAGTGAGTTCTAGGACAGCAAGGGCTACACAGAGAAACACTGCCTCAAAAAAAAAAAAAAAAGTAGAAAAGTAATTTTAAAACCCACAAAAAAACTAAGCCTCTTTCAACTAAATTCCTAGCCTGAACGAAGGCACTCCCCAGCTGTAGATTCCCTATCAACTATCACCATTCCAGGATGAAATAAAAGCCACACCCATCACTGCCCGGCTGCCTCCAGCTGAGGGGACTCTTCACGGTCACTAATGGGGACTCTGAGCTCCCTGCCCCTAAGATGAAGAAGGCAGTTTCCCGGGACAGCCTTCCGTCTATGGTCTCCTCAGCCCTCCTGCGTGCATGGGGGGACTTGGGCTGGAAGAGCAGGTGAGGAACAGCAGCCAGGAGGTCTGGCAGTTCGCGCGGCTGGGGGAAGGAAGAGAGACCGCCCCCGTGCTCTCTTTGTGTTAGCCTGTGAACAGCCTGGCTTTAACCAGGAGAGTTCAAGCTGGTTTGAATCAAGTTTTTAATTAAAAATAGACGGTGATCAATACCCTAGGCAGTGCTGGAGGGGGAGGGAAGAGGCTGGAACCAGAGCGGGCGTGGCTGGGAGGTCCGCATGACCCTCCGGCAGCTCAAGACACCTGTGGCCTCAGTTTCCCCTAGGCGGATTAACTCCGACCGTTCTTCCTCCGGGAGTCACACCAGTGGGCACAGGTGGGGACAGTTGGGGGACTTGAATTATTGTCACATTGAAAAAGTACACAGAGAAACAAGATCGGGACCTGAGCTCCTACCGCGCCAGCCTGGGTCCCTAGGACGTCCCAGGGAAAGCGGCCCGCCTTAGGACAAGATCTCTGCTATAGGCGGGCACCTCCGCCCTTGCCACCGACCTCACACTTAGCGCTGGGGAGCTGCAGAGGGCCCGCCTCGGCCCAGAGCCCCGGACGGACGTGCGGCAAACACCACCCAACAGCTTTGGGTGGGACGGATCCCTGAAATTCTAGACGGTCGGTTGGTGCACCGCCTCGAAAGAGAGCTTGCAGGGTCCCCGTTGCTGCGCAGCCTCCCGCCCCGTCCCTCCTTCCGCGCTGCCCTTCGCTTTCTCCTCTCTCTTCTGGCCTCAGAAATCTTGCAAAAATAATTCTGTATTAGCGTTTGTTTTGTTTTTGAGATAGGGTCTCATGTAGCCCAGAGTAGTCGCAGTCGCCTTCAGTGTAGCTGAAGATGACATTAAATTCGAAATCCTCTTGCCCACACCACAATATTCATTATTTTTGGATTTTTTGAGACAGGATTTTTTTTTTCTCTGTGTAGGTCTGGCTGTCTTGGAACTCGCTCTGTAGACCAGGCTGGCCCCAAACTCAGAGATCCTCTTGCCTCTGCCTCCCGAGCACACTGAGATTAAAGGCGTGTGCTCCGCCCTCCCTAAACAAGACCTCGTTAGTTTTTTTTTTTTTTTTTTTTTTTTTTAATTCTCTCACTTGCTCAGGCTCCGCGGAGAACCGATGGGATACCCGGCAATAATGAGCTCTGGTTGTTTGCCCTGCGGCCTACAAGTCCGCACTCACCGCACAGCGGTCTCCACACTGTTGGGCTCCAGCCGGTCCTAGATCAGCTGATTTGGGAACTGTGATTCCCTGGAGAGGCAGGACGCACTTCCGGGGACAGAGCCCGTGGCCCAGAGCTCTTATCAGTGGATTAATTTACTAACAATTGAAGCGCTCCCTCGCTGGCCTGCCTTGGCTGGGCCGGCCTCTGGTTTTCAGGCATCTGGTTCCTTTCCAGTCATCTTTTCCTAATTCTTCTTCCAACTGCCACCTTGCCCTTTGCAAATGACTTATTAAATATCGAAGCTTAGCCTGGCGTGGTGGCACACGCTTGTCATCCCAGCACTTGGGGGACTGAGACAGAAGAATTGCCAAGAGTTTGGGTCAGCTTGGGCTACAGCAGTGAGAGCTTAAATCAAAAGAAAGAGAAAAGAGTCGGAGGGGAGCCCACTGAGGACATTCGGTTATACTCAACTACGTAATAATAACGACGACGAGACAACCTGCACTACATGAGCCTCAAAGTTTGTGTGCGGTGTGCTGTTTGCTGACTCGGTTTACCCCCATGGAGGATTGATCAGTGAGAGGTCTCCTTGACTGAAAGCCCAGGTGGGAATGGCCCCTGGCTGCCCCCATGTCCCTACCTTGTCTAACTCCCAAGTGCCCCTCCTCTGCAGTGAGCAGGCCAGGTGTGTGTGGATGGTTCCAGATAGGCTTTGAAAAATGAAGACATTAAAATCCTCTATGGGAGGGAGGGAGGGAGGGAAGGAGGGAGGGAGGGAGGGAGGGAAGGGAGGTAGAGAGGAAGGGAAGGGAGGTAGAGAGGAAGGGAAGGGAGGGAAGGAAGGAGGGAGGGAGGGAAGGGAGGTAGAGAGGAAGGGAAGGGAGGGAGGGAAGGAAGGAGGGAGGGAGGGAGGGAGGAGAGAGGGAAGGGGGAGGGAGGGAGGTGGGGCCAATCTGACACCTGGGGAGCTGACTCAAGTGCTCAAGGGGGACTGTGGGCAGTGTGGGGAGGAGAAGAAGGAATTGGTTTGGGAATCTGTGGGGAAGGGTCCCCACTGAGGTATCCATTAGCTTTCAACCTCACCCGGTCCTCCCACCCACAGGAACCACCTTCCCGAATGTCTTGGGTACTTGTGACCCTGGCAGAGTCACAGAGCCAGAGAGGCTCCTCTCGGGAGCATCTTGGGGAAAATTCAGCCTGGCTGGGTTGAGTCACCATGATGGGGAGAGATTGTTGGTTCCAACATAGGCCCCCACCCTGCAGCTCGTGGCGGGGCAGGACTTGTCGCCACGGTAACCAGCCATCATCCCAGCCGGAGACCAGGCTGGTATTGAATTGTGGGCTGCGGGAGTGAAAGGGGGGGGGGGGACGGTGCCGCCATTGCTCAGCACACACCAGGCTTAGTAGACAGGGAGGGAGGAAGGAAGGGAGGGAGGGAGGGAGGGAGGGAGGAGTGACTGGGAGGCAGGGGCTGTAGGGTGTTGTGTGGGTGGGGTGGAGTTGGAGAGGGACACCTAGATACCTTTCTTAATATCTTTCCTTTTCTTTTATTTTTTTATAAAGATTTGATTATTTTATGTATGTGAGTATACTGTAACTGTCTTCAGACACACCAGAAGAGTGCGTCGGAAGAGGGCGTCGGATCCTATTACAGATGGTTGTGAGCCACCATGTGGTTGCTGGGAATTGAACTCAGGACCTCTGGAAGAGCAGTCAGTGCTCTTAACTGTTGAGCCATCTCTCCAACTTTCCTTTTAATCAAAAAAAAATTTTTTGAGACAGGGTCTCTCATAGCCCAGGCTGGCCTCCAATTCCCTATGTAGCCAAGGATGGACCATGAACTGTTTCTTTTGTTTCACTGAGAGGATGCGGGGGCAGACATGTGCTACCTCGCCTATTCATTTAATGCTGGAAATGAAACCCAAGGCCTAATGCATATTGGGCAAGCACTCTACCCACTGAGCTACAAGCACCCTGTCCACTGAGCTACAAGCCCTCTGTCCACTGAGCTACAAGTAGGAACTGTCTGCTCACAGTTGCTGCATCCTAGAGGGGATGACCCCTGAAAGCTGACCTGTGTGAGACTCTCCTAACAGGCTCTCGCAGCCACGGGAGAGATGAGACCCAGACCTCGACTTTTCTCACACATACACACCCCATCCCCTCGAAGCTGGGGAGCCCCGTATCTTTTTAACTCATTAAGTATTTTTTCTGCCACCTCCGGGCAATGGGAAAAAAAGGGAGTCCCACCCCAGAAACCTCAGAACAGTTGCACATAAGGTCTTGGCCTGAGGTGGTCTGTAGACCCTAGTAACTCTAGAAAACCAAGAAACGGGCAACGCAGGTTCCCCGCGTGCAAAACCCGGCGTCTAAACAGATTACACTATAAACTCTCTGGGTTTTCGCCTCCAGCTGCCATACCTTTGCGGAACCCAATAGAACCCAATAGACCGGGAGTGCCTGCCCTCTTCTGGACACAATGTGAACTTCAAGACAATGAGGTGAAGCCAGTGGGCGGCAGGAACACAGGCTGCTCTCTCTCTCTCTCTCTCTCTCTCTCTCTCTCTCTCTCTCTCTCTCTCTCTCTCTCTCTCTCTCTCTCTCACACACACACACACACACACACACACACACACACACACACACACACACACAAATATGTAAAATTTAAATCCCGGGCAGGGTTGTAGTCTCAGCCCTGGGAAGGCAGGAACAGGAGATCCTGGGGGTTTGCCACCGGACCAGTCTAGCCAAACTCACAAGCTCCAAAGTGAGGGGTTAGGAGAGAAGGCTCTGCGGCTAAGGTTGGCTGCTGTAAAGGGCTTGAGTTCAGTTCCCTGCCACATGGGGGATTTCAACCCTGTGACTCCAGCTCCAGCAACACTGGAGTTCCATGGGCAACTCTTTTTTTGTTTGGTTGGTTTTGGTTTTGGTTTTGGTTTTGGTTTTTGGTTTTTCACGACAGGGTTTCTCTGTATAGGTCTGGCTGCCGTGGAACTCACTCTGTAGACCAGGCTGGCCTCAAACTCAGAAATCCACCTGCCTCTGCCTCCCAAGTGCTAAAGGCGTGCACCACCACTGCCTGGCTCCATGGGCAACTCTTTGTACATGCCCCAGTGCAGACACACAGCTATACACAAATTTTTAAATAAGAAAAATTTATTTTAAAAAAGTTGTCAAGCTATGATGATGCTCACCGTTAATTCTAACACGTGGGAGCAGCAGCCAGCCTGGTCTACACGGTGAGTTCCAGGGCAGCCAGGGCCACACAATGAGACCCTGGTTTCCAAAAAAGCCTGGATAGCCACAGATCAGGACAGAGAGGTGGTGGAGGGGGTTTGTGTGGGACTCAGTAGCTGCTGTGCACCGAGCACTGTGTGTCTCGGTTTTTTTTTAATTTATTTATTTAATTTATTTTTTATTTTTTTCTGGATCTCAGCAGGCTTTATTGTATTCCCCTGTGTGTCTCGGTTTTACTGGTGACAGGAGAGGCCTGTAGACTCACCCAAGCCCCTAGAACAAGATGACCACGATCCCAGCCCTGCAGCTGCCAACACACCTGAGTGAGGCAGCTCTGACAGCACAGAGAAGGCTGGTGGGGTCCTGGAGGGAGGGAGACTCCAGGGTGGGGATCGCGCCCTGTTTAATAGTGATTTGAGGACACGGTGCGGATGGGAAGAAAGCGAGAGAGCAAGCCGAAATGGCAGCAGAAGTGAGGGTGGGGATGGGCGTGGCGGGCAGTGGGCAGTGGGCAGTGGGCAGTCTGGGTGGCAATGGGGGAAGGGAGGGTGGGATTGAGAGAGGACAGTGGAGGGTGGAGGAGGAGACAGGAGGAAGACATGAAGGAGGAGATGGAGGGGGGATGGAGGGGCAATGGAGGAGGAGGGAGATGGAGATGGAAGAGGAGGGAGGGAGGAGGAGATGGAAGATGAGATGGAGGTAAAGACAGTAGGGCAGATGCAGGGTGCATGGCAGTGCTCAGGAGGAGGGGAGTTTGAAACAGGAGGACGGTGGAGATGATCATTGGAGGTGAGAGAGAAGAACTCAGTCTAGGCTGAGGCTACCTCTCAGATGGAGATCGACCCACATCATTCGTCAGCCGGGGCCCTGGAGAAGAGCCCGTGGCTGGCCTGATGCTCCTGGTACCCAGCTCCAGGCTCAGTTTCCTCTGCACTGAAATGGAGAGAGTTTGGCTTGAGTTGACTTAGAGGCTGACAGATGCTAAGGGTCTCTGTAGCCTTATCTTCCAGCGTCCTCCTCTTGGACAGTGGGAAGTAGGGGATGGAGGAGACCATGGGTTCAGACAGCAGTTCAGCCTGGAGCCAGGGCTCTGTCACTAGACAGAAGACAGGGAGTGGGCAGTGGTTTCATGAACCATCCACAAAAAAAGGGGACGTTTTGTTTCTTTCCAGACATATTCTGTGGCTGGCCTCTCCCCTACCCTGGTTTGGGGTTCCCCTTTAGAGACACCAATAAGATCCACCCAGGTCTGGCCTGTCAACTGTTTGTCTCTGGCTGGCCCTCTCTAGACAAATGATTTATTGTCTCTGTGTGAATAAAAGGAATATTTTATCATAAGGACAGAATCACAGATCCGTAGAAAGCTCTTGACATGAAAATCTTGTGTGTTCTGAGAATCTGTATTTTTGTACCTTTCTAACAGTCTAGTAGTGGACTGCTAGGTGGTGCCATAGGTAGATGGATGGATGGATAGATGGATGGATAGATGGGTGAATGTGTAGGTGGGTGGATAGGTGGATGGGTGGATGGATGATGGATGGGTGGGTGGGTGAATGGGTAGGTGGGTGAATGGATGGGTGGATGGATGGGTGGGTGGGTGGATGGGTGGATGGATGGATGGATGGATGGATGGATGGATGGGTGAATGGGTGGATGGGTAGATGGTTGGATAGACAGGTAGATGGGTGATTTCTTCTTCTAGTTGGATCCTCATCCCAGGATGAGTATTTGGTGCGACATCCTGAAAAGCCTCAGGGAAGAGCAACTTCCTCTGTTTCTGTTTGTGTCCATCTGCCAGCTCATCCTGACATTGTACCCTGAAGACAGCACGGAGCACCATCTACCTGCTCAAATATAGGTGCATATTTGTAGGGCTTAGGAGGGAAGCCAGGGTCTCGCCATGCAGCTTAGCTGGGCAACAGTCAATTCTCATTGTCTACTTGAGGCAACCAAGGACAACCAGGGAATGGAATCTCAGTGAGTGACCGTAGCATAGGTGACTGTAGCTCTGTCTGTGAGGGATCACTTTTGTGTTCTGTTATCGTTTGAGTTGGGGTCTCTCTATTATGCAGCCCTAGCTATCCTAGAACTCAGTCTGTAGACTGGGCTGGTCAACTTAAAGAGATCCACCTGCTTCTGCCTTCTGAATGCTGGGATTAAAGTCATGCACCACCATAACTGGCCAAAGGGTTCTCTGTTGTGTTACCTTGGGTGGGAAGAAGACTGGTACATTGTCCCTGGATTTGGGTCCTGAACTGTGTGAATAGAGAAGGTATGTGAGTGGGCTGTGTAGATAGCTCAGTGGTTAAGGGCAGCCACAGCTCCCAGAGACTATACAGCTCACAGCCTGCTGTGACTCCAGCTCCAGGGGGGATCTGCCTCCCCCTTCTGGCCTGAGCAGGTACTGCATGTACACATGCAAGACACTGCCCCACTCTCAACTAAAAACAAAACTAAAATGTAAAAAGAAAGAGTGGGGAAAAGTCAGCTGAGTTCAAGCAAGCGTGCAAGCCGGGTAGTCACAAGCAAGCGTGCGAGCCGGGTAGTCATGAACCTTTTCCCCCCAGCTCTTTTCATCTCAGTATTTTATTCCAGCAACTTGAACGGGTCCCACTTCCACATGTGCCTCAACTCCCAGTCTGTGTGTTCACACGCGCACGTGTGACATCAGAGGTCCTCAATTCAATTCCTCTCACACTATTTGTTTGAAGATTTGTTTAGTTTTACTTTATGCATTTGAATGTTGTGGCTGCACATCAGACTGTGAGCCACCTGGCAACCTCAGAGGTCCGAGAGGACATGGGATCCCCTTGAAGCTCCTTACAGATGACTGTGAGGCCCCTGGTGGGTGCTGAGAACAAACCTGGATCTTGTGTGCTCAAAGACAGTGTTGTAACCGCTGAGTGTTCCTCTAGCCCTGATCCACCTTTTTTTTTTTTTTTTTTTTTTTTCCCCGAGACAGGGTTTCTCTGTGTAGCCCTGGCTGTCCGAGAACTCACTTTGTAGACCAGGCTGGCCTCGAACTCAGAAATCCGCCTGCCTCTGCCTCCCGAGTGCTGGGATTAAAGACGTGCGCCACCACGCCCGGCTCTGAGCCACTTTTTTTTTTTTTTTTTTTTTGAGTAGATTCTCTCAGGAGACCTGTGTCTCAACGATTAGGGCCAGGCAGGGTCTTCCAGGAACTCTCAGGATCTGCCTGTCTCCCAGTCCTCAGCAGTAGGATTTTAGAAGCTCACCTCAACAGCAGACTCTCGTGGGTTTGGAGGATTCGAACTCCGAACTCGGGCCCTCCTGCTTATCTGAGGACTTTACAGACAGCTTTCTCCCAGCCTTTGTGACATCCTTCATCTCCAAACCCCACCCAGTCCCCAATCAGCTTGCCCATCTGCTGAGAGATCCACCTTTTGCTCAAAGCAGCATGGGATGCTCGTGGTTTGGCCATGCATGTGGAGTCCATGACGCAGCCACGTAGACTGTAAGGATTCCATTTCTTCTTTTGTGCAACTCTGCAGATTCTTAAGCCACTCGAGCAAGTTCACTGCCGAGTGGGAGGCAAAACCAACTCATTAAGGCTTGTGTAAGGGAGGCATTCCTGAGGCAGTGCGCTCTCAAGACTTCCCCTGGAGCCTTCCAGGCTGGGACCTCAGCAGTTCCAGAGGGAACCCTCTCCTTCTGCTCTGGCATCCTTCACTTACCTATGCTTAATGTGAGCTGAGCAGGCCCTGCAGGGGGGTGGGGAGAAAGAGAGAGAGAGAGACAGACAGAGAGAGAGACAGAGAGAGACCAAGAGAGAGAGAGACAGAGAGAGAAAGAGAGAGTGTGGAAGGAAGAAAGGAAGGAAGGAAGGAAGGAAGGAAGGAAGGAAGGAAGGGAGAGAGAAAGAGAGAAATCCACTTTTGCAGTCCTTGGTTCTCTGTGTTTGTTTGTTTGTTTGTTTGTTTAAACAGGCTCTCTATGCAGCCCTGGCTGGTCTGAAACTTGCTATGTATACCAGGCTGTGATTGAACTCCCAGAGATCCCCCTGTCTCTGTGCTGGAATGAAAGGTGTGACCACTACACATCACCCCCACTGTGCCTTCATCCCAGCTTTGTGCTTAATATCAAGATAGTTGGCGGAATATTCTGGTGGAATAGACATTTTCCTTGTTTCTTTCTTTCTTTCACTCGTTCTTTTTGTTTGTTTGTTTGTTTGTTTAATGTATGTGAGTACACTGTCACTCTCTTCAGACACACCAGAAGAGTGCATCAGATCCCATTACAGATGGTTGTGAGCCACCATGTGGTTGCTGGGAATTAAGCTCAGGACCTCTGGAAGAGCAGTCAGTGCTCTTACCCCCTGAGCCATCTCTCTAGACCCCTGTTTCTTTTTTCATTAATTAATTTGGTTTTGTTTGTTTGCTTGAGCAGCAGCCTTGGCTGTCCTGGAACTTGCTCTATAGACCAGGAACTCAGATCCCCTGCCTCCGCCTCTCACGTGCTGGGACAAGAGACATGCGCCACTCCCACCCGGCTATTTTACTTTTGATTACGTGTATGAGTGTGTCTCTGTACATACCAGTTCCCACAAAGTCTAGAAGAGGGCATAGAGTCCTGTGAGCAGCAGTTACAGGTTACCTGCCCAGTGTTGTTCTGGGACCTGGATGTTGGTCCCCTGCAAATGCTCTTAAGTACTGAGCCGCCTTCAGCCCCATCTGTCCTTGGAGTTTTTGTTTTCTGTTTTCTGACCCCCTGAAAGCCACTATTGTTCTGGATCTTTCCCATGGCATCTGCCTTTCCTTTTTGGAAGCTTTAGGAAATTTTTATTTATTCTCAGGTTCTGAAACGTCACAAAGATGTGTCTGCCCATTTCCACTCATTCACATGAAACCCATGTGCTTCAGTCCTGTTCTTCCTTCCTTCCCAATCACTGTGATAAAATACTTCAATAAAAGCCAACTCAAGGGAACAGAGTTTGCTTGGCTAATAGTTCCAGGTTCATTGCTTTGGGGAAGTGAAGGTTTTAGCAGCTGGGGAAGATACTCACACTATGTCTAATGTCAGAAGAGACAGTGAAAACATGCATACTAGGGCACTCACTCCAAGGATATCAGCCTAGAAAACAGTGCCACCCACTGTAGGCAGGATCTCAGCCTAGGGAATGCTGCCACCCACGGTGGGGAGGATTTCAGCCTAGGGAATGCTGCCACCCACAGTGGGCATGTTTTCTCACTTCAGTGAAAATAATTAAGTATTTCTCCTGCAGACAAACACAGACACTGGTCTTCTGAGTGATTCTACCTTTTGTCAGGCTGACAATTATCTTTAACCACCACACCTATGTATTTACATTTTTTTATTTGTTGTTGTTGCTGTGTGTATGCATGATGCATGTGTGTGTGTGTGCACATGCCATGGTGCACCTATGGAGGTCAAAGGTCAATGCTG
Source organism: Mus minutoides (assembly GCA_902729485.2). NCBI lineage: Eukaryota > Metazoa > Chordata > Mammalia > Rodentia > Muridae > Mus > Mus minutoides. The sequence continues at coordinate 1,286,876 of LR749565.1, read as the reverse complement.
TTTTGTTTTGTTTTTTTAAGACAGGGTTTTCCTGTATAACTCTGGCTGACCTGGAACTCACTCTGTAGACCAGGCTAACCTTGAACTCAGAGATCCTCCTGCCTCTGCCTCCTGAGTGCTGAGATCAAAGATGTGCTGTACGTCACCACTGCTTGCCCAAAGGACAATGTTTTAGAGTTGATTCTCTCCTACCTTCATGCAAATTCCAGGGATTGAAATCAGGTCACTGAGTGAGGGTGGCAAGCTTTTACCCTCTGAATTATGTTACAAACTGTCATTCTCTCTCCTTTATCTGGTCATCTTTGTATAAGTTTTGAGTTGCATCTAGACCAGATGACAAACATTCTAACCCCAATTTGTAGACCCTAGACCATCTTGCCTCCCCCCACCCCCAACTGCTCCCTGGGAGATTTTAGGCAGGGGGATGGGCTCACAACAGACAAAGGCTGTGAACTGAGGTGGACAGGTCCAGAGGGAGTTCCAGGGCTGGCCAACAGATGGTCAGGACTCTTTACTGCTTGAGATATAACCCAGGGCCTACAGTCAGCCACATCTTCATCAAACCAGTCACACCTGAGTCCCATCTTGTCCTCAACAGATGGGACTGCAGCATGTTAGATATGATATGCCCACAACACCTACACCCTTAGCTCTGGAGAAGGGGTCCGTTTTGGGGGTTGGAGTCAGGAGCCCTTGCTGAAGTGGCTGGCTGGGGAGGATTAGCATTAGGAAGCTGAGTACCGCTCCCCTCTGGAGACTCTGCCGCAGCCAGTGGTGGCTCTCTCTGACTTGTGTTATCCAGCTGCCCCTTGCTTCGTCTGTCCCCATACTGCGTGACTCCATGTCTTCCCCAAACCTCTCTAGCTTGTCTTGTCCTCCATTTTTGGCTGTCTCTGCCTGCCTCTCTCCTATTTCCGGACCTCTGCTCCCAGTCCCCTGACTCTGCCTGGCCTCCACCCCTCCCCTTCCTTCCCCAATGCTTTATCCCCTGGCCCATCCCATCTCTTCATCCTTGTGTCTCCCGTCCTCTTCCTTTCCCCTCCATCCCTTTGTCCCTGCTCCATCCCCTTGACCACGTTTCCTCATCCCTGGTCAGTGTTCTGCCCCTCATGTGTCTGTGTCCACTCACCCCCCCCATGGTGTCCTCTCTCCCCTCTGTCCCCTTCTCAGCCTGCAAGCGTAAAGAGCAGGATCAGCAGAAGGAGAGGGCTCTGCAGCCAAAGAAGCAACGCCTCGTGTTCACGGACCTGCAGCGCCGTACGCTGATTGCCATCTTCAAGGAGAACAAGCGGCCGTCCAAGGAGATGCAAGCCACCATATCGCAGCAGCTGGGCCTGGAGCTCAACACTGTCAGCAACTTCTTCATGAACGCCCGTCGCCGCTGCATGAACCGCTGGGCTGAGGAGCCGGGTGCCACCCCTGGCACTGGGACAGCCACTGCCACCTTCTCCAAGGCCTGAGCCTTCCGCGCACACGTTAGCCCTGGGGAGTGAGGGGCCTGTCCCTGACCCAGCCAAAGCAAGCCCTCCCCCTCCCCCAGGGGACAGGGACCCCCCTAGCCCCCTCCTGCTCAATTTTGGACTCCAAAGGGACCCTGAGGGTAGAGTGGGTCAAGAATCAAGCACATCTTACAAACAAAACCCGGGTATTTAAAAATGATTTTTAATAGAGAACCCTTCTTTCCAGATCCCAGACCTCCTCAAGAGCAGGAGGCAGACATCTGCCTGTCTTCCCCCACTTTCTCCTCCAGGCCAGGTCTCTGTCTCCTTGTCCCCAAGAACGGAGATCCATCCCAAGTGGCCAAAACAAGCTGGATCCTTACAGCGCCCCCATGCCCAATCCTGACCTCCGAGCCTCGGCCCCACCCCGCAGGACGGCCCCTCGCAGCAGAGACCCACCCCAACCCCAGCGGCCCGGATAGCCTGTGCCAACAATCCCCTGCCTTAAGCTGGGGAGGGAAGCTGTGGGGAGCCCCTGGTCTCCAAGGAGACGGTGGCAGATGCGGGGATGAGGGCTGCTCTGTGGACAACCTCCATCCCAGCACCCCCGGCTGAGTTCACTATAAGCACCTTGCTATGTGAAGAATGCTACACAGGGAACAAGGTCACCAGAGAGCAAAGATGACACCTCAGATCTCAGGAGAGGGACACTAGATTCTCCCAGATCTGGGGGAGGGCCATGGAGGCACCATTGGTGTCCCTTGGATGCAAAGTTCTGTAAATCTCTGGAATTCATCACCCATTTTTTTAGTTGATTAGGGTGCAGACCTGGGCGCCCCTGCAGAGGACATTCAGGGGTAAGCTTTGCACTGGTGACGCCTCTCTCAGAGGAGAGAAGATGAAGCTGAGAACTGCTTGCTCCATTGTTTTGCCAAAAGAAAAAAAGATGTACAATGGGGAAAGGTCAGATGCAACGGGGTCACCCCTCTGCTCAGCCCTCCAGTCTGGGTGACATTTCAAGACTGACCTGGCAGCCAAGTCCCAGGAGGCTGTCTCTTCCCCTCCCCCTCTGGGGTTCAAGGTCCTGGGAATCCCTCTCCATTGAACCCTACTCCCATGGCTGCCTCACAGAGAGGCCCCCCCCCCTCCCAGTTTCCCTAGAGAATGCAAGAGAACTTTCTAGTGAGAAAAAGAAAAAGGAACCTCCCCCATCCTGTAAAGGCTACCTCATTGAGCCCACGCTGTGATTCGAAAGATCACGTTTGATACCAAAGATTTCCCCACCCCTAAGGGTTTGTGCTGGAAGCCAGGGTGTCCCCACTTTCACCCCATGGCTGTCCCCCACCCGAGAGAGAGAGAGAGAGAGAGAGAGAGAGAGAGAGAGAGAGAGAGACAGGAGGACAGCGAGGTCGGCGAGTGCCTTTTTACTGAACCAAAGATGTGTGTAGAGTGTCCTCCGTCCTCAGTGATTCGCTGCTCTCCCACAGGAGCAGCTAGGATGGATGCTTCTAGAACCTTCGGGTGTGAGGCAGAATGCTCAGAGTGAAAAGAGTCCCCTGTTCCCACTCATCAAATGACAGGTCTCCCCAGACACACCCATGCTGACAGATACATGCAAGCTCACACTCACACATGCACACACGAACACATGCACAGACAAACACATGCACACACGAACATGCACACAGATGGAGAGATGGCTCAGTGGTTAAGAGCACAGGCTGGTCTTGTTGAGGACCCAGTTTGGGTCCCCAGCACCCACATGGAGACTCACAACCACTCATAACTCCAGTGCCAGAGGACTAAATGCCCTCTTCTGGCCCTCCTAGGCGCCCACACTCACGTGCACACACTCATATATGATTAAAAAATAGATTTTGTTTTTGTTTTTTTGTTTGTTTTTCAAGACAGGGTTTTTCTGTGTAGTCTTGGCTGTCCTGGAACTCACTCTGTAGACCAGGCTGGCCCTGAACTCAGAGATCTCCTGCCTCTGCCTCTCGAGTGCTGGGATTAAAGGCTTGTGCCACCACTACCCGGCTAAAAAAATTAAAAACTGTAAAACACGTACAGTATACACACAGAGACACAGGCACAAACACACAGCCACACATAGACAGGCACACACACACACTTACAGTGTTCCCCCTCTCCCTTATACTCCCACACTTTTGATTCCTAGCTCCAAAGCCACCCTGACTACCCTGTACCCAGCAGGTACAAGTGACATTGTCCTATGAGCCAGCAGACAGAGACTCACAGCATGAGGACGGAAAAGAAAATGAAGTTTGACATGATGATCTTAATCCCAGCAGCCCTCAGGAGGCAGAGGCCGGCAGATGAATCTTTGTGAGTTCACCTAGTGAGGGCCTGCCTCAAAAGTTCTATAACTCAATGACAAGTTAAAACACACACACAAGCACATACATCTCACTTGTGAGATAGGGTCTCTGTAGCTAAGGCTAGCCTCTAGCTTGAGATCCTTCTACCTCAGTCTTCTAAGGGCTGGGATCACAAGCATGCATCATCAAACTCTTTTTTTCTCTTTGTCTTTTTCTTTTCTTTTCGAGACAGGGTTTCTCTTTATAGCCCTGGCTGTCCTGGAACTCAGTCTGTAGACTAGGCTGGCCTCGAACTCAGAAATCTACCTGCCTCTGCCTCCCACGTGCTGGGATTAAAGGCGTGTGCCACCATGCCTGGCCTTCTTTTCTTTTGCTTTTGCTTATGGAGTTATGGGGATAGAGCCTAGGACCAGCACAGGCTAGTCAGGACCATGCCTCCAGCCCCTCCTGGAGGATTCTAGGCTGGGTTCCATTTCTGAGCCACCAATAAAAGTTTTTCAAATCACACACACACACACACACACACACACACACACACACATACACACACACACACAACTCTAAGCCCAGGTGGACCCCCATCCCTCCATCTGCCCTTCTGGTCCTTACCCACCAAAGATCTTTCCTACACAGGGAACCCACAGTCCAGCACAATTCCTTCTAGCCTTTGACAATTCTCTCTGAAATACCTCAAAATATTTAATGTATAGTTTATGTGCTAAAAAAAAACACAAAAAACAAAAACAAACAAAAAAAAAAACCTTAGCTAGTTTTGGGATTATGTGACTTGAAGCTTTATACTGTTAAATTATAATTTTGCAAATAATGGCATGTTTATCTCTGACCGGTTCCATGGGAGGTGCATCAAATGTCAGGGCATCGAAGTCAGTGGTCCCTGGGAGAAAGAGTGGGGGGACTGGTGGCCTTCACAGATTTCCTATGTACAAGAGCCTCTTAGGAAAAACAGAAAGGCGCATGTGCGTGCCCGCGCGCATGCACAGTGGCTGTAACTTCCCCTGGCTTGTTCTGTTTCCTCGTTTTATGGAGTTGTGTCTTCTAAGAGTATTTATGATTCTATGTGTTCTGTGTTCAAATGTAATTTAAGAAACAACAAATGAAAAGTGAAATTCAAATGGTGCTTGATTGACATATCGCCCGAATACTCTGAGGTCATAACTGGAGGAGGGGCACGGGGGGGGGGGGCATGCCTGTGCTTCAGGAGCTGGTTGGCCTGTCTTGTGGCTCGGTTTCTGTCCACATCCTAAAGGACTGTGTCCAAGCAGGTGGCAAGGTCCTGGGTTAGAAAGAGGATCCTGGTGGCGCACGCCTCTAATCCCAGCACTTTGGAGGCAGAGGCGGGTGGATTTCTGAGTTCAAAGCCAGCCTGGTTTACGTGTCCAGCCTGGCTGAGGGCCTCTGCCCTCTGTTGTTGGAGCTGGGTTGCATGTGGGTGACCATCTATCAAAGTGGACTCCTTTCCCACCCCCAACCATGTGGGTTTCATGTTAGCATAAATTTCCCAAAGCATCTTCAAACAACAACGAAATTCACGAGTGCCCCAACTTCCCCAGATACTCAGGACCTGTTCATCTCTCCTGGGACATCCTTAGTTTCCCTCCATCAGGTATCCAGTTTTTGCAGACACCTGGGGACCCTGGAGAACAGGTCTCCGTAACCCCTGAAGTGCAGAAAGAAGGTGGGTACAGGCCAGCCTGGGCTGCTTTGCTCTTCTTGCCCCTTCTCTCCCTGGCCAGGTCTCAAGGATGCAGCCAAGAGTTGGCTTTGAACAGAGAGCCGCATAAGCAGGACTTGGGGGGGGAGGTTAGATGTCTCCACCTGCAGGACTACAGCCCAGGGTTCTGGGACATGTAAGCCTAGATGGTTTATCTTATTCTCTCAAAATAGTTCAACCAAAGCTTTTCTGGGTGGGTTTTTCTTGGTTGCCTACCAGGCAACCAAGGGTGGGTGTCAGTGAGTTTTATCTTTGGAAATGGCATGATTGAAGGCTTCCTAAGTATTTTCCATGAAAAACAGAAAGCAGGGCTGTGTCTGGGATCATTCAAAGGCTCCAGACCCTACAGGAAGACTGAAGGGCAGCCCTTCCCATGTTAGCCCTTGGGGGACAGGCTTGAAAAGCAAGAGGTAAAAAGAAAAGCAAGATCCCCCCCCCCAAAAAAAAAGCTGGGCATGGTGGTGCATGCCTTTAATCCCAGCACTCCGGAGGCAAAGGCAGGCGGATTTCTGAGTTCGAGGTCAGCTTGGTCTACAGAGTGAGTTCCAGGACAGCCAGGGCTACACAGAGAAACCCTGTCTCGAAAAACCAAAAAAAAAAAATAAAAAAGCAAGAGCCGGGTGTGGTGGTGCATGCCTTTGATCCCAGCACTTGGGAGGCAGAGGCAGGCAGATTTCTGAGTTCAAGGCCAGCCTAGTCTATAGAGTGACTTCCAGGACAGCCAGGACTATATACAGAGAAACCTTGTCCCAAAAAAGAAAAAAGAAAAGCAAGACAAGCCGCCACCACTGTTAACCTCTTTTCTCTGTCTTCATAATTTCCTTCAAAAAATTATTGCCTAGCCATTCAATTTCATATTTGTATATATGTGTGGGCAACTGTGGATTGGTACAGATGCTGGGAAAACAAGACTCCGCCCAACCAGCTGGCAGCAAAGCTCGCGGGTAGGAGGAAAAGGAGCTGGTCTTTCCCTGCTTGCCTCATGTACCACAGAGCACCCTCACTCTACCTTTCCCAGGGTCAGGTCAGAGCCTGTCAGCCAAACTGACCAAGTTAGACCACATCAGGTCCTGCTTCTGAGATGGCTCTAGTCACTGCTTCACTCAAGGGAGGCAGCCTGGAGGAGGAAGGGGCGGGAGGGTACTGGGGTGCAGTTTAAACCAAGGTTGGTATGTGATGAAGTCACAGGTTAGGCAGAACCTGCTCTCTTCCTTCTCTTTCTCAAAAACAGTGAAGCTCTGTGCACTTCGAAGACAAGGGGATAAAAGCCAACAAAACATCTTCCTGCAATTAGATGACTTGAGCAGTAGGGGGCAGTGTTTGTTTGTTTGTTTAAATCCTTGGGAAATGATAAAAGAACTCACGCCTTTAATCCCAGCACTCGGGAGGCAGAGGCAGGCGGATTTCTGAGTTCGAGGCCAGCCTGGTCTACAGAGTTCCAGGACAGCCAGTGCTATACAGAGAAACCCTGTCTCAAAAAAACAAAAAACCAACAAACAAACAAAAAAGAGTTGGCGCACGCCTTTAATCCCAGCACTCACTAGGGAGGCAGAGGCAGGCAGATTTCTGAGTTCGAGGCCAACCTGGTCTACAAAGTGAGTTCCAGGACAACCAGAGCTATACAGAGAAACCCTGTCTCGGGGGAAAAAAAACAAAAGAGTTGGAGAAGGAGTGAGCCCAAAGAAGCCCTGGGACCAGAGGGACCCTGTTTTATTAGAAAAAGGCAAGGATGTGACCCCCCTCTTGTCTTTGGATGCTGTTTGCTGACTGGCTATGCCTGCTGCTTGAGGTCAGGGGCAGCTGTGCACTTGAGCTGCGTGGAGCTTGACGTGCGTGCAGTCCATGGGAGCCGGCGCCTTGCTCCACTCTAGGGCTCTGCTCACTCCCCCGTGACTGTTGCATTGTCCTGGATGACTGGGAATGTCCCAGCGATGGGCTTCTGGTCAACTTGAGGTGTAGTTGTGTTGCTCTTTGGGGACTTCCAGCTGGCTCAGGCTAGAAGAGGCTGAATCCCTCCAGAAAGGGCCCTTCCGGAATGAAGAGCGGACATCCGTATGTTTTGGCTGGCTTGCCAGAGTGTACTGTGAAGCCACACTATAGAAGGCCTGATCCTCGGGTGAGGACTGCTGCAGCTTCCCCGATGTGGCGCTTGTGGTGGTGGTGGGTAGCTTCTGGGTCTCAGAGTCTCTGTGAATGTCGGGCTGTTTCTCCACAGTCTGGGAGCTAGTGTTGGGGTGGACCTCTTCCTGGGACCCCTTTCCTAAGAAAAGACGTCTCTTCCTGGCCAAGATGGAGATCTTCCTCGGATTAAATACTGCATCTTTGTTTTGCAAGGGAATATCTTCTTCGGATGGGTTCGGGGATTCTAAGACTGGGTCCACATCGACATCATCGTGCGTTTGCCTGCGCAGGATGGTACCCTGGGTGATAAGGTTTGCATAGCCCTCACGGTGGGAGAAGGCATAGCTGGAGCGGCGAGCTCGGATGCCACGGCGAAGATGCCTCATGGCCGGCTCCACGGCTACTTCTTCACTTGGGGCCTCCTCTTCCTCCTGCAACATTTGGGAGACAACAGGGGACAGCAGGGCTTTGGGGTCACCTGCAACCCAGCGAGTGCCACTCAGAGCTTCCCAACCCTGGTCCAGCCAACTGGGGTCTAACCTGGTAACGGTTCTGGACCAACAATCAGAGTCCTTCACTAGGGGCCTACAAGAGGGCTCGGTGGGTGGAGACATGTGCAGCCAAGCCAAATGTCCTATGTTCAATCTTGGTGACCCACAGGTGGACAGAGGGAGCTGACTCCTGAAAGTCGCTCTCTGACCTCCACACATACCCCACAGCGTGGGCCACTCACGGGGGCTCCCCACCCATGCTCACTGCATAAAGAAATGTAGAATTGAAAAGACTCCCTCCTTGAGGAAGACGGGCAGGTGGTCAGTCAGTCTTTCCTTGAGGCCTCGCCCTGTACTTTATCTCAAAAAAAAAAAAAAAAAAAAACCTCAAAATTAACAACAACAAAAAAAAATTCAAATGGGACCATTAAATTTTACCATATAGGGCTGAAGAGACTGCTCAGAGGTTAAGAAGAACATCAGCTGCTCTTTCAGAGGAACCAGGTTCGATTCCCAACACCCACATGGCAGCTCACAACTGTCTCAAACTTCAGTTCCAGAAGAGCCAATGCTTTCCCCTGGCTTCTATGGGCATCAGGCCCACCACCCATGGTGCACATACATGCCTACAGACAGAACATACACACCACCCATGGTGCACATACACGCCTACAGACAGAACATACACACCACCCATGGTGCACATACACGCCTACTGACAGAACATACACACCAGCCATGGTGCACATACACGCCTACAGACAGAACATACACACCACCCATGGTGCACAAACACGCCTACAGACAGAATATACACACACTTTTTTTTTTTTAATTACCATCTCAGCCACTATAAGGATGGTTTCTGGTGCTGAGCACATTCTGAAAGCTGTACAACTGATGCTTCTAGAACATTCCGTCACCCCAAAGGCAGGCTCACCCCTGTGAGAGGCCATCCATCTCCTTCACAGCCTTTGTCATCCAAGACTCCACCTCCCACCTCTGGCCTTTCTGTCACTGTGTGGCCTCTGTGTGTGGCTCTCAACTGACCAGTGTGCCTCAGGTCCCTCCACCCTGTGGCCTGATGTCAGAACCGTGTTCCTTCAGGAGGCTGAGGAGAGCCTAGTGCATGTACGATCCACATGTGTCCTCCATAGAGGAGGACAGAGGGGCTTTAAAGTGCTTCCAACTTCCTGCTTTACCTAAACCTCTCCAAAAGCTGTCTTCTTGCCTCCCTGGTCTCTGAATGACACAAGGCAGAGCCCCGAGGAGGAGGAGTGCCCTAAGCTAGACAAAGTGCCACCGAGGGAGCTGTCTGCACTGTTCCCAGGACACAGAGTCTGTGACAGCTGGGGGGGGGGGGGGG
>LR749565.1:1207477-1277288 GCA_902729485.2 Mus minutoides | reverse complement strand
TGGGGTGTGAGTACGGGCTGCCTTCCCCTCCCCACAGCCACGGGACACTACCCTGACAACTCCCTTCCTCCAGACAATGTCAATGGAAGCTCACACAGAAATGGGAAGGTTTTTGGCGAGATCCTGTACATCCATAGACTCTGAGTGAGGCTTGTCATGAGTACATAGGAGCCGAGGCTGAGCACGATTGCGCCCACAAACAGGAGTGTCCAGTACTTTACGGCAAGCATGACCTGAACAGGGAGCCAGGAGGTCAGCAGTGGGAAACAGGAGGTGGGATGCAGGGCTCCGGCAGTGTGGGGGCTCTGGGGAGATTGCCCAAGCCAAAAACATAAGTTCCAATCTCCAACACCCATTATAGAAGCTGAGGGTACAGTTGTGCATACCTGAACCCAGTGTTGGGAGCAGGGGTGTGTGGAGGATAGGAAGATCCTTGGAGCTTGCTGGACAGTACAGCCTAATTATTTGTAACTTCAACGGGAGAATCAGTCTCAGAAAAACAAAGTGGAGTCCTGGGAAGATGGCCCAGGGGTAAAGTGCTTGCTGTGTAAGTCTGAGGACCTGAGTTCAAATTCTCAGCACCCTTGTAAAGCTGGTTGCTGTATGTGACAGCAACCCGGCCACCTATGGCTAAATGAGAGGCAAAGACAGAAATCCGGAAAGCCCATGACCAGGTAGCCAGATCATATACACAGCGCTAACATTTCCTCCCAGACTACAACACTCCATCCTGCAGGAAGCTCCTTAAGCAGGAAGGAAAGAGCCGGGCGGTGGTGGCGCACGCCTTTAATCCAAGCACTTGGGAGGCAGAGGCAGGCGAATTTCTGAGTTCAAGGTCAGCCTGGTCTACAAAGTGAGTTCCAGGACAGCCAGGGCTATACAGAGAAACCCTGTCTCGAAAACAAACAAACAAAAAAGCAAGAAGGAGGGCTGGTGAGATGGCTCAGCGGGTAAGAGCACCCAACTGCTCTTCCGAAGGTGATAAATTCAAATCCCAGCAACCACATGGTGGCTCACAACCATCCGTAACAAGATCTGGCTCCCTCTTCTGGTGCGTCTGAAGTCAGCTACAGTGTACTTACATAATAAAAAAAAAAAAAAAAAAAAAAAAAAAAAGCAAGAAGGAAAGGAACAGGAAGAAGCTTCAGGAAGTCCCTGAAACTGACCAATTTACTAGGCCCCCTCCCTCCATGCCAGAGTGAACAATAAACACTCAGGAAGCCAAGATGCAAAGATGCTGAGATCATCCAAGCCATCTGGAAGAGTCTTAGAACAACAGAGCCACCCTGAAGGACACTCTTCAGCCTGCCACACTGCCTGCGGGCTGTGCAGTGCTCCAGGTTCCCAGCTTTGGGAGCCGTCGCCCATGCTGGGGAGGGCCTTGGGGAGTCAGCCATCTCCAAGCCATCTCTGCTCCTCTAAGTAACCCCAATAAACCTCGCTGGTTCACCATACTGGACCTCGGTGGTATCCATACTTTGGTCAGCTGTGGGCTCCCTATCTGGAGTGAGTGGTGCATCTCCCCGAAGTCTTGTCACATGACAGCAGCAAGGAACAAGTCCCTCCCCTCAAGCAAAATTGACATCCTTTGACTTCTGTGGCACATGGTGTGCAGGCACACTATGCTGCACATACCACAAATATGCTAACAGCATTTCTTAGTTGGGCATGATGATATACATCTTTAATCCCAGCTGTGCGAAGGCATTCTGCAGGCAGATCTCTTCAAGAACAGCCTGGTCTACAGAACAAATTCCAGGACAGCCAGGGCACCAAAGAGAGACTCTGTCTCGAGAAAACAAAACAAAACAAAGAGCACTGGCTGCTCGTGGAGAGGACCTGAGTTCAGGTCCCAGCACCCACATCGGTTGCCCCATAAGCAGCTGTAACTCCAGCTCCAGGGAATCTGACGTCCTCTTCTGGCCTCTATGGGTACTGCATGCATACAAGTGCGTGCTCGCACACACGCACATGCACACTCACACATGAGTTAAAAATGAATCTTTTTTACGAGGTTAGAATAAAAAGTCAGTGACGGACAGAGGCCTCCATGGTTTCTCAGGGTTCATGGCCCCCACCTACCTCCAGGGTGATTGACAGTAGGCCAGATATGGCCACCAATACCCCTAAGGACTGGTAGTCGTTGGAGCTGCCAGCCTTGGACATGTCAGAGCTGACCATAACCGTTACAAAGAAGTTGATCATGGATGTGATGGTGCCGTGGGTGACGGCTTGCATGAAAATGCTGTAGTTGAACAGCTCGTCTTTCTGGCCGGCCATGTACAACTCGGGCATCTTTAGGCTCTTCTCTGCGGTCACATCCTGGACAGGAGGTGAAGGCTTTTAGGCGAGTCTGGGCATAGGGGCTTAAGAACTTCTCCAGGAGCTCAGCATGTGGTACTTAAACAAGACAACCCGATCTTCCTTCCCCCCACCCACCCTATCCCCACACAAAAATTAGATGTGAGATGAAACTACCTTTGTTCCCAGTCTCATGATCCAAAATATTCCCTGTAGTTCTCTCCCAAACTAATGCCCTCAGGCAGGCGTACTCTGGGTCATGGGTAGGAGAAAAAGGACTGAGCCTTCCTTCTGGTACTCCCCCCCTGTCCCCCGCATTACACAGAAGGCTGGAGAGATCTGGTTCTCAGAGTGGAGGACCCCCTCCCACAGGAGGACTCCCATGGGACAGAGCTCTGGAGCGAGCAGATGGCCTGCTATGGGTAGAGATAGGACATAAGGCACTGTGCCCACTCACCTGCTCAAACAGGCCAATATACAGGACTGGAAGCGTAGAATACAGCAGGTTAAAGAGAGCCAGGAACCAGCCTTCATACAGGGGCTGCAAGAGAGGGAGGCTCACCACGTTAGCGGCCGCTGCTGGGTCAGGCTACTGTAAGGGTGGGTGGACACTCAACTCTGACACTTTGGAGAGAATGAGCTTCTGGAGTGTTCTAGAATCGCATCAGGTTTGATTCAGACTAAAGAAGCTGGAAGCGAGAGAGCTAGAAGAGCGCCTGGGACAGCTCCTGATGCCAGGCCTAACAGAGCTACAATCAACTCTGGGAGGCCAACACAGGATGATATTCCGTTGGCAGCCAGCTTGGGCTACAATTGGTGAGCATTCTCCTTGCCTAGGAGCAGCCCTGGGTTCCACCCCCAGCAGTACATGCACTGGGTGTGGTGGCCTCTGAGACCTTGAGCACAGTAGGCCAGCACTCTACAACTGAGCTGTAGCCCTGGTCACTCATTCTGCAGTCCCAAAACAAGGTCTAACTAATAACCTCGCTTTATTGTTGCTGTTGTTTGGTTTTCAACAACACAAGGTCTCTCTGTGTAGCCCTGGCTGTCCTGGAATTGGTTCTGCAGACCAGGCTGGTCTCAAACTGAGAGATCCTCCTGCCTCTGACTCCTGAGTGCTGGGATTAAAGACCTTTGTCATACCAGATCTGCCCAGGTGGCCCTTGACTAGTGGCAATCCTCCTGCCTCAACTTCCCAAGGGTTGGGATGACAGGTATGTAACAACACACCCAGTTTGAACGCCAGCCTCTAGGCTACTCCAAGTAGCCCTCACACACCTGTGCAGAGAAGCCATTGATTAGGGAGAACCAGATCTGGACCATCATGCTGGCCACTGTCTTGTAGAAGAAGAAACGCAGAAACTTGCAGACTCGCATGTAGGACCAGCGCCCATGCACAAGGAGCAGCCGCTGCAGGTAGCAGAACTGGGCCAGCACGTAGTCGCTGTTCTGAACCGCCTGCATGCCCTCCTGACCCGCCAGCCCTACGCCAATGTCTGCAGCTGCAGAGTCACAGCATCTTGTCAGCCATCAGGACCCAAACCCCAGATTGACTCCCCTCCACCCAGCCAAGGCCTGCCACCCACTCTTGATCATGTTCACATCGTTGGCTCCATCTCCGATGGCCAGCGTCACCACCTGCTGGTATTTCTTCACCAATGCCACCACAAGGGCCTTTTGCTTGGGCGTCACCCTGCAGCAGATGACAGCCTGGCATTTGGAGGCCAGGTCTACAAAGGCCCTCTCCCTCAGCACCTCCGGGCTCTCCCGGATCTTGGAGTCGGCTGATTGGGACGTTCCCAGAGAGGGGCCAGCGTTTCTCCACATGTGGGAGATCCTCCGCTTCTGGAGGAAGTCTAACGTGGGCTCCTGGGCGACCTCATCCACCACTGCATTCTGGACTAGGGCTCGGGGCTCCTTGCGCAAGGACAGGAGGAGCTGATCCTGGGTGTCAGGTGTGGAGGATGGGATGGGGAAAAGGAGCTTGGATCACTAGGCCTGCATCTCTGTTCTTGGCATGTCCCCCATCCCAGGTTTCACCAACCGGCTGCTCCTTCCACCCAGTGACACTCACCAAGAATTCGCCATTGATAACCAAGGCCATGTTGTGGTGGTTCATCGTTTTGAACGCCCTCTGCTGTACGCTATCCTCCCAATACCTCTCCAGTACTTGACTGTAAGGAGATGGGATGGACGGGAAAGTGGAGCCATCGTCCCACCTACGGGACGGTGTGCCAGTACCAGGGAGGTCACCTGCTTACTTGATGGCCTTATCTTCCAGAATTATCGTGTTCTCCGACAGCAGCTGGCACGCAAAGCCGATGTTCACTGCGGTCTCTGCAAATCCAGCCAGTTTGCACGTGCTTCGGCTCAGCGCCAGATCCCCGAGTCCCACACATGCACCCAGAGACACCACCCACCACGGAACCCTGGTCGGTCCCTTGTGCCTCCTTCCCCCACCCACCCATCTCCCGGCCGGCTGTAGTGATTGGTCCAAAGTGGCCGTGTGTCATAACAGGGCTGGCCAATCAGAGGTGGCCCCGGGACAGAGGCGGGCTGCTCGGCTGGAAAGCCTGATGGGCTGAGGATGTGCAAGGTACCGGGGAGGTGGGATGAAGGCCAGGATCCTGAGGCCCACCACACTTTGAGCAAACAGGAAAATGTCAAATTTATTTGAAAGAAACAAAAAAGAAAAAAGAAAGTAAAACAAAAAATAACCAAAAATTAAAACTTCAAAAATTGTCAAAGTGGGCTTGTCTATCCATGAGTGCAAGAGAGCTCTAGGACATCCCTTCAACGCTGATCTGGAGGTCACTTTAGGGTAGGTGTGTCTCCAAGGGTGTGAAGATGTCCCCACCCAATTGCGCGATGGCCACGATGAAACTCCAGGAGGGCAGAGTTTGCTTGAAGCACGTGTCCTGCTCCTGGGGATGGCGCCAAGGGCCCCGTGGCCAACGGGACAGCATCCCAGGTGCAGCACGTATTCTGGGGGAGCAGAGCCGAGGACCCACCTGGCTTGTCCCCGGTCAGCACCCATATTTTAATGTTCCCCTTCTTGAGGCATTTGATGGTCTCAGGAACGCCATCTTGCAGTTTGTCTTCAATGGCCGTGGCTCCCAGCAGCTGAGGGAGGCCAGCACAGGTTCAGGTACCAAGGCCCTGCTGAAAGGAGCCCAGCAGGCTGTTCCCTTACCGCCCCATCCACCCACCTGCAGGTTCTGTTCCATCTTATTATACACTTGGTGCAGGGCCTGCGAGCGGTTCTGCAGCAGGAGGGCGGCCTCCTGGTGCTCCGGCTCCCATTCCTTGTATGCATCCTCCTCCACATCCTTGTAGGCCAGGCACAGGGTGCGTAGGGTCTGCTCTGCAAAGGCCTGCAGCAGCCACGACCATAAGTTCCCGACCCTGTCCTCAGGATCCCCCAGAGTTACAGTGCCCTCACACCTCTGAACCTTTGCTCAGACAGACCTTCTCTGCTAACACCCTTCCTGTTCATGGTTTGACTTGATACCTGAGCCTGAGTTCCTCTTTCTCCTGCCTCAGATCTCCAGTGCTGGAACAGCGGGTGTGTGTGTGTGTGTGTGTGTGTGTGTGTGTGTGTGTGTGTTCTCCAGCTGCTCAGTGAATTCTAAGGTCCCCCACCCCAGTTCCAGGACTTGTCCTAACATTGCCATGGGGAGGGGACACTTTTGACACCCAGAATCCTTAAGGGCTCTCCCTCTCTGTCCCTAAAGTAGATCTGAAACATGTTCAATCCTAGAGGCCGGAGTCTAGGAAAAAGGGTCCCACTCACCGGCTTCTCATGTCCCTCTATCCTGCTATGGCCCTGGGAGTCTTGGGCCATGGCTGCTGGCATGATTGGCGTACAGGATCTTTTTGGGACGGGCACCTCAGACAGGTTCGTGTTCCTCACTAGAATTCAGTTTACCCATCTACTCCATGGAAGGCTGACCGTTCTGACTGAGCCCCTGGACTCTGGGTCCTCCTAGGAAGGATCGGCATCCCCTCTCCCCACAGCAGAGAAAGGCACTCAAAAACCCCCAGCAGAGCCCTTGGGCATAGACAAGGATGTGCCAGACGGTAGTGGACTAAGGCAAAGGCCGTTCCAAGTGGGAGAAGGTCCCTGAAGGCGGGAGCTTATGGCTGAGACTCAAGGAATGAAAGAAATGAGTGAAGGCCTTCATTGAAAGGCACATGCATGCGGAGGATCTGCCTACCACCTGAGCTCAGAGAAGCTGCGAATGCTGATTGTGGGGACAGGGGGACATGGAGGAGAGGCCAGCAGGTGAGGAACCTCATCCTCAACACTGAGACAAAGAGACCCTGCTTCATCCACAGAGGAGAAATCAAAGAGGGTCTCAGAGCTTGGCCATAGCTGGGGAGGGGCCAGAGGAAGGGGGTGTCGCAGGTCACAACCCAACCCACCCTCAGGGTGTCCCTGTGTGCAGTAGAAAGACACTGTAGACTGCAGCACCTCTCAGCATCTGTGTACAGTCAGGAGCAGAACAAGGGAAAACGCTTTGTATGATGAACGACCCTGCCCAAATGTATGTGGCTGCCCCTGAGCATGAGTGCACACACGCCAGCCTCCCCTCACAGGACACTCACAGCTAAGACTTCCTCTGTAGTGGTCTCCATGACACCCTTACTGTGGAGACGCTCCAGGATGACGGTGTCGGCACCCTTGGTGTAGAGGCAGATGGAGCCCTCTGGGTTTCGGACTGTGGGAAGGGGAGGGTAAGACGCCATGTCTGCATGCTCACTGCTGCGGCAAGGCACAGGTGCGTCGGGGAGGGCCTTGGGGCTCACCCAACACTGACATCCGTTTGCGAACACTGTTGAAATCCATCATGGCCAGAACCTGGTAGACCCGTTCCTCCCCCAGCTCCACCAGCGTGATGGTGTCCTGGGTCCGAGACAGAAACACGTAGCCAAAGTTCCGGGCAGCGGTGACCAGTGCTTCTTCATCAGGGGAGGCAGCCTGGTACAGCAGCTGGTCTAAAAGGCAAGAGAAAGGATGGCGAGGAGGTGTCACCTCCTGGCATCTTGCCCCTTAGCGGGGTCACAGGGCCAATCCTAACTTCAGCTCTGAGGCAATGAGAAGCCACAGTCCCTGGGGGACCAAAGGGGCCTGGGAAATGGGCTGAACAGCCTCTGGGCCATGGTGACTTGAGTCTAAGCCCAAGAGGCTGTGCTATGTGAGTGGGCCCCTGCACAACAGAAGGAGAGGCCACTCACTGTCTTTCTCCTGTACCATCACGGTATGGCAGATGGCCAGCAGACGCCAGAACTCCTGAACCGCTCGGTCCTGGCGGCCTTGCACCAGGGATTCGAGCTCCTTATTGTAGAACTGGAGTTTGCCATCAGCGAATGGGTTCCAGGCATACGGGTTCCGCTGGGAGACAACAGGGCACAGGGTCAGGCGATCTGCCACCAAACCCATTCCCCGCACCCACCTTGTTCCAGCAAGGCAGGATCCACAGAGCTCACCTTTCGAAGTGTCCCATGTTCATCGTCTGAATCTGGGGAAAGAACTCTGCTTCAGGATTCAGCTTCCCCCAGGAGGCCACACTTTAGGGGTCCCCTGGTCCCCACCCCAAGCTCAGGTTTCTAAGTCAGGGGACATGTAATATCATCAAGCTCAGGGCCACATGTACCATGGTCTGGTTCTTAGTCCAGATGTTGATCCCCCAGGGCAACCTCACTAGGAAGTTGAGGAGACAGGGGACAGGTAGGGTGAGGGCATCACCATAGATGCAGCCATTGATACAGCACTTCTTGAAGGTCATGACGTTTTGCGTCAGCGTCCCAGTCTTGTCTGAGAAGATGTACTGCACCTGGCCCAGGTGGTCGTTGAGACTGGTGCTGCGGGCCTTGGCCGGCATGTCCAGTGGCTCGTAGTACATATTAAGGTCCCAGTTAATGAAAATGCTGTTACCTAGGTAGATGAACTCCGCGCTGCAAGCAGCCGAGCGCATGTCCAAGTCAGTGACACTCCACTGGCCACACCCCGCCTAGAGGGGCATCCCTCAAGCCCTGCTGCCCTGGAGCTCACATGATAAACATGGCCATGGGCACCATGACGCTGAGCAGGATGAGGAAGCCCCAAAAGATGAAGAAGGACTCCATCATGTCCGAGCGCCCGTGGGTGGGTGACATGTAGTGATGCTTGTCTTTGAACTGTTTCACCATGAAGGTGAACCCCATCGTCAGCAACAGGGATGCGATCACCAGGGACAGGAAAATCTGGGAGGAGGATGAACATGGGTGGGAGCAGGGAGACCCCAGAGACCTGAGTTTCCATCCAGGGGGTGCCAGGTTAAGGGAAGGACAGAGGGGAAGAGGGTCTCTCAGGACCCCAGTCCAGCTCTGGGGCTCTCTGTCTTTAATCCAAGCTGGGCTCTGAGTCCTGATCCTCCTGCATCAGACATTGTAAACAAGATACAAAGGAGCCCAGGGCAGGCCTGTCACCTTTGTGCTACCCAGGTACAGGCAGGGGCATGGGAGTTCAGGGTTAGTCTGCATATATGGCAATAAAAAAAAATAAGCAGAAGGAAGAAAATAGAGGGGAAGGGGGAAGAGGGGGTCCAGGGCATCTGCAGAAGAATGGAGCCATCACTCCGTGCCTCAGAGGCCCCTCGGGTGCTCTTGGCTCCTTACCAGGGCCACCAGCTTGTTCATCATCAGGTCCAGCTTGGTCCTCTTCAGATGAATCTTCCCACAATTCTTCATGATCTTTGTGTCTAAACCTGTAAGATTAATTTCCATCTGTAATATCCCTACCCATCATTCAAACATCCATCCACCCATCCACCCATCCACCCATCCACCCATCCACCCATCCATCCATCCATCCATCCATCCATCCATCCATCCATCCACTCACTTGCCTATCCATCTCCCAATCCAGTTCCTCAGCCACCTGTCTGTCCACCCACCCCTCCTATCTATACTACAACATTCCATTTTCTCAACAATAACCAGAGTGCTGACAACTAGCCCATCTGACAGCACCCAAGGCCTATATCACACACTACATATGCTGCTCAGGGTTCTCCCTCAGTCCTGCAATCCAGATGCCCAGTGTGCTGTACCAGCATAGATGACCAGGCCATAGCAGGTATCTGTGTTTCGGATCTTGCAGCCACGCAGGAGGAGGTTCCCGATGTCCAACGGGTACTTCCTGCTGTTCCACTCCAGACTCCCCACAAAATGATGCATCCGGCTGTTGGGTTCCTCGCAAGTCACTGTACCTGTGGGGACCCAGTAAGCAGCAGCCATATTACAGCCTTGGCACCAGTCTTGGACCTGCATCTCCCTGCCACGTTCCTATGACCACAACTCAGGCCACCCTACTGGGCCCAACACGGTCTCCCAGCTTCCTCTGAAAGGCTCCGAAGTCGAAGTCAACCCACCGTGGCCTCTGGCTTTCCCAAGACTGTCCTTGTAATCCAATCACCATCCCTCCCTCCCTAGCCTCTCTCTTGTGGTTGAATCTTGGATGGAGGTTGCTGAGATGTTCATGCCTCCAATGACATCAGTGTCTGTGAGCCTCCCCTCTGGGGACATTCCTGTGACCTTCACTGGCCTGCAGAGAGAGACAATCTGCAGGTGGCAGGAAGACAGGTCTGCTCAATGCAACTCAGTCACCAGTGTTGGTTGAAATTTCTAAAATCTGCTACCCAGCAGTCTATTTTAGGAGTGTTTAAGATCGCCACAGTATGGTGAAAACTGATTCTCGCAAACATTAAGCTCCTTGAGGAACAAGCTTGGCCTGGTTGAGACTGTGTGAAGACCATAAAGAAGACCTCTATACACGGGGAAAAGCACTACAATAAGGATCCGGCGTGTTTTCTGGACACAGAGGACAAAGGTCAGCATCTGATGAGGCATCTCCCAGCCTTCTGGGCAGCTTCCCCTGGCCTTCTTCCTGCCTCAGATACCCCAACACACACTGACCCCACAGCCTGGCCGAGCGCCTGGCACATAGTGCATGCTCATTTAGTGCATCAGGTGGGAAGGAGGAAGCGCTGGAGCGGAATGTGTGTTAGGGCCACGAAGGAGCCTTCCAGCAGCAATCTGACCAGTGGGTCTCCTCCTCAGAAGAACAGTGGTGCCTTTCGCTTTCCAACAAGGCAAGACCCCAAGAGATTGTCCATGTTGAAAATTCTGGGGTGTCTGGGTTCCAGGAAAAGTGCTGAACTCAGAGTTCCTGCTTGTTCTCTATGCCTGACCTCCCCACCATAGGTCACATGTGACCACTAGGCCCTGAGCTCTCAGGACAGCAGAGGATCACAGCTGGCTGCTTTCTACCAGAGTCAACTGTCCTCAGATTTTTTTTTTTTTTTTTGAGACAGGGCTTCTCCATGTAGTCATGACTGCCTTGGACCCACTCTGTAATCCAAGCTAGCCTGGAACTCATAGAGATCTGTCTGCCTTTGTTTTCTGACTGCTGGCCTAAAGATGGGTCCAGCCATTTTGTTGATTTTTAAAAAGAGTTTTAAATTTTTAGTTACACATCTTGTACAGGTGCATTCACATGTATGCCAAAGCCTGTGGAGGCACTGGACCCTTTGGAGCCAGAGTTACATCTCTCCAGCCCTCAAATCTGTGATCCTCCTGCCTCAGCCTCCTGAGTGCTACAATTCTTGTAGTCAAAGTAGGCTCAGAGAAGCAGAGCTGGGTGTGAGAGGCAGTGCCCTGGCCACTGTCGGGAATGACACGCCCATGTCTATGGCATGGACCACCTTTGCAGGAAGACAGGAGATGCCTGTGTTTGCTTGCCAGGCCACAGCAAGCAGCGACTGCCCAGCGTGTGAGCCTTTCTGTGCTAGAAAAGGAGCTGCAGGTGTGCAGAGTGCTGGGCACGGATCCCTTCCCATGGGTGGCACATGAGTAAAAGATACTCAGATGTCACAGGCTGGCAAAGGCTCAGGATGTACCCTGAGCTCTACAGGGCCCCACCCACCATCCATCTTGACCCAGCAAAGGAGGTGTAGAGAGGCACACACAGGGCCCCCTCTATCCCCTTACCCTGGAAGGAAGCCATCTTCTTTGGGCTGGTAAGTTCATGGTGTGTGACCGTCAGAGCCTGCCTGAACTTCAAGTTGGTCTCCCTGGGAACAAGAGGAACATGAAAAGCCATAAAAATGTAGCTGTGGATGACACCCTGAGGTGGGAAGCTGTGCTTCCTTCAGGCCCTTGACTACCTTTGCTGAGCACCTGTGCCAACAGAGGGACAAGGCCCAGAGAGACAGAGGGTTTTGTCTGAGGCCACACAGCACATCTGCCAAAGGGTCAAGGCTGGGCCTTGGCCTTCTGCCTGGGTACAGACACACGAGTGCCTTGAAGGGCTGGCTGTACTGTCTGGCTGTCTCTATAGCCACGGGGAAAGCGGGGTCCCTTTGACACCTCCGCCCCCAGGGATGACATAGCTTCTTACCCGTCGATGTCTGCGGTCTCCACGTAGCACAGGCTACTGGGCTCTGTGCTGGCCAGCAGGAGCAAGTCAGCCTGGGGTGAAGGTGGAGGGCAGGGAGGAGTCAGGATTGCTGGAAGACCCTCCCCCAGGGGTGCTCCAGGTTGGGAGGTGGGCTCACCGGGACAATGCTGTCTTTGCTGAGACACACCACGTCCCCTACACATAGATTCTTCCATTTCTTCCACAGGAAACTACAAGGAGGGGATGTGACACATGGTGTGGCGTCTCCCCCACGTGACTTGACATCACCTGGGCCTGCGTTGGCCACCTCTGAGCCCGTTGTTCCTGCTGTGCCATCATCCTGCAGGGCTCAGCTCAGCAGAGGCTGCCTTCCCTGACCTCCTTATGCCCCACCAGAGGGTCCGTGTCACCATGCAGTGCTCCCCAGAGCACCGATCCATATCCCTCTTCGTTGAGGGGCTGAAGTCTATACTCCCACAGAGCTGTCTGTGAGGTCGCCAGACTCTTTGTCCCCATCCCATGTCAACTTTGCTGTAGGTGTCATCTGGGAGAAGAAACCTCAACTGAGAGGCCGACTCCATTCATTAGTCTGGCCTGGGCAAGCCAATGGGGCAGTTTCTTGATGAGTGATTGATGTGGGAAGGTCCTGCCCACTGTGGGCGGGGCTACTCTTGGGCGCCTGGTCTTGGGCTGTATAAGAAAGCAGGCTGAGTGAGCTAGCTACAGGGAGCAAGCCAGGGAGCAGGGCTCCTCCACGGGCTCAGCCACAGCTCCGGCCTTGAATTACTGCCCTCACTTATCTCATGGTAGACTGTAGATTGTAATCTGAAATAAACCCTTTTCTCCCGAGTTGCTTTTGGTTATGGTTTTTATCACAGCAACAGAAAGCAAACTAGGCGAGTGTAACGTGCTAGCCAGCCAGTGACCTTCCCGATGTCCCCAGATGTCCATCCCCATCCCTGTGCTGACCACCAGCCTCACCTCTTCCCCCTCAGGATCTGGCAAGGCCTGTTGTTGATGACCTTATCGCTCCTGTGTCGACCCTGGACCAACAGAATGAAAATCAGAGAGGTGGTCCTGTCGCCTATGCTCACTCTGCTGAGTCCCTGCCCCATTTCCTGCCCTCAGAGAGCCCTGCCCACCGTGAGCGTGGAGGCCAGCCCACCTCCTGGGAAGTCCCCTGGGCTCATGCTCTGCTCCCTGTGTGGACAGTTCCAACCTCCCCCACCCTGGCCAACACCATCATAGCCACCACTCACAATGTCATCCACAAGATCACGGGTGGCCCGGATCACAAACAGGCAGACCAGAGGTGCAAAGAGCGTGAACCAGGGCAGTGTGGAGATCTCGGGGATGCCCTGTGGGGACCAGACGTCACAAGCTCCACCTTCCCCTCCTCCTTCAGATCTGACCCCTGTCTAGTGTCACCTCCAGGCCACAACCTGGAGACTGACACTGCTAAGTCTTCTGCAGACTGAGGCCAGGGGAGGGGAGGCTGGCTGACTCTCCTGAACACAAGAGGGGCTCAGTACATGTTTTGTAGCTTGATGAGTGAAGGCAAGGCAGAAATGAGGTGCTAGGCTGGTGGGGTGTTCCTAAGACACTGCTCAAGCTGGCGACAGAGGCACCCCGGTGTAATGCACACCCCTCAGGCCAGGCATCAACCAGGTGCCAGGAACTGGCCCAGTGGAGGGTGCTCACTCCCAATCCCTAGAGCCCAGGAATGTGCGCAGGGCCAAGGGAGTCCGGTAAAGCCTGACGACTTAAGAGGGCTATCCGTTCTGGATTCTGCAGCCAGCATTTACTGAGCGCTTGCTGAATATAGACTTATGGTACTCAGGGAAGTACAGAATACAAAACCTCTCTCGTGCTTTGGCTTTGGGTTCATATGAAGCCCCTCCTGCATGCCAGGTACTGGGTGGCTAGCATACAAGACGGGAGGTGAGAAGGATTTTAGGCAGTCCATCACACAGACAAGAGCACAAGAGTCTTCAGTGAGATGCCACCATGGTGCTCAGGCTACCCCGCCCACCCACAACCAAGAGTGGCTGCTGGGACTCTGAGGCCCCGCCCCGCCTGTCCACTAACCCCGCCCACCTGCAGGATGATGATGAAAAGGAAGTAGAGATTGGACATTCGACGGAACTGCTCGTACAGGTTCAGAGGCAGGAAGGAGAAGATGTTGTATTTGGCAGTGTGGATGGCGTTGCTCTAGAACAAGAACCATCCGTTGTCGGCATGCGGTGCTGCCCCGGTGCAGGAGCCCCCCTCCCCCGCTCCCCAGCCAGCCCTGTCCACTGCACCATGAGGCATCGGCAGCATCAATAAACATATACCAAGCCAATACTAAATGCCCTGCAAGCCAGCATTTACTGAACACCTGCTGCTTGATGGAGCGCCAGTTGAATGCCAAGGCCTCCAGCAGGCATTAATTGAGGTTCTACTTAGTGCAAAGTCATGGAGCTGAGTGAGACAGCAAGAGATTGTGGATATGTCTGATGGGAGTCCTGCACTGTCAGCCGCTGAATTAGCTCGCAGGGAAGGAGGCGAAGTTAAGAGACTTGGTGAGAATAGACATAACAGTAACACATGGTAGCACAGGCCTGTCATCACAGCACTCAGGAGGCTAAGGGAGAAGGATCCTGCCTGGGCGACAGAGGGAATTCAAGGTCACCCCGAATTTTAGTAAAAATATGTGCTGGGGGCGTGGCCAGGACTTGTAGCCCCGCCCTCAATCCGCCAGCGGCCTGGGGCGCGGTCAGAGAATGGAGCCCCTCCCCTCAGCCTTTAGGAGCCTTTGGTTCCATTCCTATTCCTGCAAAAATATTTAAACTGGGCCTGGTGCTTCGGGCGGCTAATTTTAGCACTAGGGAAGTTGAGGCAGGAGAATACGGAGTTTTAGTGCCGCCTAAGTTACCTAGTGAGATCTCATTTCAAAAAATAACTCCAAGAACTCTCAGGGTGGCTCCTTCACTCCCTAGCCCCACTATTGCCCCGCACCAACTGGGGTCAG
Organism: Mus minutoides; assembly: GCA_902729485.2. NCBI lineage: Eukaryota > Metazoa > Chordata > Mammalia > Rodentia > Muridae > Mus > Mus minutoides. Next base: position 1,262,532 of record LR749565.1, on the reverse strand, counting down.
GCACAGGGCGGGTGCCCCGGGGAGCAGCTGTGCCGGGGCAGGGGCAGAGAGCGGGCGGTTCACCTTGTACTTGTTCTGCCTCCAGCATAGAAAGCCATTCTTCTTGAACTGCTTGTGATAGGTTCGGTCATTGGCCTTCACCTCCCAGGTGAACTCTGCGGGGAGACAGCGGGAGGTTGGAGCTTCTGGGGCTCAACCAGGGACAACTGCCAGAGCGTTGCCCTGGAGCCTGAGGGCTAATAGGCCCCCAAGGACCCCAGGTACAGTAGATGCCCATGTAAAGCCAGGAACCTGGTAAACATCAGGACTGGACAACGGAACACGACTGAGCCCAACCGCTCCTAGGATCGGGCGCTGGGTGGGAGGAACCGTGATGGGTGGACTCTCAGTGTGCAGTACCCTCAAGCCCAGGGATCAGGGTCCCAGAAACTCCTCATCACAGGACAGACTGAGGACATAACCCCATTTTAGTCTCTGGTGAGGGCTGAGGGGTACCCCTCTGTCACCCTGCTTCTCCCCCCTCTCCATCCTGCCATATCGATGACACGAGACCGCACCTGTGTCTTTATCCTCGAGGTCCTCCCCAAGATGAACATCGTCCATGCCGGTGGGGCTGTGGAGTGGTGAAGAAAGACCCCTAAGTCACAATCACCCTGGCTGTCCAGTGCTTCTGGATGGTGTCTGACACTGCCCTCAAGGACCTTGAGATCTGCTCTCTAAAATACTGTCTCAAAAGCCAATCACAAGGAAATCCTAGCACAAGGGAGACTGAAGCAGGAGTATGGATGGTTTCAATCCCAGCCTGGCCGTGAGCAGCAAGACCTTGTGTTGGAATAAAATAAAGACTGGGGTTGGGGGGATGGGCTATGGGGTTTTTGGAAGGGAGATCTGGAAAGAGGATAACATTTGAAATGTAAATAAAGAAAATATCCAATAAAATGGAAAAGAAAAGAAAAGAAAAGAAAAGAAAAGAAGAGAAAAAAAAGAAGTAACCCTAGGTATTCACAAAAATAAATAAAAAATAAAGGCTGGAGTATAGGTTAGAGGATCTATCTATCTATCTATCTATCTATATCATATCTCACCTTCTCATGTCTACCTCAGAACTGCTCTCAGGGCTTGCAGGATCCAGCATTACATCCCCCATCTATAGCTGGTCACCCAAGGTGAGGAACCCCACCTCTGAGATGCTGTAGCCTCGAGCCCTAGTGAGGAAGCTGTGCTGGCCCCTCCAGTCTCCTCCATGCCCCTCCTGTTCCACCTGCTCCTGCAAGGCCCACCCCACACCCCACACATGCTCAGTCCATGTTTGTTGACTGACACCACGGAGCTGAGGGGTTGTATACGTGACAGCTCACAGCTTGCGTATATCATGAGCATGGAGCCATGTTAAAATAGATCTGGTGTGTTGGCATGTGCCTTTAATCCCTGCACTTGGTACACCAAGTCAGTGGATTGCTGTGAGTTCAAGGCCACTCTGGCTTACATAGCAAAAGCCTGTCTCAGCCGGGTGTGGTGGCATACACCTTTGATCCCAGCACTCAGGAAGCAGAGGCAGGTGGATTTCTGAGTTCGAAGCCAGCCTGGTCTACAGAGTAAGTTCCAGGACAGCCAGGGCTATACAGAGAAACCCTGTCTTGAAAAACCAAAAAAAAAAAAAAAAGTCTGTCTCAAAGCAGCAGCAGGAGGAGGAGGAGGAGGAGGAGGGAGACATACAAACAAACGATCTGGCCTTGGGACTGCTAAGTGTAGTGACAGGGTCTCACTCTGCTGCTCTTGAACCCATAATTCTCCTGCTCCAGAATCCTGGAGGAGCTAGGATGGCAGACCTGTGCTCCCACTCCTGGCTGGGTCTGGTAACTTAAGATGACCTTGTACCTGGTGACATGGGTCCTCCCTGCCAACCCCCCGCCCTCTGCAGATCTTCAGCTGCCACCTGAGCACTCTCCCCACCTGTCCCCCAGTTTGCCCATATGCCCCCCACTGTCGCCCCTGCCTGGTAGATGCCTTCCTCACCCTCCAAATTTCACTCTGTACTTCCCAGACCGGCCGGTGGGAATCATGCGCCTCCTGGGGGCTTCATGAGCAGCTGGGGTGTCCCCCATCTTGCCTCTGGTCACCTCTCTTCTAGAGCCTTCACTGTCTTAATGTCTGCTGAACCCACATCTCCCCCAGGACAAGGAGTGCTGGTGTCTGAGTCATGTGTTTCCCCAGGGCATCTTGGGGCCCCACCTTCTCCTGGCTCAGCACCAGCTCTGGTTATTGGGCCTTTACCTGATTATCACGGGAAGAAAACTGAGGCTGGAGAGGGTGTGGGAGGAATGGGTGAAGAGATCTTGATTCTAGGGAACACTCTAGTCCATTAGTTTTCAACCTTCCTAATGCTATGACCCTTTAATACAGTTCCTCCTATTGTGGGGACCCCCAACAACAAAATTGGTTTTGTTGCTATTTCATAACTGTAATTTTGCTACTGTCGTGAAGCATAATGCAAATATCTGTTTTTCCAGATCGTCTTAGGTGGCCCCTGTGAAAGGGTCATTTGACCCCCAGGTTGAGAACTGCTGCTGCAGTCAGTCTTCCTTTCCAATGTTCTTCAAAGTTTCCAAAATCTTCCTTTTCCAAAGTGTTCCTGCCCACTCACCAGACACCCCATTAGCAGTAATCCCCAGCTGTCATGACACACAGCCCCAGTGAACTCTAGCGGTCACCAAACTGTCCTGTGGGTAAGCTCCACCTCGGTGTCTGGTTTTATGAACCTCAAGGGGGCACCATCTCCTGTCTCAAGTGCTGGCACCCGGGCCCAAGACCCCCAGAGCCCAGAGAGGTCCCAGTGGCGCCCAAGGATGCACAACTCGTGAGCCTCGGTGCTCACCTGCGAGGGCCGGGCTTGGTGGGGCCTGGCTGCCTAGGGCGGGCCGCCAGCGGCGTCCAGGGCCGCCGATGTTGTGGAGCTGTTAGCCTGGTGCCAACGGGTCTGAAACGGGTGGCGCGGGCTCGTGGGGCGGGACATTGCGAAGGGGGCGGGGCCTACCAGAGCCTTAAGGCCTGCGGCTTAAGGCCGGGAGAAGGACAGGACCAGGCGACAGGGGCGGGGCCTGGAGAAGGTGGGGCCTAGTTGAATGTCACAGAGAGTAAGGGTAGAGCCTGGAGTTGTGGGAATGGCTGGGTCCTAGGGGTATGGTCAGATCTCGTGGGCGGAGCCATGTCTTAGTAGCTAGGCGAGGTGGCTCTAGTCATTGTGGGCATAGCCAACCTTGTGCTACAGACCAGGCTTATGGGTGGAGCAAGAATGATGCGGTGGTGGCGCACGCCTTTAATCCCAGCACCCGGGAGGCAGAGGCAGGTGGATTTCTGAGTTCGAGGCCAGCCTGGTCTACAGAGTGAGTTCCAGGACAGCCAGGGCTACACAGAGAAACCCTGTCTTGAAAAACCAAAAGAAGAAGAGGAGGAGGGGGAGGAGGAGGAAAAGGAGGAGAAGAAAAGGGTCAAATCATGATCCAGGGAGGGAGGCAGAGAATAGGGCATGGCTGGGGTATCAGGGAGGGGCCCAGAGAAGGTGGGTCAGTAGTCCGAGCTTCATTCTGCAGAGCAGGAGTTAAATTCAAGCTGGCAGAAGATAATCTTGAACCCCTAATCCTCCACCCTCCACTTCCAGAACACTGTAATGACAATGACAGGCATGGAGCACATGAAAGCCAGGGTCTCAGGCCAGCAGCTACATCTCCTGCACTTGGGGAGAGCATCTCCCAAGCACACTATGCACAGTATACTCCAGCCCAACTGAACATTGCTGAATCCCAGAGGTGCCCTGTGGGATTAGGAGTGGGAAGGTTGCACACTAGTGAGCACGGTCGAGCCAGGTCTGTATTTATCTGTCATGCCCAAGTGTCTTCTGGGAAAGGGAGCCCACAAGGCACTCGTGGGCCATGTTGATACCTGTGTACAGTGGATGTACATCAGGGATGCTGGCCAGAGTACACCCTGAAGAGGCTGTGAGGGGTCAGTCTTCCCTCTCACCTAGCCCTCAGTGGTTGTGTCCACCTCCTGTCTCCCTGTGTATGCTGGCATAAAATGAATGAACTGGTGGTTGGGATAAGGAAGGCATGCAGGACCGAGCCTCCACCATCAGAATAGCAAGCTCTGGAAGGTTCAACACCTCTGGAAGCTTTGAGTCCCTGGAGCATGCTGAGGAAACAGCTACTCGGTTCACTCATCTTTCAGTGAGCATCTGATCACACCTTTCTCACATCCTTTTGGATGGCCTTTTTTGGGGAGATCTCCTACCCTGACTTATAGAGGATGGGGTAATCACAGTGGAGAGGGCTCCTTTGAGTGCACAGGCCTGAGGTTTTCAGGGCAGAGCCAGGGTTAGCTAACAGAAAGGTCTTTGTTGGCTGCTCTTCTGACACGAACTGGGCAGGAGATAGGCAGAGACACACACTAAAGCTCCCACAACAGACCTGGCCTTTGTGAATATATCAGCACCATTTATTTATGTTTTAAAAAACTTGTTTACAGAAGGTAAAAGAGGGGACAAAGTGCTCTAGGAAACCCCTGAGGGTAGAAGCCTAGCTTAGCCAAGGAAGCCCCCTTGGCCCCTGTAGCCCCTGCAGACCCACTATGTAGATAGCCCCTGCAGACCCACTATGTAGATAGCCCCTGCAGACCCACTATGTAGAAAGCCCCTGCAGACCCACTATGTAGATAGCCCCTGCAGACCCACTATGTAGATAGCCCCTGGGAGCTGCTCTGGCCACAGGCTTGTAGTCCCTCCAAGTGGCTTGAGGGAGCAACTGGACTGGGTTCCCACGTTATCCGGCCATGGGTCTAACTCCAGCCAGCCTACTCTGCCCACAGATAACTGCCAAGAGGCAGCCAATCAAGCTGAGGTCACATTGGATATGAGTGCTACAAAACTTGTTTCCTGACATGGAGATAGAGTGGCCTTGATGGCCAGGCCTTGCCTCAGGACACCAGGCGGCAGGGGCTCCTAGTCTCCACCCTGGACCTTGTCTGAGTAACTGAGATCATAACAGGCAAAAAGGAGTGACGGCATGCCATCAGCCTGCACCAGGGACAACACCAAGGTGCCTTCAGGCGAGGTCTAGCAGGCACAGCCTACCCAGAGCTTGGGGCTGTCTCACAGAGTTACACAGCTAGGTGGCATGGGCCCATGGGGTGAGAGTTGCTTTTGGCAAGGGAATCATTTTCATTTTTTCTTGACCCTGGCCACTGGGACAGGGGACACATGGGCGTGTGTCAGGGTCCTGTCTGCCCCCAAAGCACCACACACTATAAAATCTAAAGTTCATACAAACATTTATTCTGTTTCTACTCACAGAGGGAGGCAATAACCCCCAGGATGACAGCCCAGAGGCCCTGGAAGGCCAGGCCAAGGAGCTGGCTTGGCTCTGAGGCTGGGGAGCCCTGACGGGCTGGGGTGAGTTCTGGAAGCTACCCCACAAGGCAGGGCAAACATCCAGGCCCATGGGACTGACCATGTGGGGTTCGGTCCCTGGATCCCAGCGGCACCAGGGTTGGACCCCTCAGCTGCGGAAGAGGTGTGCGGGTCAGCAGGTTTAAATTAAAAATTAATAAAAATAACAGTATAAAGTAAAAAAAGACAACCCCTGTCTCAAACCATGAGGGCTTGTCCTGTTGCCTGCGTTATATACAAAGAAGCAGAAGGCAGAGCCCACCGTCTAGAGCAGTGGGCTGGGGTAGGAGTAGGGGTGCCTGACTGGGGCACAGAGGCTAGGCCAGCTCTGCCCTGGGCTGCAGCAGGCTCCAGGGGACAGGACTGGGGGAGAGGTGATGGCACATTGGGCAGGTGTGGGGCTAGGCTGAGGGTTTGTCTCAGCCCCGGCTTTGGGCTGCTCACTGCAGACCTGCAGCTGGAGCTCAGGAAGCGAGTAGTCAGCTGTCATGTTTTATTACACAGTTTGAAAAGAGGCCGAGGGCATCGGGGCTGAGGGATTGGGGCTGAGGGCAGCCAGGGATGGAAGAAGGGGGGTGTCATGGTAATGTTGGGTGGGAGTCATCGCTTGGTCTTGGCGTCTTCTCGGATCTTCCAGATGACAAGGTGCATGCAGGCACTGGCATCCTCACTGGAGCTGTGCCCGTCCACTACAGGGCAGACATGCTCAGCACAGTCCTGACTCCCATTCCTCCCCCCTCCCACTCCCTCACTCCCACTCCGGGGCCCTGGCTTCTCACCATTGTCTTGGATGATCTGTCTGAGGTAGTCAGCCATGAGGTTCCGCAGGGAGCGCTTATAGGGCAGGCCCAGGCGATGTGGGAACAGCACAGACGTGTCCACCACTGTGCCGTGGATGACCTTGAGAGCCAGCAGGTCGCTCTCCAGGCTGTGTCCGATGAGGATGGTGTCGGCGCTGAACATGCTCAGCAAGACGGCCTGCACGTCCCGCAGCGTGATGCTCGTGTCCACAAGATCAGCCTCTGTCACCCCTGAGAACCTGCAGAGGGCCGGATGCAAGAGGGGCGTCGGGCCGGGCAGGATGAAAACGAGGCTGGGGTCCCGCGGTAGGCCGGGACACACCTGGTGTTGTAGTCGACAACTTCATTGTCAGGCTTGACAAAGGTGTCATACACAACCTGCATGTCTGTGTCCACGACTGTGACTCGGGTCAGCTCCAGGCCATATGTAGTGTAGGACTGAGAACAGAGATAAGATGCAGCCGGCTTCCCAAGCGCACCTCCCCTCTGCAGCTAGCCATGGCTGCTGCAGAGAACCTGTCAGGGACACCACGGGAGCCACCAAGGCAGAGGGAGCCACAGGCTAGGAACTCAAGAGAATCCTTCCCGAGCAGGCTGAACCCTCTCAGGACACTAGCCTGAGGTGTGGCGCTCCCTTGCCAGTTCTCAGTTGGCTTCACTCCCTCACCATCCCAGGGAGGATACAGGCTCCTGAGACCCCAGACTCACCATCTCACAGTCGAGGGCAAAGACCCCCGCATGGGCATCTTCAGGCAGCTCCTTCTGGAAGGTACGCACAAAGCCCTCCAGGTTCTCCTTCCGGCCGTCCTGCACATGTTGCTGGAGAACAAGGAGGTCAGCAGTCAGCAGAAGGGCCAGCATGGCTGTGCATGACTCTCGAGGAGTCCTGTGTCCTGACTAAGGCCACATGGGTCCCGAGCATTAGGACTCAACTGCATCCCTCAATGCCAGTGCAGTGACCAAGAGCAGGGAGTGGCACACAGCAGGACTTACCTTGGCAACCTGACAGCCCACAGAGCCAACGGCAGCTGAGCAGCACATATACTGGGTCTCCCAGCCCCCAGCCACTGGCAAGAGACAGAGCAATGATGTTCAGGGCACCTGGCAGGGATCTTGCCCACCCAGTCAGGGACGAGGACTCAGGGAAAGGATCTGGGCCACAGTGCCACAAGCTGTGACACTGTCACAGGACTGGGGAAGGTCCCCACCCTCAGGGACACTGCAGGGGTGAGACAAGCAGAGCCTGTGCTCAGAAGGAACACGTAAATTACACAGGGCCAGGGCTTCAGAAGGGGGCGGGGTGAGATGGGTAAGAGCCTCACAGCCAGCAGGTGTATGCGCGTGGGCACGAGCCTCACCTCGATTCCGCCGCAGCCGTCCCCAGTGGTAGTAACATTCCTCACTGCGCACGCAGCGGCCCGAGGAGGACACAAGGTACTCTGTGCCACAGCGACAGCAAATTCTGCAGGAGGCTGTGTGTGAAGACAGATGGACAGGCAGAGAGGCCAAGTAGGTGAGGGGCTGGCAGCCTAGTACCCCCTGAGCATGATGAAGTGCCTGTCCCTGAGCTGTGTACCATAACAGCAGAGAGCTAACACCCCGGTCTCCTGCCTAAGGCAATGCTGGGAGGATACTCACGGTCCTTGGGTTTCTTCTCCTCGGCTGTGAAGATGACGGCACCCCCTGGGCGCTCTGGGTGGGGAAAGGGGTAGCCATTCTCCTTCAGCTGCTCCTGAGTGAGCAGGTATTCCCTGAGGCGGCTGTACAGGGCAGTCCCTGCAGGGGCACTGCGTGTCAGTGCTGCCAGAAGGGGACAGACAGACAGACAGACAGACAGACACACACACACACATGCAGGCACCCATGTACACATTCATGAATGTATGTATGCGCACACACATGTGACTATATTGTACAGGGCAGTCCTGGTGGGGACACTGGCTGGGACAATGACCTGATGCTACAGGACAGACAGACAGACAAGGACAGAGGGAAGCATGAGTTAGCAATCATTTACTGACCTTTCAGCTCCTCTACCCGTGGGCTGCAGGGGCGGCTCAGTGAGAAGCTGGTTTTGGCTGCCAATTTGCCCCCCAGTACAACCTCATGCGACACAACCCTGCGGCCACTGGCTTCTAGAAGGAAGTACAGAAAAGCCAGGGGGTGGGGGGTGGCCAGCTGCAACCTCAGCCCAATCCCCCACACACACCACCACTGAATGTGCACTACTCCCCACTGCCTAGAGTTCCAGCTGGGAAGGGGTCATGGGAACTCAGGGCAAGTCACCTGGGGCTCAGCAGCTCCCCACCTGAGCTCTGGTTGAACAGACCAGGCCGGCTATCTCTGAGGGAAGGGTGTGGGACAGGGGTGGGGGGCACACTGCAGCTACAGCGCCCACGACTAATGGGTTCCGAGGTGAGGAGAAACTAATGGGGCCAGGGGCGAACAAGCACGCCACTGTGGTGGCCGCTTAATGGGTCCTCTCGAGGGGACATAATGAAACGTCTTAACCCCCTCTCCCTCCTTCCCCTAGCTTAATGTGCAGCTCTCAGCCACTCACTGTGAAGAGGCTATGGGGCGCCGTTAGGTGAGGAAGGGAGGGAGGGAGGGAAGGAGGGAGGGGGCAGAGGGTACCTTGGGCAGTAGCCTGAGTGTGGGGAACCAGGGACCATCCCTGCTGCTGAAGCCCATGTACAGCCAGTTCTGGGGAAGACCCTCTGCACACAGCTGCCCCAACTCACTGCTGAGGTTGGGCACGGTGTTGGGGACCAGGCCCCTTAGCTTCTTAAGGGTGTTCACGGCCACGTTCAGGTATATGTTCTTGCTGGGACTGCGGTCATATGCCACCTTTTCCTCATTCAGGGCCTGGGTAAGACAGTGCTCAGTCTAAGGTCCTGGCAGAGCCTGGCACCCAGGAGCATGGGTAGTAGGATCAGCTGCTCTGGGATGGCAGTGGCTGGTGCAGGACCAGCCTGAGTCAGGCACATGGCCCAGCCTGTCACTCACGAGGACATGGTACAGGCAGCCAATGTGAGCCAAGATGCCTAGAGGAGAAGAGCCAGGAAGACACATGGGACCTTCCCAGAGACTGCTCAAGGCCATGATGGCTAGGGCCTGCAGTCCTGCCCATGAAGGGAATGTGCGCTCCAGGGCCCACCTTCTCGATGGCCTCCTGGTTGGACGAACAGAACTTGAGACACTCCTCAATGAACAGGTTGAGATAACGCTGGCGGACCACAGTGGGGACCTTGCCGCCAAATTCTTTTGGGATAATGGGCTTCTTTAGACTCTGGGGAGAGAGAGCAAGGTGTTAGGGCCTCTGGGGAAGACAGGAATAGGTTGTCCAGTGCATGAGCCCAGCTATGAATTCCAGAGGAAAGGCTAGAGGCATGGTAGGGGGTGGATCCTGCCTACAATTCCCCAGTGAGGGGCTGCCTTGGGCATAAGCACCTTGCTGTGTTTGTATAAGCTCGGGCTCGTTCTCAGTACTAGGAGACAGAACATACTACAAGGCCAACACAGAATCCTACTGGGGACAATGTGAGCAGAGTATAAGGCTCATGGTCTCTCAGAGTACAGGGTACCTGGAGTGATGGGCTGTGGGCGATGCGCTTGGGGGTGACGGTGGTGGTTGTCTTAGATGCCATCCCTGACAATGTGCGTGTCTTCAGTGGCTGGCTGCCAGGTTCGGGGCCGTGGGACGCCTGGCTGCTGCTGGCAGAGAGCGCCCTCTTGGCACCTGTGGGGGCTGGCGGGGGACAGGGGACGTGAGTGCAGGAGGACAGTAGGCCCATGACGGAGCTGCGGAGCACCAGGAAGCTGTGGTCGTTGAGTGTGAGCAGAACGCGCATCTCGCAGCGCAGCGGAGGCCGGGGCACCGGGCTCGGGGTGCGGAAGGACATGGGACTCTAGCTGCTCTGGGACAAGTCCATGGAGGTGGGGAAGGGCAATGCGGCTGTGGAGGCCGGCTCAGGCAATGCCACGGTCGGGGCAGTCTGGCGAATGGTGGGGTGTGGTCGGGGCCTCTGCCACATGTTCCAGCCCCCGACTCCGAGACATTGACGTCTGAGGGGTAGCCCTGGCTCCAGGGCACAGGACCAAAGGGCCTGGTATGCCCCGGCCTGCTCATTGTGACAGGCTACCTGCTTGTCCCTGTAATGAGGTCACAAACCATACACTGTCTCCGCCCTGGCAGAAGGCGGCCAGAGCCGCTCCCTGAATGGACATGCAGAGTGTGGAGAACCCGCCCGTCACAGCCTGTTGGCACTGAAGGACTGAGACCGGTGACTTCTAGATCTAGTTGGGGTCACTCTCTGGAGAGGGCTCAGGGGCCAGACCAGGCTGCCCCTGCCATCCTTCCTGGAACCAACCCACCAAGGCTGTACTAGTCAGGAGAGATAACCAGTGCGCTCTCACCCTACAGGGAGGGGCACATCTGCATGCACAACTCCCAGCCCGGTGCAACCAACACCATGAGCACCGAAGCAGGTCAAGGTGGCCTGGGAGACAAGGAGAGTCCCAGAACTGGAACAGACACTAACAAGCCTACTTAGCCACAGCCATGAGCATCCCCAGGCTGTGCCACAGCAGCCCAGGCAGGAACCACCAAGAGACATAGCTATGAGCCGTGGGCATCAGAACACAGAATCCAGGGCAGTGCAGCCCTTGATGGGCAGGGAGAAGCAGAGGTCCAGAAGCTCTTCCTGATTTGGTCACAGGCCCTGGTTCTCTGCCTGGTAATGGGGCCGGTTGGGACCACCATGCAGAGCTGACAGGACCACCTACCCCTGACCTTCAAGCTGCAGTCCACTCCAGCTACGCCCAGGCAAGTCCCACTGATGGTGGCTGGGTTGGGAGGGAGCAAGGAGGCTGCTCAGACCTTCCGGGCCATCTTGTCCCTACTCCGTCACCCTGGAGGCCCAGGGAGGGTGCTCAAGGTCAGGTACAACAGAAGTTCTCCAAGTGCTGCTTCCCCTCATATTGCACAAATCAAGACGAGGGGTCCAAGAAAGGGTGGGGTCGAGCCGGGCGTGGTGGCGCATGCCTTTAATCCCAGCACTTGGGAGGCAGAAGCAGGCGGATTTCTGAGTTGAGGCCAGCCTGGTCTACAAAGCGAGTTCCAGGACAGCCAGGGCTATACAGAGAAACCCTGTCTCGAAAAACAAAAAAAAAACAAAAAAAAAAACAAAAAAAAGAAAAGGTGGGGTCAGGACTTACCAGCAGCCAGTCGGGGGTTGGGTACGTGAGCAATCCTCCTCTTTTCCCCGGGCGCTGAGATGTGCACGGAGGAGAGCCTCTCAGTTGGCCGTGGGGCGGTCTGTAGCCAACTGGCTGAGTCCCTCTGTGCTAGCTGTGCTCGCCGGTAGCACACCTCCTGAGCAGTCGGGGGCCTTGCTGGGGGAGCCACGGGGGTCCTCTTTGGGGCCTCTGCCTGAAAGAGCACAGGTCCTAGAGCTAGCCCCAGTCCAGAGCACTCCAGATAAGCATGGTGACGAGGCTTGACCTAGCAGAAGCTACAGAAGCTCCTCTCCCATGTTCCTCTGCCCACCAGTACTCACTCCATCTGCACTCATGTCTCCTCAGAGACTGCATCAGTGCCACGAGCACCAGGGATGTTTGTGGAACCTTTGCTTGGTACCACGCCCCACACAGGCCTCCCCTATTATCCTCACCGCCTTCCAGCCACAACTGAGGTAGCCTTGGGCTCTGAGGTTGGACTGCCCACTCAACTCTAAAACCCATGGGGATTTACCCACCCCTCCGTGCATTGTTCCTGTGCTCAGGTCTGGATGGGACAGGAAGCCCCAGATACCAGCTTACCAAAGGCCGACAGTGGGGGTCCTTCATCCGACTGTGGTGGCAGATCTCCTTCCTCCAGAAGCCCACCCTGTAATCCCCATATCTGGGTCTTACCTCCTTGCCTGGCTTGCAAAGGTGTGAGACCCTCCTCTTCTGCCCCGGGAACAAAGTGGTCAGGCCCGCATGTGTCTTCTCCTCAGCCTTCTCCTTGGGTGGCTGAAAACACACACGCACTCCTCACTCTGGTGCCTCCTCGGGGCACGCCCCTGCCTTCCCACCCAGCCTCATTGCCGCCAGACCCTACGCAGTCCTGCCAATGAGAGCCCTACGGAGGATCAGCACCCTGCAGCCCAAGGCTGGGCCCCAGCACCTGCCTCCCAGGCCTTCTGGACAGGAGGACAAGTGGGCGTGTCCCTGCTGCTGCCCCCACACCCAGCCCAGGATGACAGCTCAGATATGGAATGCCAGTCAAGGGCATCCCTCGGGGCTGGGGCTGGAAGGAACTGGCCAAGTCCATATTTGTTTGTTCAGGGTGAGCGCCCTCTGGTGGTCAGCATGGAGACATTAGAAGGAGGGACACCCAGATGGGTCAAGGCTGGCCTGAGCCAGGCAGCCAGGGAGTGAGGAGAGGAAGGGGCCTAGTGGCTAGAAGGGAGCAAGAGCTGGAGGAGGGGAGAGGGGCAAGAAAGGCCAAGGAGCTGGGACAGGAGGTGGTGAGGCAGGCATGGGGCGGGAGGGCCCGGTACCCCTTTGCCGGTCAGTCTGAACGGTCAGTCGGACGCTGCCACGGGAAGCCGGCTGGGTGGGTAGAAAGCCAGCATCCTCATTCTGGGCAGGGTGCAGGGGGGCAGCAGGCGGCCACCGAGGGTTCCTGAATTTTGAATGGAGTTAATAAGAGGCCGGTGCTGAAGGAGCGGCTTCTGCTTGGGTCACAGAGGCTGGAATCGGCTGGAGATGACCGTGGGACTGAGTGTCCCCTCGAAGGGCCCTCGCCTGCCAAGGCCAGTGCCCTCACCTGCCGGGCCAGCCGGCCCTTGTCCTCCGTCTTCACGCTGGTGGACTCATTGAAGATCCGCAGGCACTCCTCCATAGGGTCCACATCGAAGTCCACCTCCTTCTCCAGAGCCAAGTAGTCCACATCCTCCTCTGCACACTGGCTGGCTCCCGAGGACGAGGAGGAGGAGGACAATGGGGAGGGCGGTGCGGGGGACGCGGGCGGCGCGGCCTTGAGACGCTTGGGCACTTTTGTCTCATCCAGGCCCAGGCTGGAGTCAGAGTCTGATTCTGAGTCTGAGCTAAGGCTGGGCAGGGTCAGGGGCCAGACCCGGGGTGCTCCCGCTCCCAGGCTTGAGTCCTCTTCCTCACTCTCATCCCCAAATAGTTCGGCGTGGCTCAGGGCCCGTTTCTTGAGCTTAGGGGTGTCCTGGGGGGCTCCTTCATCCAAGGAGCGGGCCTTGCGTTCCACCAACTTCCCTGATGGCATCTTCTTTGCACTACCAGCTTTCCAGACCAGTGGTGCACGGGGCCCAGAGTCCTGGAGCCCCATGCTGAAGGGGCGGCCCGACCCCCCTTTCCCTGAGCTGGCCACTGTGGTCGCAGAGGATGGCTTTTTCTTGGTCCCTTCAGGCCCCTGGGCCTTGCCCCTAGGGCTACTGGCTGGCAGCTTCTTCTTGTCTGCACATACCTTTTCCTTCCCTCGGGGCCTGGCTGGGTCTTTCTCTTTCTTTTTGTCTTTCTTGCGGACCTTGTCCTTGTGGCTGAGGCTGGCTGAGGTCCCACTTTTCTTCTTTTTGGCTTTACTCTCCTTGGGGACCCTAGCATCTTGAGAGGCCCTGGCTGGGGAGCCGGTCTTGACCACGGAAACTGTGTCTGGTGCTTTGGGAGGCTGTCCGAGGTCTTCCACGTCATACTGCACAGCCATCTCCTTGGTGCCCCGCAGGCCACCCTCCTCATGCCCTCTGCCCTCCTTGGAGACAGGCTTCCCGGATGCCTTGCTTTCAGGGTCAGCCTCAGCCTTGGGGCTGCTAACATCAGCCTTTGGGGGGCTCTCTAAGTCATCTTCTGAGTCTGAGAACCTGGCCTCACAGCCACCAAAGGGGTCACAGGGCTTCTTGAGGGCAGGAGTGTATGGCTCAGCACCCCTGGAGCCCCGTGGTCGCTTGGTGGCCCTCTCATCCCTAGCACTGGCCCTGCCAAGGTGCCGGGCTGAATAGTTGGATAGTGGGTCATACTCTAAATCTGTTGAAGGTTTTGAACTATCTACCACATACTTGCTACCGGACACGGGGCGGCCACAGCGGCGCGGCTGGCCCACAGCCTTGGGGACATACTCCAGGGCACCAGTACCTCCTGCAGCTCTGCCCTGAGCCCTGTCTGAAGGGGCCAGTGAGTACTTGTGCCCTGGCTCGGCAGGGACAGCCAGTGGGGTGGGCTGGTAGGCAGCATCCGGGCTCAGCAGGCCACCCGATGTGTAGGTTAGGGCCAATGAGAAGGTGTCATCGTCATCTATGCTTGTGGCAGGGCTGCAAGGCACCAGGGCTGAAGGCCCAGCACTGTGTCCCCGTGCAGTCTCAAGGAGCTCCTGGTATCGCCTCTGCTCCAGCTCCACCTCGCCACGCACAGCCTCAATGGCCTGGTTGACCAGCTCCAGCTCCAGCATGCCATCGCCCTGACCCAGAGCACCATTCTCCCTCTGCACAGGAGGCTGAGGCAGCTCTGGGTTGTACGGATCATAGCCAAGCCCTGGAAGGGAACACAGAACAGCCACTGAGCAGGTTTGATAGAGATGTGCAAAGTAAGAGAACCAGCCATCCAGAACCTACTGCACACCAGGCTTGGGCCTCAAGAAGCCCCGCTGTGACACTGTAATAGCTGTGACACTGTAACACCACTGTGGTGGGATCACCCAGTTTACTCCAGGAGCTGTGAAGAGGTGTGTGTGTGTGTGTGTGTGTGTGTGTGTGTGTGTGTGTGTGTTTGTGTGTTGCTGGGGCTCAGTGGGTAGGGCACTACTGGGGACGCACAGGCTTCATCCCCAGCACCACATGTACCGGTGTGGTGGCTATGCCCATAACCCCAGCCCTAGGAAGGTACAGGCAGGAGGATCAGGAGTTAAAGGTATACTCAGCTACTGAATGAGTTCAACACTAGACTGGGCAACATGAGATCCTATATCAAAGGGGGTGCAAAAAAGAGGTTCCCTGGAGACCACTAAGGTGAACAGGTCCCACAAGACCTAATGGGAGTCAAGCAGTGCGAGGCTCTGGACTGGCCTGCAGCACCATCCCCAGCCAAGTGCACGGAAGTTAAACTGGCAGCCTTGACAGGCTCAGGTTCATGGATGTGTCATTCTGACTGACATAGGGTCTCACTGGTTGAAAGGTCAGCTCAAACTCCTGGTCTAGTAGATCCTCTTGGCTCCACCTCCCTAGAGCTTAGATCACAAACACAAAGCAGCAAGCCCAGCTTTTTAAAGTGTGGATTCTGAAACAGAGGCTTCGTTTTCACCACTGAGCCAGCTCTTTAACCTCATACTCTGTTGGCGATTGGTTCTAATGCACTCTTATTTTGGTTCCCAAACGCTGCGCTTCCAGACATGAGGGTTCCTGTCCCCAGCTTCCTCCCATTGATAGTAAAGAATTGCCATACAGCCAATGGGTGGGCAAGGAGACAGGGAGGGACTTTTAGATCGTGGACAAGGGTCTGAGAAAAAGGGAAGGGGAGGGAGAATGGCCGTGACTCAGAGAAATCAGATCAGATTTAGGAGCTGTAGGAGAGAAACCACCCAGCAATGAAGGAGGAAAGGGAAGGTGGCCCTATGGGGGCGTTAAGCAGAAGGTAACAGGGCAGCAAAGATAATTGATAGGGTTTCTTTGTATAGCCCTGGCTGTCCTGGAACTCACTCTGTAGACCAGGCTGGCCTGGAACGCAGAAATCCGCCTGCCTCTGCCTGAGTGCTGGGATTAAAGGCGTGCATGCTATCGTGTGTGTGTGTGTGTGTGTGTGTGTGTGTGTGTGTGTGTGTGTGTGTTTCATTCGAGAATTCAGAGATCTCTTGGGTGCAACACCCACTCGATTTAACTAATTCATTCCAGCGCTCAGCCTTCACCACTGAGCCAGCACCCGAACTTCCTGTGCCTCGATGGATGCTTCATGGAGCACCTGAAAGGGAGGGGCTGAAGACAGCTGGAGCCACACCAGGCAGCTTACAAACCTACATGTCTAGTCCAGGCAATGACACCTCAGCCTCCATGGGTAACCACTAAATCCATGCAGAGACACATTCATAATGAGGAGACAATAGGGGAGCCCACACCTCCTGAAGGACGAGAGAAGGGAACCTCTCTTGCTGAGAAAGGGGCTGAGACAGACTGCTCACAGGGGGCCCCTACTGCTGAGAGGCAGGGGCAGAGGCTGGGTCAAACTCACACTGACCTGTGAAAAGAATCGGCAACTTCTCTGGACTTTCCCTTTAGTTATTTGATTTAAGATCTTACTGTGGCACAGACCTAGCCAGCCTGGATGTACAGCTGAGGATGACCTTGAACTTCTGATCTTCCTACCTCCACTTCCCAGGTGCTGGGGTGACCCAGGATGAGATTCCAGGCTTGACTGGGCTGGGTTCTTAAAAAGTAACATTCTAAGGATCAGAGGCAGAGGGCTAGCCACGCAGGAAGCTGAGGCAGGAGGATCAGAAGTTCAAGGCCATCTTAAGCTTGCAAAACGCAGTCTCAAAAGAAACTTGCCTAGCAGACCCAAAGCCCTGGGGGAGGGGGAGAAGGAGGAAGAAAGGAGGGAAAACTTAGAAACTAAAGCATTCATCCAAGGCTGAACTGAACACGGCACCTAGAGCCCCTGCTAGCAAGGTTCTGCCTGAATGAACACCTACTGTCCTAGGACTCAGGAGACTAAGGCAGGAGGATAACACCAGGCTGGGCTTCACAACGAACAGTAATGCAGGACTGCAGAAGGAAGGCATGGGCCCTTCTATGCAAGCGTGGACACTCACGGTGCTTCTTGGGAAACAGGCTGGTCCACAGAGGTGACTAAGTGTGCGCAAAGGTTATCCTCTTGGGGATCCCCCACCTACAGGGAGGTTAGGCAGTGATGGAATGGTCCATTGCCCTACTAGCCCTACGGAGAGAGCGCTGGACAGGAAACTGGGGTCCTCAGGCTGAAACAGGGCACCTGGCACAAGCTCAGCCAGCCCATGGGAGGAATGACCCAGACACAGCCAAGCAGCACTGTCCTGGGTAATTCCTTCCACACATCTGATTAGACCTCTGACAGGCCACACCAGAGGCACCAGTCTCAGGGGCAGCATCACCCTGGCCCTCTCCTGACAACAGGAAGTCAGTCCCTGGGCAGCACCAGCACCCAGGGACTGAGGTTTCTGCTCAAGGCCAAAAGGCTGATAAAGGCCGAGAGGCTGCTGGGGCCCAGCCCAGAGAGAGCTCTGATAAGAGAGCTCCCAGCCCTGGAGGCGGGGGGGAAAAGGGTGCTTTTGAAGGAAAGACGAGCAGGCAGTGCAGGGGTGCTGGGGAGAGGTGCTGGGAGCACCAGTCCACACTGGGCTGTCTCAAATGTGTTCTGACAGGCACGGTCCTGAATGCCAAGCCAAGGATAGCCACACAGCCCAAGGTCTATCCATCTTTCCTAGGCTGACCCTTTCCACCCTACACTGGGATCCAGGCACACCCCTCAGCTCAGCACCACTGGACACGAGGTCATCCAAGCAGGACCAGGCTCTGAGGTCACCTTCAGTGACTCACACACAGAGGTCACACATGTCGGCAACAGGTCACCAGAGAGCTATGGGAAGCTGCACACAAGCGTGAGACCTGGCCACAGAAGAGGGCGGGCGAGCCTAGGAAGTGCTGCTCAGCCTCAGTATAGGGACACAGCAAGTCTTACCCTACGAGGATCCCTGTGCCCAGGTCATCCTCCAGAGCCTTCCCTTTCCATAAGGCCAACCCTGTAGGATGCCAAGGGCTTCCAAGCAGGTGGAGCTGCTAAGTGGGATGCAAGGGGTGCCCCTCCGTGCTTAAGATGCTGGGCTCACTAAGGCAGGATCAGCCATGGAGCCTCCATGGTCACCGCCAGTCCAGAAGAGGGGCTGATAGGTAAGGCAGCGGGGCCACAGGCTAATATCCTGGAGCAAGGTGAGAGGTAGCCTTCCTTACCCATGGTCCACAAGGGCTGTGATCCAATAAAATTCTCTAAGACCAGCCTGGCCGTCCTAACTGGATCCCAGTGGAGATGGCCAGGGCCTCTCTGCCCCACCCTGACACCAGCAGAGACCCAGTCAGTATGTCTCCCAGGCCCAACCTGCCACTCACCGGAGCTCAGGCTCTGCATCTTCAGAGGAAGAGCATGCTGGCCAGTGTCATGTGAACATGGTCCTTTTGTCACTTGTCACAGAGGCTGGTGGGGCCATGTGGGGCTTTCAGAGGGCAAATGCAGCCCTGCCCCCACCACTCCACATGATGGTTTCTGCAAAGTCCCCAACCAGGTTCTCTTGTCACCCATTCAGGACTGGGACCTGCCCCAATGCCCACCTCCCACTCAATGGACAGACCCAGGACCATCAACACACAGACTCTCAAGTCCTCAGATGAACAGCTCACTGCAGCTGCAGGAACCCTGTTAACAGGAAGACCAGGCTGAGCTCATTCCCAGCCTTTTCCACTATACAAGACAGTATCCCACAGCAGCCAGAGGCACTTCAGAGTCACCAAGACCTTTCTAGAAGGCTGGATATCAAGTTAGCATGTCAACAGTTTTCTGTTGGCATCTTCCAGCCACTGGACAAACTCATATTGGCCTTCAAAACCTAGTTTAGGGGCTAGAGAGATGGCTCAGCAGTTAAGAGCACTGACTGTTCTTCCAAAGCTGAGTTCAAATCCCAGCTACCACATGATGGCTCACAACCATCTATGAGATCCAAAGCCCTCTTCTGGTGTGTCTGAGGACAGCTACAGTGTATTTAATAATAAATAAGTAAAATCTTTAAAAACAAGAAAGAACCTGCCTCTCCTCAGCCCCCAGCTACTCCTCAGTTCCCAGCTACTCTCTCCAGAACCAGTGTGAGTCAGTGTTCTTGTGCTTGCACGCCTATCCCTCTACCCAGAGTCCCATAGGTGTGCCCGGAGTCAAGGATGGCCAGAGCCTCAGAGAGCCTCGGGAACATGGGCCTAGATCACTGGCAAAGTGAAGCAGGGCTGGAGACCCGCCACCCATTCCCAGCACTCCCTGGCTACTGTGGGACAGAGCTCCATCATCCTTAGAAGTGGCTGTCTGCAGAGACCACTGGAGCACCGCAGCACCCACAGACAAGCCACCCTCAAGACAGGAGCATGCCCTAACTCCCACAGGGCTCCTGACTGCCACAGGTACTCTAAGACTCAGCATGTAGGAGTCCCCATAGAAGCCATACTTGTAGGAGTCAGCTAGCACCCCACCTCTGCAGACCTTCCTAGCTATCTGCCTGTCCTAGACAGGCTCAGTTCAATGCATCTGCACCTGGCGCTCCCTCCTCTGTGGGAAGGTGTCCTGGGAAAGGATGTCAGCTGCAAACCCCTATTCCAGCTGTCCCTGTAACAGCAGTCACCTGAAATCCCAAGTGCTATATGTAAATGGCAGCAGGATAGACAGGCCACAGAATCAGGTCAAGAGGGTCAGGCGAAGGATGGTCTCAGAAAGCAGCAGTGCCTGGCTGAATCTGCAGCAGCCTAAGTAGTCATAATGAAGACAGAGGAGCAATGAATAGAGGCAGATGTGGGACAGATGTAGGCTAGGCAGCTCACACTCTCCACTAATAGCACTCTAAAGACCACCGGGCACATGTGGCAGCTGAGCAGCAGGCGTCGACATCCTGAATCCTGTCCTGCTTATATATTGGGATGCCCATCTGCCCTCGAAGCCACCTTCCCCAGCAACAGTGAGCCAGCGGAACCAGCTGTTCACCACCAGCAAGGTAGCCAAGAAGTACCGCCCTGAGGCTCTCTCCCTGGGCAGAGCTGGGCCTGGAAGAGTTGGTGGAGGAGAACGTTCACCAGACACCTGACGGCAGCAGTCCAACCAGAGGACCATGGCGTGCTACTATCTGTTAGGAGGTGATCAGGGCCTTGTGCCTCACTAACCAGTGCACTGATGTCTCTGGGCATCCACAGAGCCGACTATCCCTGACAACCATGTTGTGGACTGCAGTGCCCCCTGCAGGCATTTCCTGGTCTTTCTCTGGGAAGGAGCCCAAAGTGGCAGGAGCCCCTTGGTCCTGAGGGACTCTAGGCTGCTCAGACAAGGAAAGCCACTCCCAAAGCCCCAGGCAGTGCACCAAGCCTGGTCTAACAGGTCAACGGCAGTCACAGGTCTCACAGGTGGTGGCAGGGCTCAGTGGGAAGAGGCCAGCAGTGTCTGGCCCCTCTGACCCTCGCCGTTCAAGCATGTACTGTGGGAACTGGGATGGGATCCAGGACTCCAAAGGCCCTCAAGGCTCAAAAGGAACTTGGCCACAGCCACTTTCTCGCCCCCACTCTGCCCTAGGAACACCCTCCTTTACTTGAGCAAAGCCTGTTCCTTCTAAGAAGCTCCACAGCTTCTGCTCTGGACTTGCCCTTGGCACCAAACTGTTCACAGGGAAATATGGGAACACCTCCGGCTGGGTGTGTGTGGAGCTACCCACACTTCACTCCTGGCTGCCACCCATACCACATTGCTGGGAGTCTCAGATGGAAGTTGCAAGGCCCTGTAGACATGGCAAGGGTGGAGGTGGGGTTAGCTCTCTGGCTCAGACACCTTGATTTCTCATTTCTGCTCCTCTCAACCCCCCTCCCTTGGCAGGGACAGTAGCTGTGTTGGGGCCTGGGCTCTGTGAGGGCCACTGTGCCAGGACCTCCATGTACAACAAGCCAATAGAGAGAAACCCAAGGCCCAGCCTTGCCACCACCCAGGAACCACTTCCCAAATGCCCAAACTCTAACCTCCCTCACTGGTATCATGAGCATACTTCCTTTGTCTCTCAGCCTGTCTCCCTCCATAGCACTCAGCATCTCAACAGAGTAACTATGTATCCCAGCTGAGAAAAGGTGGCTAGCTTCTGTTGTAGCTCTGAGTCATTGGAGACCAGCCACATGTGGATTTGCTTTCCTGTGGGTACAAAGGCCATGGAGGGCTACTCCAGCGAGCCCAAGGGATGCCACCAAGGCTGAGCCACTTGGGACTTTATCCTAATCCAGAGCAGCCCAGGCCCAGGCCTCCTCAGAGAAGCACTGAGGAGAGGACAGCAGAATCCCCAGAGCAGGAAGGGCAGGACTAGACATTCCCTGGGGTCTAGGACACCAGGAGATGCCAAGAGGAACGGAGCACTGTTCCCTGGGGACTATCAGACACACAGAGCAGCACCAGACCCCAAACATGACCTTCTGGGAAACCAAGTAACCAGCTGCGGTGCAAGACAGCACAGGAACAGCGTGAGAGGAAAGCTGAGGACCCAGCACTGCTCAGGGATGGCACAGTACCAGGTACAGCACTGGGATGGCACAGTACTGGGTATAGCACTGGGCACAGCAAAACACAGCTTCCATCCCCGATCGGCAAAAAAGAAGTAAACTTTAAAAGCCAGGATGTCAACTCAGTGGTGGGGGTGCACACCTTTGATCCTAGTGCTATGGAGACAGGCAGAAGGATCTGAGTTCAAGGCCAGCCTGATCTACAGAATGAGTCCAGGACAGTCAGGGCCACACAGAAACCCTGTCTTAAAAAACAAAACAAAACAAAACAAAACAAAATCCCACAAAACACCAAAAGGGTGAAAGAGATGGCTCAGGGTTTAAGAGCACTGGATGCTCTTGCTACAGTCTGAACTCCATCTGTAGCACTAATGGCTGAAAGCATACAACTGCCTGGAAATCCAGACCTAGGAATCCAATGCCCCCTCTGGCCTCTGCAAGACACACTGAGTGGGACACCCAGACACAGAGGCATAAGTCTGTAGGAGATGAAAAGGCAC
Source organism: Mus minutoides (assembly GCA_902729485.2). Taxonomy (NCBI): domain Eukaryota; kingdom Metazoa; phylum Chordata; class Mammalia; order Rodentia; family Muridae; genus Mus; species Mus minutoides. The sequence goes on along the minus strand of LR749565.1, from coordinate 1,240,484 downwards.
TGCATGTTACCAAGCTGGGCACTGCAGCCCGAGAGGTCGCCTATGCCAGGCGCTCAGTGCCCACCCTGAGCTGAAATCTGCAAAGCTGTGTCCTTCCACTTCCAAAGCGATTTCCCTAGCACCTGAGCTGAGTCCCCGGCTGCCCAGGCAAGGACACTGGCTGCCAGGTGAGAAGCCTGACCACCACACAGGGAGTTGTTAAAGGGCTACTTGCAGGTGTCCTAGGCCAGTGTATGTGTGATGATAAGAGACCTAACAAGAGATGTGGCAGGTCATGCCTGGCCCTCAAACTCTCAGAGGGCAGAGGCAGGAAGATCACCTCAAATTCAAGGCCAGCCTGGGCTACACAGTGAACCCATCTATCCATTCAAATGCTCGTTACAGCCGGGTGTGGTGGTGCACGCGCCGGGTGTGGTGGTGCACGCCTTTAATCCCAGCACTCGGGAGGCAGAGGCAGGCGGATTTCTGAGTTCGAGGCCAGCCTGGTCTACAGAGTGAGTTCCAGGACAGCCAAGGCAGAGAAACCCTGTCTCGAAAAACCAAAAAAAAAAAAAAAAAAATGCTCGTTACAGAGAAAAAAAAATTCTTATTTAAATAAAAGATGACAGCTTGAGAGAGAGTGTGGTATCTAAAATTAACCTGGGACCTGGGGGTGGTGTCAGTGGTGAAGCTCACCAAGCCATTCCTAAGGAACAGAGACCATCAGAGAGGACTAAATGGTACTCTATGCAATAATGCCATCTCTCTTTTAGAGATGGCCATATATGTAACCCAGGCTGGACTTGAACTCAAAGAGAGTCAACTACCTCTACCTCCTAAATGCTGGAATTAAAGGCATACACCATGCCTGGGTGCCATGCCACTTTTTAAAGGTTTTTGTTTGTTTTTAATTTTATCCACATGAGAGTTTGCCTGGGTGACTGCATTTGCACCACACATGGCTGGTGCCCTGGAACTGGGTTTACAAACCAGCCATGTGGCTGCTGGCAACCCAATCCAGGGCCTCTGCAACAGTAGCAAGCATGGCCCCACCCCTCAGACAGGGACTCACTGGCTATGGATTTCTGGAACAAGGCTTCCTATATAGACCAGGCTGGACTCAAACTCAGAGGTCCACCTGGCAGTGCCTCCAGAGAACTAGGACTAAAAGTGTTAAGGCAGCAGGCCCAGCCAAAAGCAGCAAGTGCTCTTAAATCTGAGCCATCTCTTTAGCATCTCCAATGTCTTCTTTAATGCAACTGAAATCCTATGGGTCAGGTTAGGGTCATCCCAGAACCTAGGAGGTTGCAGCTTCAGGGTCCTGGGTCCCAAACTAGCCTGGCCTACAACAGTAAAACAAACAAAAGATAAATAACAAAACCTTAATTTCTTCCAATGTCTTTTCTCTAATACAATACTTCCTACACACTGCCTGATCCCCGAGGCCTTCTTCAAAAATGTCATCACACTAATTGCGACATGCTCCCTGCCAAGATCAAAGTCCACATCCGTCCAAGGCAAGGGGGTTTTCTGCTCGACAAAGAGCAGGTGCCCCTATGGCCTTGGGCATCCAACTACTGGAGACAGTGGGGGACTCACCCCCGGAAACTTTCGCGATCGTAAACAAGGTATGCCACAAGCGCACAGGGTGGAGTGCGTTGTGACAGGAGGGAATGACATCTCGTTGGGAATAAGGTGGACGGAATGAAAACCGGAGGAGTTGCACCAAGTCCCCTAGCTTGGGGACGGGGCTGCACGGTCTCTCCCTCCTTCGTGTCCGTCTTTACGCTTTAGTGACCAGAGAGGTTTAGACATTTGCACAGCATCACGACGGCAGCTAGGAGAGGGACAGCAATCTGATGGTGCGCGGTCTGGCTGAGCAAGGGAAATATGCAGCACGGGCGGGCTGTGGGACCCTGCGCCGTCCTATGGGCTTTACCTGCTGCAGGAGATGCTGCGCCGCCGCTACCGGGAGCGCCGGGACCCCGAGCTCCGCGGTGCCGGAAGTGGCAGTAGGGCCGCCGGCAAGGACCCCCGGGAGCTCCCGCCCAGTATGGGCAGTCGATGGAGCGGAAGAAGCCGGTAGAACGTAGCATGGTCCGTTCCGCAGCGGGGCCCCGGCCCGGAGATACCCGGGACCCCGGGACCCCTCCTCACACTCGCCCCGGAGGCTTCCGCTCGCGCTTTTCGGACCCCGCTGACGCCGCCATCTTGCCCCGAGGCCCCTAGAGGCCCCCGGGACGCTGTCGCTAGGAACGCCGGGAAGGGCTGACCGAACTGCGCCTGCTTACAATGTCATCTCCCGCGGAACTGTAGCAGTCGGAAGACCCGAAGCTTAGGACAAGAGAAGCTTTAAAGAACGCGTGATTATATGCTCCTGGTCCTGAGACCCTTTCGGCACCGGACTTTCGCGGGTACAGCTTCGCAATCTTGAGCCTCCAGCCCCTGAGAAGCCTGGGCTGTCCAGAGTGCGCCTGACTGGAAATGCACCGCGAGTCTCCGCTGTAGTCTTTGGGCCCAGGCGAGACTTATTTGCATTTCGCTATGTAAGGCCTTCGTGCGCCCTCCGGAGGACGAGGAGAGCGTCACGGCCAGGTATTTTGTTTGTTTGATTTAGGATTTACTTTGTAATTCTATGTATGTGCAACATGAGTGTTTCTGATTCTCGCTGAAGTCAGAAAAGGGCTTCGGATACCCAGAAATTGGAGTTACACATGGTTATGAACGATATGTGAGTCCTGGGAATCGAACCCAAGTCTCCAATTGCTGTAAGTGCTCTTCACCACAAAGCCAACTCTCTAGCCAGGGTCTCAATCTGTTGAGGTGCCTATTCTGAGAAACCTACCTAATTGATGCTCAAAGTCACCTAACCACGAGGGGCATCAGTGGGGTATTTCTTTTTCTTTTTGCCGTGCCTAGATACACTAAACAAGCGCTCTCCAACTGAGCTACACTCTGGAAACACTTTTGATTTTTTGTTTTTTGTTTTCCTTTGTTCTGGGGTGTTTGGAGGAAGGCGACACTGCGCACCCACATGCAGAGCTTAGAGGAGCATACAGCTTCCCACCCCTTTGTTTAGTCTTCTATTTTCTTTTCTTTCATTTCTTTCTTTCTTTCTTTCTTTCTTTCTTTCTTTCTTTCTTTTTTCGAGACAGGGTTTCTCTGTATAGTTCTGGCTGTCCTGGAACTCACTCTGTAGACCAGACTGGCCTCGAACTCAGAAATCCACCTGCCTCTGCCTCCCCAGGGCTGGGATTAAAGGTGTGCACCACCACGCCCGGCCGTCTTCTATTTTCTTTCCTTTAAGACAGGCTTCTGCACTGAAGTACTTCAGCTGGGCAGGCTGGCTAGCAAGCTCCCAGCATCTGCTTACCTACATCCCGAAGCCTACGGTGGCATGCACCTAGTCATGCACAGCTTTAAATGGGTGGTGGCGCACGCCTTTAATCCCAGCACTCAGGAGGCAGAGGCAGGCAGATTTCTGAGTTCGAGGCCAGCCTGGTCTACAAAGTGAGTTCCAGGACAGCCAGAACTATACAGAGAAACCCTGTCTTGGAAAAAAAGAAAAAAAAAAAGAACTCAGGTCCTGAGACTTGTACACAGCTTTTTAAGCCACTGAGCCCTCTCCCCAACCACTTTTCTGTTTTGCTTTTGATTGAGGTAAGGTCTCCTGTAACACAGACTGGATGGACTTGCCCATTACGCAGTGCTGGATATGAAACCCAAAGTCTTGTGCTTGCTAGACAATTACTCCAGTCACTGAGCTCCATCCCCAGACCTCCTCTGTCTGTTTGTCCTGACAGGGTCTGGCACTGTAGCCTAGACTGATCTTGTACTTGTGGCAGTTTTCCTAAATGCTAAGATTACAGGCCCGAGCCACCATGGCCGCCTGCTTTTTTAATTTTCGATCAATTTATTTGGTGTTTTAAAAGAATCTCCTTCCGCACTCCAGGCTCATCTCATTTTCAAATCCATAAAACCCAACTGCCTCGGCCTCCTGGATCCTGGGATTACAGACTTGAACCAACACATGCAATTTTGGAAGGGTTTTCTACCAGCTTACCACTGCTCACAGAGGGAACTCACCTAGATAAGCACTGGTGCGTGACGATCATGTGATGTAGGCCCTGGGATATTACACAGCCTCCAAAGCAATTCTGGTGGTACACACCTATAGTCTCAGTACCCTGGAGGTCGAGGTGGGAACACACCCGTAACCTCAGTACCCTGGAGGTCGAAGTGAGAGAATTGACTCAGATGATTCTCAGTTATACAGAGAACTCAGGGCCAACCTGGGTTACCTGGAAACTGGTATTTTAAAATAAATAAAAGCTGGTTTTGTCTGTTTGTTTTTTGAGACAGTTTCTCTGTGTGGCCCTAGATGTCCTGGAACTCACTCTGTAGACCAGGCTGGCCTCAAACTCACAAAGATCTGCCTGCCTCTGCCTCCTGTGTACCAGGACCGAAGGCGTGCCACACCACCACCCATCAATAAAGATGTTTTTCAATATCTCCGGACTCCCCACAGTGTCCCACTCCTCAGGACGTTGTTGGAATCATAGGAGCCAGAGCGTCAGATTGGGACAAAGCTTCAGTGTGGGGAAATGGCCAAGTTGTAGAGATGGATGGTGGGAGCTGAAGCATAGCCTTCGAATGAGCTTCATGGTACGGGGCTACACATGGAAATGAGGTTTAAGTGCACTTTCACAATCTGTGTGCCTTTATACAACTATTATAAACAAATAACTGAAGGGGGCGAGGACAGGGCAGCTGTAATTTGGGGTCCAAAAGCAGAAACTGTATGTGACCCCAAGGCAGGGTCCCTCTATAAAAATACAGTCAGCCTGGCAGCAGGGGACCAAGATCAGCTAGAGGTGTTCCAGATGTGGCCTTTTCCCAACAAAGTCCTTAGGCAAAGACAGCCTGAAACAGTACAGAGACTGCTTCTCATGCACAACAGAAGAGCAATGGGAGCCCTGGGACGTCCCAGGCAGGCACAGCTCTGGTGTCTTTCCCCGTCTGCCATTACTTCTCAGTACCGTCACAGATAACTTGGCCTCTGCGAATATAGTTATCAGGATAATATATGTCTCATCTCCAACCTCTGCCAGACCAGAGGTCAAGAGCTGGTGTCCCAGCAAGACAACCTGCAGCATAGCACCCGTCTGTTCACTCAACTCTTGAGTGTGAAAGATCCAGTTGTTTACGCATTTGGGACTGCTGTCCAACGCGTCAGTGCTGAATGATGGCGGCATGACATGTTTTCCTTTTGTTTGGCCTTGAACTCAGCCATCTTGCCTGGCCTCCTGAGTAGCTGAGATGACAGACCCCTAGGCCATTGTTTGGGTTTTTGTTAGTTTTTTTAAAACGGTAGGCTGCGGTGGGTGAACATTCTAAGTAGTGAAAATGACTTTGAATTTATGATCTTGTGGCTCCACCTCCCCACCCCTGCCCTGCCCTGCCCACCTTAGCCACATTTTTTTTTTCTTTTTTTGGTTTTTCGAGACAGGGTTTCTCTGTGTAGCCCTGGCTGTCCTGGAACTCACTCTGTAGACCAGGCTGGCCTTGAACTCAGAAATCCGCCTGGCTCTGCCTCCCAAGTGCTAGCCAGGCAGTGGTGGCACATGCCTTTAATCCCAGCACTTGGGGGTAGAGGCAGGCGAATTTCTGAGTTCAAGGCCAGCCTGGTCTACAGAGTGAGTTCCAGGACAGCAGGACTACACAGAGAAACCCTGTCCCCAAAAACTGAAAAATAAAAAACACACAGCCACCCAGGAACTTAAATATGCCTGTTCATACCAGCAGTAATCACAGAAGCCAATTTTAAATTCAATTCATAATCTATGCATGGACAAATGGATGATGAATATGTGAGTCTTGCTCAGTCCTTAACTGAACAGCTGTTATAGACTGGTTGTCAGCGCCCCCTACTGATGAGACCCTTTAATACATGTAGTTCCCCATGTGACACAGCCATTAAAGTCTTTCATTGCTACGAAAACTTTGCTACTGTTATGAATCGTAATGTAGATCTGTTTTCCCGTGGTCTTAGTGACCCATGTGAAAGGGTTGTTGTACTCCCAAAGGAATGGAGGCCACTCACTGGTGTGGAGGTGACATTCCGTGAGAGAACCAACACAAAAGGCCAAAGGAGCAAGGGGACACCACAGAAAACGTCCAGAATTTGGGGTGCAGACTTAAGAAGGATGGCTGGGAAGGGGAGGTGACAGCTTATGGAGTAAGGGGCTTATTTAGGCATAAAAGAATGTTCTGGAATTAGTCAGTGGCAATAAAGCAGAAAAAAGCAGAGTATGTAGGTGGGGCAGCTAGTGGCTGGGGGCGTGGTGGTGGGGATGCTCAGTGAGGAGGTGGGGCATGGCCAGCCGTTGAGACCCTCTCTAATATATTCAAAGTTCTGGATTCCGTTCCCAGCACCATCGAAAGAGTTTAAAAATTACTAGAGGCAGAGTTCTGAGGAGCTAACAGCATTGGCGGTGCTGCTGTTGGGGCAGAAAGCTAACAGCATTTGTGGAGCTGAGGGCCGTGTACAAGCTAAACAAGCTTTCACTAGTACAGCACGAAACTGCAGAGAGACTCTGAATGGTACAAGGACCACATTGTGACATGGCATGGGGACACCATGGCAAGGCGCAGAGATGGAGCATACGAGCATCCAAAGGTGGCCCTGGAGATTCTTTTTGTGTCTTTTGGATGTATCTTGCTCCATGCCAGATCCTCTGTAAACAGGGGGAAAGGTCTGGGGTCCTTGGGAGTAAACTCCATAAGCAGTCAGACCTTTTCCATGGTGTTCTCCCCTTGAGGGAGTTGCAGGTGGTGATTCAAGATGGTTTTTGGTCCCATGAGGAAGCTAAAATCTTTTCTTTTTTTTTTTTCTGAGACAGGGTTTCTCTGTATAGCCCTGGCTGTCCTGGAACTCACTTTGTAGACCAGGCTGGCCTTGAACTCAGAAATCCGCCTGTCTCTGCCTCCCGAGAGTGCCCCACCACGCCCGGCGGAAGCTAAAATCTGATGGAAGTATAGAGGACTGCAAAGTGGGTCAGAGAACCATGAAGGAGCTGGAGAAGCCAAAGGGTTCATGGATACCTATGCAGGATGATGGTATGAATAGCACAAAGGCTGTGGGTTCGCCCCACCCAAGCGCTCCAGAAGGAGGAGCCCGTTTGGAGCCCCTGCCGGTTGGAAGGCTACATCAGGAGAGGGACCGCCCTGAGCCAACATACTCGCAATACCAGCGTTGGCCACTAGGTGGAGCACAGCACCTCCTCTGGCACAGCAGGTGCAATGAGGCGGCTCAATTCCACCCCACCCCGTGTTCCAGGTCCCAAAGCTCAGCAGACCTCTGGGATCTGATGTCTTTTTCTCAAACAAGGATTTAAGGTCTCATTGGTTCCTAAAAGCTCTCAGCCTCTTAAGTCCCCGCTCACACCCCTTATTCTGCACCAACCTAATTCCAAGAGGGTATATGCAGTAGGCATTCAACTTGACATAACAAGGATGGCTTGCGTGGTGGGGGAGGTCCTGAGGCACCTTTTGACTAGAGCTTGTTAGTTCCTCCCACTATGTGCAGCTGTAGGGGTCCGTCCCCACCCCCACCTCCCCTGCTGGCTCCAGAAGGGGGCGGGAAGCAGACGCCCCCAGGCGTCCTGTCACCAAGCTCTGGTTGCTGGGTAACGGGGCAGGCGGATGCGCAGCTGCGCCAGGCGTGGGTGACTGAATTGTGCATGCTACTGTAGGCAGCCCCCCCCCAACACCCAGGGCCTCAGAGGGTACTAGCACAGCTGGAGTATATTGGCGGGCTGCCTCAGTTCTCCAAAGGTTGTAGCTGGGGACCCTAGGGGCCATGGGTACCAATCAGACAGACAGGAGGGCAGGTTTTTAAAAAGGGCTTCTTTAATTTAAATATATGGGTGAGAGGCCAGGCGGAATTGAGGAGAGGTGCCCCCTACAGAAAGAACAAATAAATCCCTTAGGACCCTTGTCCTGCCTGCCCTGCAGACATCACCCTTCAATGGTGAGACCCAAGTCCCAGTTATCAATCAGAACCTGAAGTTAGGGGGTGGGGGAGGACATCACGGAAAAGCTCTGATTGCTTATGGAGTTAACTCCCAAGAACCTCAGACCTTTCCCCTTGTTTACAGGAAGGACAGGAGACCAGCAGGAGCTGGGATGAAGCAAAATCCATCCAAAAAGTCACAAAAAGAATCAGCCCCAGCCCCAGCCCCCACCCCCACCCCCGCAAGCTAAGGCATCTCATTTCTGTGGCCAAAGAAAAGAGGCAAATGGAAGTACCCGGGAGGGGAGCTGGCCCAGGGCCCTCAGCCCAGCTCCAGAAGGGTCACCTCTCTCCACATAGGCTCCGGTAAAGGTAGCATTACCCAAAGCCTCCCTCATTTCATGATGGAAGATTCTGGAACAAATGGGAATGCCAGTAACCGCCCCCCCCCACAGCCAACATAGGGCAACTCAACTTTCTCTGTGTCCCCAATTCCTTGGTGTGTATGTGGCAATCCCTAATTGCCTTTCTAGAAAAGAAATCCAGTCTGCAGTAGTAGAGGATCCTACCGGAGACTCTCCTGAGACCTTCCCCACTCACCCCTGAGGATGACGGCCACACAAGGGGACCCCACTGGAACATGGAACTCAAGCCTGAAAAAATAAGTCTATCCTGTGCAAACAAAAAAACCCCGAGCTACCCCAGAAGGTCCAGGAGCTGAACGCCCTGTTCCCAAGCCTGGAGTCCAAGGCTACCCTCTGCAAACACCCGAGAGTGTGGAGCACATGAAGGCAGGCCAGAGCCCTGTATCCGTAGCCCGATGGCCGCAGGGGTCCTGTAGATTGTCTGAGACGCAATATGCCACAAAGGCCAAACTCAGGGACCCTAACCCAGTGGGAGGAAGGAGGCTAAGTCCCAGGCACCAGACACCCACTGTCTCTCTCACACATATGCACACCCAGATAGGGGGAGCCAGGCCCCCCTATACCAGCAGTCAGAGAGGACAATAAATAATTTCTTTCCCAACTGCCCAGCACCACACCCAAGGTGAGCGGGGATGTGGAGGATGCACCTCCACATGCCCCACCTGCACCCCACAGCCCTAAGTTCTCTGAAAACTGTGGGCCTCCTGTACCCCTGGGGCTGGGAGTGGGGCCCTTATTGAGGGCAGAACCTATGGACACCTGAGATTTGAGTACCCATGGAAGGGGGTCAGCCGGGCTGCACCCCCCCCATTTCCCTGAACTTCCGCCAATGGCTTTCAGTGGAGTGGGGACAGGTCGGGGCCCATGGGAAGCCCCAGTCACCTATGGCTCTGTGTACCTGTGTCCCAACCTGGAGGGTTGACTAGGGGGCTGAAGACAAGGAGTGGGGTTAGGCTTCATGCCCAGCGCCACCCAGGAAGGAAAGCAGAAGGTGGCAGGAAGGGATAGGAAGGACCTGCCAACTGCCCATTTGGGGTCCCTGCAGAGGGGACAGGACAGTTAACCATGGCTATTTACAGACAGAACCTGAGGTTACCTCTCAGGCCCCCCAGGTGACCCAAGTCCATTCTCAGTCCCTCCCCTTGCTGCTTTCTTGAGGTGGGCTGGAACTCCAGGACACAGGCTCTCCAGAGGACAGATGTGTCCCTTGATAGAAATCCCTGCTGAGGCCCGGTAAGCAGGCCACTCAGGGTGGACAGGTCAGGGCTCTACAAGCCAGCAGGAGCTGGGCTGGGGACAGGGCTGGGTGTAGGGCTTCCAGCCAAGCTGCAGGGCAGCGAGTCGCTGGGCGAGACGCTGCGGGCACCAGGTCGTCGCAGGAGTTCCGGGCGGAAGCCGGGATGTCGCCGGGCGTGCTTGGTCAGGTGGTCGCTGCGGGTGAAACGCTTGGTACACAGGGGACAGGGGAAGCGCTTCTCCCCGGTGTGCGTCCGGTGGTGGCGGGCCAGCTCATCAGAACGGGCGAACTTCTTGTCACAGCCGGGCCAGTCACAGGCAAAGGGCCGCTCACCTGGACAAGGAAAAGAGAGTGACCAGTGAGCACAAGCAGGGGACAGGTCCAGCTATACAAGTGGCCCTAATCAACACTCCTTTTCACCGTGCTTCCATCTCCTCCACTAGAATGACAGGCATGGGCCACCGAACCTGGCCTAGTATTCAGAACCCAAGGCCTGCTAGGGGAGTATTCTGCCCATCGAACTACATTCCCCAGTCCTACAGGTCTGTGGGAGGTAGGGTCTTGCTAGCTGCACCATCTAGCCTAGAACTGAAGGCAATCTTGCTTCAGCCTCCCAAACGTTGGGCCACCATGCCCCTGGCTAGCCTGTGTCTCTTTGGACACCACCCTGTTGTCTTCTGCCCAACTTAACAGGTCCTCAGATGTGTCCCCAACAGTGTCCAAAACGCACAGAAAGGACACATTTTCTCCAGGTCCTTCCCCGACACCCTGGGCCACCTGCAATTTTGAATAATCAGGCCCAAGCTAGTTTCAGCCCGTAGATCTGAAGCTGGGGTGCAGCTTAGCTATCTCTTACTCTACAGAGGTAGGAAAGGTCAGGCAGCAATTCTAAACTTAGCTTAAATTCAATTCCTGAGGGGGAGGGCAGAGCTTCTAGGGGCGTGGCCTCAGGGAGTAGAGCCAGTCACACAGCAATTACTGCTGGACAGGGGCGGGCCTACACTAGGCAACTTCCTCCACAAACCACTCCCACCACCCTATTGGCCTCGCCCAGGTCCCCACCAGCCCAACCAAGCTCTTTGGTCCTCAGGAGGCACCCATAACATCAGGCCTCATCTCCTGGTTAACATCTTCCCAGATGGGCCTCCAAGGACCAAGAAGAGGCCGACTGGTTCACCCAGGACCCCAGTGCCTCCGACTTGGTGTGGATGGCTCTAGGTTCCAGATCTGGAGAGGAGAGACCATATGCACGGTGTGTATCCAAAAGCCTAGGATGCTGCGTGTACAGTGTGGGCCAGAAAGCCCGTGTACAGTTCTGCTTGTGACAAGAGTCCAGAGGAGGTTGGAAGCAGAACCAGGCCACTAGTGACCCAAAGGTCTAAGCTCTGGAAGCCACAATGGGACTAGTACGAGGCCACCTCTGTGTGGTCTCCAGACTAAGCCACCGGAGAACAGGTACTCTCAAAGACTCGTGTCCCTCAGGAAATGGCCAAGGGGCACTCTAGACAGGACTCATGGAAGTGAGGAGAGGAAGTGTAGAGGCGACCAGAAAGCAGAACAGATACTATACTACCCCGAAGGCTGGGGTGACCTAGTGACATTTTTGCTCTAAACAGCATAGGGGACCCCAGGAGAGAAGAACTGAGGAAGGGAAGGGCAGGGAAAGTGGAAAGATCTGGAACTAGGCGGGGCATCAGCCATCACCACCCAGGAAGCAGGCAGATGGAAATTATCTCCATCCAGCCCCCCTGCAAACCACACCCAAGGGCCCCTCACCATGGAGGCGCAGAACGCAGGAAACTGCCGCCGGGATACCCATGTGCCAATTCTGTTTGGCATCCAGGCAACCTGAGTCTCCACAGGCTACAATCCTAGACAGCAAAGAAAGGGAAGAGGGACCGTGTACCCAGAAGGCTGCCCTTGTCATTTCCAAAGTGTCCTCCTAAATGATCCAAAATACTGGGTCCAGCCAGCGGGCCCCAGAAAGTAACCCTCCCTACCACAGAGCACAAAGGACTCAATCTGGAGGGGAGGGGCGCTTGGTTATAGTGCTGGGTTCCTAGCTTTGGAACAAGACACCAGGTGACAAAATTGTGTCCGTACAAGGGGGACAAGCAATCCTGTCGCCATTTTGAGGACTGAGGATGGGGGGCGGGGAAAGTAAGAGGAAAGAGGACACCCCCTTGCATGCTATCAGCTTACTTCCCCTTTCGGAGCTTCCCTGTGGGGCTGGTACCCTCCCCATATCCCCCTAGTTCTACTTTGTCAGGAGCAGGTTGCAGTGGAGGCAACCGCTGCCAGCACCAGCCAGCTGGGAACATAACTGCTGCATGTAGTTCAGCGGTGGCTTCAGCAGCCCAACCGCCTTTGCTCACGTGGTCCCAGCTCCCGCCACAGGGGAGACAGAGGCCCGGGCCAGGGTCGCCTAGCAGTGCTAGGAGCCTGCCAGTCCCCGCCCCACACTTGGGGGTTGGGGAGCGCACGTGTGCGCAAAGGTGGTGGTAGGCCACGCTCACAAAACCCCACCCCACAACACTGGGTGCACAGATACCAAAAGCCTGGCCTGGATGTGCTAAAGTATCACAATCTACCCAGAGGGGTGACGTGAGGGGAGGGGGTGCTGCTGGTGTTGCAGGAGTCCCCGGTCTACACCACAGCTCCTGGCGACCAGATTGGGGGGTGGGGGGGGGAGATAGGTGGTTGGGGACTATACTAGAAGGGCCCTGTGGGCGTGGCGGTGGACTTGACCCTCTGAATCGGGAAGGGCCAGGGTAAGCTGGGGACACCTCTCTCTAACTCAGGAGCCTTAGGTACTTTGCAGATTCTAACACTTGCAGGTTGTGACATCCTGTAAACTTGCTCCAGGAGGGGAGTGTCCAGCAGAAGGGGACCTGAAGGTGCAGTTTCCATCAGGCCACGCCTGGCTCTACCTAGGTCTAAACTCCTCAAGGGGGAGGCCTGTGCTGGCACTTAAGGCCAGCAGCTGTATAGGGTTTGCCAGACTCCCACCTTGGCTGACAGTCAATGATAAAGTCCAAACTTTGGCTCTGTAGCTGCCCACTACTGTTTCCCTGTGAGCATCACCCCTGGCTCTGTTGGTGGTCTCCCAATGTGACACTTTCCCCACCCTAATGCTTAGCTGTGATCTGAGACCAGGTACCGAGTTCCCAATTCCGTTCCTGAAACTTCACAGCATGAGTCTGGCCTACAGCAGATGCTTAACACTGGCCTGTGGGGAAGTCTGTGGGCCTGGATGAAGGCAGCCTCGCTGTGCTCAGAATCCTGAGACTCCAAGGGGGGCTCCTAGCACTCTCTTTACATAAAGAGGGGCAGTAGACTGGGAAGACCTCCTACTCCTCAGGACCCACGACCTTTACATATGCACCATGATACACACGTGCCCATACACACAAGCACACAGTAAATAAAAGTATTTTAAGCCAGGTGGTGGTACTACTGTACGCCTTTAATCCCAGCACTCGGGAGGCAGAGGCAGGCAGATCTCTGAGTCGGAGACCAGCCTGGTCTAGAGAGAGTTCCAAACTAGCCAGGACTACAAAGAGAAACCTTGAGGCCAACCTATTCTACATTTTACATCCCAAACTGTCTCAAAACTTCATGAGTTAGAACATGACCCAGTACCCCTTCCTTCCCAGAGGGCCGGGCTGCCTCATCACTGTCAGGAGCTCTTGAGACAGGCAATAAGGACAACACCCCCATGGGACTCCTTGAGGTGGACACCCCTCCAAAGGGTTGCCAGTCCTCTGGCTGGTATCATCTGCCTACCAACTGCCAGCCCATCTGGCTGCTTTTATCAGAAGCCTAGGTGGGGGTGTGGTTATCACCTCCAGCAATGTTGGGGGCCCCACCAGCTGGAGAACATGCAGCCAGACCCAGTTGCTATGAATTGTAAGGAAGAGCTGAGTTGATAGGGTGGTAGCAGTCCCCAAAAGCCAGGTCAACCCCATAGGGTGTGAGTGACCCTCTCCTCCTTTTTTTTTTTTTTTTTTTTTGGCTTTTCGAGACAGGGTTTCTCTGTATAGCCCTGGCTGTCCTGGAACTCACTTTGTAGACCAGGCTGGCCTCGAACTCAGAAATCCGCCTGCCTCTGCCTCCCAACTGCTGGGATTAAAGGCGTGTGCCACCACTGCCCTGTTCCTCTCCTCTTTCCTACAGGGCTCCAAATCCCCACTGAGGAATCTTGCCCCTCTGCCTGTGGGTGTCCAGGCTCCTTCCCATCCCAGCCTCAGTTTCCCTATCTGCGTCTCCTCCCGGAAACATCTTCAAAAAAGTTAGAACCATTATTTTGGCCTGATCAAAACACTAGGGGTAGCCATAGCCTTCTCTGTATCCCACCCCCTTCAGACACCAGTCCTCACCCTCAACTCCTCTCCCACCCTAATCCCTCCTCTATAAAGAGATTTCCTGATGAAGCCAAGCTGGCCTGAGACACCCCCCCCCCCCGCCCTTGAGATTAAAGGCAACACTTCAGTAGCCTTCAAAATCCCAGCCCTAGGGCCAGCTCAGTGTTCTCTCTCCAGCCACAGTGTTTCTGGCCCCACCCAGCTACACAGGCCTCAGCAAATCAGCCCTCCCCACCTTCCCACTTCATGGTTACTGGGGGTCAGGATGCCCACAAAGACCCTGCAGTGTCCTGGTGACCACAGATATGAACGCTTCTTCAAACCTCTAATTTTTATGTGTGCATCAATGTGCATGTAGGAACACAGATGCCAGGTGCATGCGGAAGTCACTGCCGGTGACAGCGGGGGTGGGGGTGGGGGACTCTCCTTCCACTATGCCGGTCTTTGAGATGCATCTTTCTTGGCAGTCACCCTTACCCAGACTTAAGTTTCTCAGACTTAAGTAAGCAGGTTTTTTGGCTCTCTGGAGATGAGCCTGAAGCCCTCCAGGAGACCCTGGGCACTGAAAAGGCCACCCTGCAGGGCCCAGGACATCTTACTGACAAGACCCAGTCCTAAAGGGGTGAGACCCTGCCTGGATGAATGTCCAGGCCTCTCTAGGTCCGGATTCTATCTCACAAGACCATATCAAGAACCCCCCCCCCCCCAGGCCCAGGGAAAGAGGATGCCAGAGATAGAGGGGGCTTGGCAAACAGAACAGGAGCCAGCCTCTCTTCCCGCCCCCGCCCCAAGGCTAGCTCTCTCGGTATCCATAGCAACCACGTCAACATCTCCCACAGTCTCTAAAGTCCTTCCCCAACCCAAGCAGGGGCCGTGGCAACTGGAGTGTCAAGCTCTGCCTCCTGCCTTTGCTGGGAGTGTCCCTTAACCCCACCGCCAGCTCTCCTCCGCACCCTCCAAGTACAATGAGGTGGACGTAGGGGGGCAGCAAGGTGCCCTCTACCAGGTGCTATCTGTGCCTCCATCAGAGAACTAAACAGATCCAGGCCGCAGTCTTAGGCATGAGTGGGCAGGTAGACAGGATTCCTTCTCCTAGTCCACAGAGCCTTAGGGCACAGCTCTGGAGGGGACCAGCTCTACCTCAGGCCCTATACTAGAGATGAGTCCCACTGACCTGAGGTGTAAGTGACCACACAGGCTTCCTAAATCAGCAGTATGCCACCTTCACTTGAGGGTGGAGTAGCCAAATCCCCTGAACAGAAAAGAGACTGGGGAAGCCAGCTGTGGCTCTTTAGCCCTCTGCAGAAGGCTAAGGCAGGAGGATTTACCTTTGGGTTACAGAGTGAGAACATGTCTCAAAAACTGAGGCCTGGGCCGGGCGTGGTGGCGCACGCCTTTAATCCCAGCACTTGGGAGGCAGAGGCAGGAGGATTTCTGAGTTCCAGGCCAGCCTGGTCTACAAAGTGAGTTCCAGGACAGACAAGGCTACACAGAGAAACCCTGCCTCAAAAAAAAAAAAAAAAAAAAAATTGAGGCCTGGTGGCACACACCTTTAATCCCAGTACTGGACAGACAGAGGCAGGCCAATCTGTGAATTCAAGGCTATCCTAGTCTACAGAGCAAGTCCCAGAATTGCCTGGGCTACAGCCGTTTAAATTAACTAAACAGCAGGATGTAAGTTAAGTGGTTCCCAGACACCCTCAAAATGACATAAAGGTGCCCAGATCCAATGTGAATCTCCTGATCCCACAAATGGCATTAATAAGTGGAGTTTGGGGACACGGTATCCCGTGTGCCCTAGTGGTCAAGCATGATTGGGGATGCAGTGTCGAGTGGAACCCCACACCCCACGTCGTGGACCCTCTTGCTGTCATCCCTAGACACCAGACTTCAGCTCTCAGGCCTCAATTTCTCTAGCATGGCAGGTCACCCTCCCAGCTTATGGGTGTCTTGCAGCCTTTGACAGCTGAGTATCAGAACTGTCTCCAGGTGTTCCAGGTGTGTGTGGGGAGGGCATTGGATTCCTCTGTGATTGACCTCAAGTTCTGGAAACTAGGAAGCCTGCTGAGTTGGAAGGTGTGGGCGGTGCAGTCTGAATCAGAAAGACAGGGTCCCTGGCTCAGCAGGCTCCCATCACTGCAAGGCCAAATTCACTTGGTGTGAACCAGGACACCCTGGATTCCAGTCTGGCAAAGAGAGACATCTTTCTCCATCCTCTCTCTCCCTCCCTGAAAACCAACTCCACCCCCCCACACACACACACAGCCTTGCTACCTGTGTGGCCCCCTCAAATGTTCTGTAGAGAGAAATGTGTATAAACAGGTGATATGGAGCTGCCCATATATGTGGGCACCAACACGGTCTAGTAGCCCCTAGACCACAGGGGCTCAAGCCAGCGGCTCAAGTCACAGTAAGAGAAGGCACCATCTATGCCTGCTCTCTGGCTCAGTAGAATCCAAAGATGGCTCCTCCACCCCCATACCTGCCCTGAACATGCCTGGAGCCACCCACACACCTATGGAGGCTGTCCTAATCTCTCTCCCAGTGTGACCATGTTGGGAGTCCCCCCCCCCCCCATAAAGCCCTCTTTGGATGCCTTGTTGCCCACAGCAACTGTATAAGTAAGGCAGCCTCTATCTTTTATATAGACAGGGAGATGGCGAACCAAAAGCAATAGGGGTATAAAAGGAAGGGGGCTCTATCCCAGGGAGGCCTCGGAGCTGTTGACTGCAGCGCTGCTAAAGGGGTAGATTGTCAAATCCCAGTGCACATCCCAACTAACACGGACAGTCTCTTGGGACAGGAAGTGGCCAGTACCTAGCAAAAGGTTTGCCCCATCCAATCCGGAGGGATTGGGCATCCCAGAAACACTGGTGTGGCTAAATCTCATTGCCCATCTTGGACCTTGACCAGACCCATCACAGGTGTGTGGAGTGGGCCAACACAAAGCGTAGGCGAAGAGTTGTGGTGAGGATTTCAATCCCACTGGATTGAAGATTCAAGCCCCAACTCCAGGTCCGGGACGTAGCCTCACCCCACCATGTTAAAGTACACAGAATGGAAAGAAACAGCTACGCTACCACGTAACCCTCGGCTAGAGGCTTCGCTGCCCTTCTGAGGGAATCCGCGCTGCTACCCAGGAGGCGGTAACCCGGATCTAGCCAACCCTCTTCACAGATAAGGAAACTGAGGCTGGGGGAGGGCCGAGGAAGAACTACGGAACCGGATGTTCTGACCACCAAGGGCGAGACCATGAGCGCAGAAAAACAGGACAAGAACACCAAGCGAAAACGAAGGAGTAGGGAGCTGAGGACTGTGATAGCGCGTGGTGGACCCACCATGCCGGGGTAGATCCCGAACAACCTGCAATCGCGGGAGATTTGGCCACCAGGGCCGCCCCTCCGCGCGCCGCCCGACCGCGTGGCCGCCACGCCTCCCCGCGCGCGCCCCACCCACCACGTCCCCGCCCTCCCGGCCGGCGGGCCGCTGAAGCCAGGGCGCGCCCCCCTCCCCGCCCCCCACGCGCCACGCAGTTTCGGGGTTCCAATTGAGATGGGGTAACGGGGTCCCCGAGACCTCTCTAATGGACTCCCTGCATCCCACCGGTGTAAAATACGAGGGGCTTACCTGTGTGAGTCCGCAGGTGTGACTTCAGGTGCGAAGACTTGTAATAAGCTTTGGCGCAGCCATGGAAGGGACAGCGGTGGCTCTTGGCGGCGCCGGGGGCGCGGCCCGAAGAAGGAGACGAAGCGGCTGAGGAGGAGGAGACCGGAGAGGTGCCCCCCGCGGTGCTGGCTGCGGTGGCGACTACCGGCCCGCCTCTCAGATCGGCCAGGATGCTGGCGGCCAGCAGGTGGGGCGCAGCGGTGGCGCCTCCCGGCCCCGGAGCGGTAGCTGGCGGTGGCGGTGCCTCAGGGGTCCCCGGCGGCGTGGCCTCGCGGCGCGTGGCGCGCACATCCAGACCGGCAGCGGGGCCCGCGCCCTCGGGGCCGGGTCGTCCGCGATGCACCACGGCTCCCGACGAGATGGCCATGAGCACGTCGGCGGCGAAGTAATCCACACACGCCACGGCCGCCGACATGCCGGGCAAGGACGCGGAGACACGGGATCGGAGGCGGGAGAGAAGCGAAGGCGGTGGGACCTACGCCCGTCCGGCCGGCAGCCGCTGCTGGAGTACGGGAGGCGGAGGAGGGAAGGGAGGAGGAGGCCCCGGCGCGCCGCCGCCGCCCGCGCTCAGTCCCGCCCCGCCCCGCCTGACGCTCCTTGACGCACCGGAGCCCGCGGGGGCGGCCGCAGCCTGCCCCTCCTGGAGGACGCCCCCTCGGGGCTCAGTGGCCACGCCCTCTCCCCACCGCGGTCACGCCCCCTCCTGCCTCGCCCTCCGTCCTCCGGAGAGTTGCGCGCCACCGCTGATGGGCGGAGCTCACTATGCCAGCTGCCGGTCCTCCCGCACTTCAACCCCCCCCCCCTCGTGTACCAGCAGAGCACCCGGGGTCCCCTATCTCCTTGGATTGTGCCCTCTCCACGCAAGAACAAGCCAAACGGAGGGAAACCGTTCCCCTGGCCTGGTACGCACTACCCTCACGGGTGCCCTTCCCGGATCGCCACCTCCCAACGCATTGAGAGTTACGCCCATCCCCGCGACACGCCTACACACCCCACCCCAGCCTCGGATGCCCCGCCTCCTACCCCAGTGCGCGCCACGCCTCCTCCGGGCGCGCGCTCCATGCCCTTCCCGGCGCGCCCACCACGCTGTGCCCGGTGCGCAGTCGCCGGGAACTCTCCCCTCCCCAATTTGTCCCTCCCCCCTCCACGTTCAGGCACTGGGACGCGCCCCTGTGCGCGGTGTTAAGTGTGTCGGGGGATGGGGGGGAGTGCGATCCGCACGTGGCCAGGGTGGGGGTGCGGAAGCGCGCTGCCCCGCCCCCGGGCCACGTGCGCGACCCTCCCCCTCCTTCCTCGCCCTGAAGCAGGGCAATAAGCCACCAATCCTGACTCCCCCATCTCTGGGTCCCCAATGCCATTCTTGGCTTGGGGACAAAATATCCCGGAGGTGGAACTTGAGAGCGTAGGGTACCCACTACCCTGCTTGGCTGATCGAGTCTGTAGAGTTCGTCTTTGCGCCCCGGGATTCGAGCATCACTAGGCCTGTGGATAACAGGTATGGCAAAAGTGAGCAGAGCTGCAATAAAAAGGTCTGGCTCGGTCATCTATGCGAAGCTAGGGACACCGGAGTTCTGGTCGTTTCTTCCCTTCCTCGCTGGGCCCTTGAGACTGGGGCAGGGAAACTGAGGCTGACTAATGGAGCGATTGGAAACTTTCATGGATAATCGGTCAAGTTGTGAAATGATGGTCCCCTAAAAGCCACAGGCCCCAGGCGCCGGTGGCGCGGAAGTAGGAGACCAGGCTCCCGCCCCTTCCTAACTCCCGCCGGGTTGCGGAGGCCATGCAGTGGCCCGCGCAGCCTCCAGGGGGCGAAGCACCCCAACCAACAGCAGTCTGTCGGTCCCAGCTCCATGTTTATTCCCCAGCCGAGACTGACCAATGGCAGAGGTCCCTGCTCCGGGTGCCATCCCTACCTACCCCACCTGCAGCCCAACCGGACTTGGTCAGGTTCCAGTCCTCTGCTGTCCAGTTGGCCAAGTTTCTCTAGGCCCCACTATACTTTGTGTTGACACCGTGTCCCTCAACGGCAGAGGTTGGATAGATACTCTGGGGGACCTCTGCACCAATATAGCTGGACAGGAATGGACAGGTTACACAAGTCCACATTGTTCAGGAATACACACCTACCCATCTTCCCATTGCTTGCCCTCCAACAACCAGAACCCTGCGATCTTGGCCCAGCTTCTGTGGCTTTCTGAAGGGATCTGTTGCCCTCCCTCCCGCCACCTGAAGAGAGGAGCCCTCAGGATGAATTGGTTCATGGTGCCCCGCCTACTAACTGCCCTATAGTGGTTAAGAAAGGTTGGTTGTACAACCACCAGGTGGTGCCACTTAGCGTGCCCCAACCATTCCTAGAGTACATTTGTGTCCTAAGGGCTTAAGCCTGTGAGAGCGAGCTGTGAGCTAATCCTGCCATTGCACGTAGCAGCCCCATTACCGATCATGCAATATTAGCCCCAAGCCCCAGACACGATGTGGATCCTGAACCAGGGTGGACCTAAGGAACAGTCGCCCTACCTTACAGATGGCACAGTCGAGGCTGGAACCCTGCTGAGGATTCTGGGAAAATATCCAGCCTGCTCCCACAAGGAGCAGCTGGTAAGTCATTCTCTCTGATGGTATCCCTGGGGCTCAAGCACTTGGTTCTTGCTAGTCCCACGGGGGAGCTCTGGTCTGTCCTTTGTTTTTATTTTCAGAAAGGATCTAGGGGAGTTAGAGGGACAGGTCTGACACCCAACATTTGGCTACACGAATTTCAGGGGTTTTTTTGACACAGCTCTAGCTGTCCTAGGATTTATTCTGGACTCCAACTCAAAAGAGATTGCCTCTGGGGCTGGTGAGATGGCTCAGCAGGTAAGAGCACCCGACTGCTCTTCCGAAGGTGATAAGTTCAAATCCCAGCATCCACATGGTGGCTCACAACCATCCATAACGAGATCTGGCGCCCTCTTCTGGAGTGTCTGAAGACAGCTACAATGTACTTACATATAATAAATAAAATAAATCTTTAAAAAAAAAAAAAAAAAAAGAGATTGCCTCTGCCTTCCATGTGCTGGAATTAAAGATGTGACCACCACACCAGTCCCCCAAAGGACCACATTGAGAGCTTTGGGTTCCTATCTGAAGGATGGGGCTAAGATGGGGCCTAAGAGAGCCCCTTGGGTCTCAGAAAAGTCAGAGATCCCAGAGACCTCCAGGTTTTGACCTATGCCCTGGGAACTTCCACAGACTTGGGTCGGGGGAAGAGACTACAGACCCATGTCACTGTTGCTACCAACCATGTGACCGAGGAAGGCTCATGCCAACGACTCCAGAGGCCAGCTAGGCATAGTGATCTTTTTGTTGGGGACAGTGACCCTAAGATTTAGCTTGAACCAGGGCAGCATCCAACACAAGCAGGAAGCTGGACCAGGCTTCATGGGACTATGTTTTGTGTTTTTATTTTTGATTATCTGGGCATGTCGTCCACACCTTTATTGCTAGCACTCTGAAGTGGAGGCAGGAAGATCAGGAGATCAACATTATTCTTGGCTATAAAGTTGCAGAGCAGGGCAGTGATGGCCACGCCTTTATTCCCAGCACTTGGGAGGCAGAGGCAGGGGGATATGTAAAAGTTTGAGGCCAGCCTGGTCTACAGAGTGAGTTCCAGGACAGCCAAGCCTACACAGAAACCTTGTCTTGAAAAAGAAAAAAAAGAGGGCTGAAGAGATGGCTCAGAGGTTAAGAGCACCGACTGCTCTTCCAGAGGTCCCGAGTTCAAATCCCAGCAATCACATGGTGGCTCACAACCATCCGTAATGAGATCTTCAGGGGTGTCTGAAGACAGCTACAGTGTACTTAATTAAATATTTTTTTAACAAAAAGAGAAAAGAGAGCAAACTCTGAGTCAATCAGTGGGCAGGTCAGCCACGTATGCGTGTATGTACAATAATATCCAACATGGATGCCTCAGAGCCAAAGGTGGCCAGCATCCCCAACATGGTTGTCCTGGTCCCTCTTATATATATATATCCAGGATAAGGATATATAGCTGTGCCATAGGCACCTGAGTCCAAGGACACAGTGGGCTCTGGGGAAGTCTGAACCTTGGGCAACCATTGGTCCCTGACCTTTGTTACCCTCAGCTGGGTCCAGCTGCTGCTCACACTGAGAGCCCTTAAGACAGGAAAGTCCTACCAGCCATCGACGACTATGTCTCTGTTGAGAAAGGTACATATGTGGCAGGCCTGATCCTGTCCCCTCGAGCCTTTGGGTGCCCTGACATCCCTGGGCTCCTAAGTCCCTTGGCTGGAGGTTAAGTCAGGTGTGAGAACATGAGGTGACCCCAGGACCTTGTGGCCCTGAATTGGACTAGGAATCACTAAACGTAGGGCATGAAAGCGTGTCGGGGAGAGCAGCCTGGCCATAGCCCTAGCCAACCGTGGGGGTACTTCCTGGAGTGGACTACAGGTGGCATCTGGTGAAGGGCTGTGTGAGGAGCCTAGGGGAAGACACTAAGGAACAACTGTAGGACAATGAGCCACGGGGGCCTGTGGGTGCTGCTGACAGAGGCGCTGTGCTGTGCTGTGGAAGCCACAAGCACTGGGTCTCAGAGCAGAAGAGCGACAGGGAAGTCACAGGATCTTATCCTGAATTTAAGGTGATGGCTTCATTGCAAGTTTAGTCTGTAAAGAAGAGACCTTCAGTTATTTCTTCTTGGGGTGTTTTGTTTTAACACAGGGTTTCTCTGCTTAGCCCTGGCTGGGCTGGAACTCACAGGACTCCTCTTGCCTCTGCCCCCGCCTCCCAAGTGCCGGGATTAAAGGTGTGCATCACCATGCTCACCGTGTTACTTTTTTTTTGTTTGGTTGGTTCTTTTTTTTTTTTTTTTTGGTTTTTCGAGACAGGGTTTCTCTGTATAGTCCTGGCTGTCCTGGAACTCACTCTGTAGACCAGGCTGGCCTCGAACTCAGAAATCCGCCTGCCCCTGCCTCCCAAGTGCTGGGATTAAAGGCGTGCACCACCACCGCCCAGCTCTTTTTGGTTTTTTTGAGATAGGGTTTCTGTGTAGCCCTGGCTGTCCTGGAACTCACTCTGTAGACCAGGCTGGCCTGGAACTCAGAAATCCACCTGCCTCTGCCTCCTGAGTGCTGGGATTAAAGGCGTGCGCCACCACGCCCGGCTTTTTACTTTGTTTTTAACTTGCTGTAACTGATATGCTGGCTCATGGCTGTCATTCCACCAGTGGTTAAGTTTGAGGCCTGGGCTACATAGTGAGTGTCAGTCAGCCAGGCTCAGTGACAGAGGGAGATGAGATCTGATGCCCTCTTCCGGGACATCTGAAGACAGCTACAGTGTACTTACATATAATAAATATTTTTTTAAAAAGAAAAGCCGGGCGTGGTGGTGCACGCCTTTAATCCCAGCACTCGGGAGGCAGAGGCAGGTGGATTTCTGAGTTCGAGGCCAGCCTGGTCTACAGAGTGAGTTCCAGGACAGCCAGGGCTACACAGAGAAACCCTGTCTCGAAAAACCCAAAAAAAAAAAAAAAAAAAAAAAAAAAACCAAACAAACAAACAAAACAAAACAAAAACACAAGTTGTGGATGAATGGGTGGACTCCTCCCCATTCACTGTGCCCCAAGTTCCGTCCCCAGCAGCACCAGGTGTGGCAACAGTCAGTAAGTTCAGAATCAGAGCGGATTATAGAGCAAGACCCTGTCTCACAGAGTAAGCAGGGGACTGCAGCTGCAGCTTAGGGAGCAAGTGGGTAAGCAATGCTCTCCGTCCATCCTGGGCTCCATCCCCAGCACCCAGGAAACCAGACTTTATGCTCAGCACCAGCTGAGCTTGGTTGGAGGACAGAAGAACACATCTTTCCTTCTAAGTACTCAAACACAGCCTTGCTATTTTATCGAGAGCTGTTGTGGCCCAGCACCACCACCCCCCAGACACAAACACACATATACACATACATACATACATACATATTCCGTGCACACACTGTTTAATGTTTTTAATATAGGGTCCTCTGTACCTGAGTGCGTCCTCAATACTGATAGCTCTCTCCCCCATTGTAGGATGACTGGCTTAGAATGAGGCTTGCCCCTCCTTACCCGGTACATTCTGGGCCTGTGTGTACCAAGGTCGTAGTGGAGTCAGCCCTGGACAGTAGTTGTGCAGTTCCGCATTTCTGGGGGATATGTGGGAGCAGTGGGCATCCACCAAGATGAGAAAAGGGGGTGTTGGGGGTAGGGAAACCTGCAGCAGGTGGCAGAAGAGCCAAGCTAGGCAGTGGGACTACAAACAGGCGTCTAGTGGGGCACCCGAACAACCTGTACAAAGGTTTGAGGCTAGAGATTAGCAGACTCCAGGTTAACAATGTCCCAGTGTGGTAAAACATGGGCTTGAGAGCCAGCTTAGGCACTAACTAGTGCTGGAGTCAAAACCACCAATTTTAGAGGGCTGGAGAGATGGGTCAATGGTTGAAAGCACTGGCTGCTCTTCCAGAAAATCTAGGTTCAATGCCCAGCACCCACATAGCACAGACATATATGCACTCAAATCAACAATGTACATAAAATAAATTAAAAAACAACACTGTCACTTCTGTTCTTCTTCAAGGGCTTTAGCCACACCCCCAAATATTCCAGCTCGCCCAAACGTACCACCCACTCTTAAAGTGATGTATCCAGAGTCAGCTCAGGGTGCAGATCTCCCACACAGGCCCTTCCTCACCCTAGGGACCCTGTGGCTAGAGGAAACAACACGTGGCTCAACTCCACAGAGCACATGAGCCTAGATACACCCGGCAGGCCTGGGGGGACCCCCTCAGCTCCCAGGTGACAGTGCAAGGCCTGGTCCTGGCTTTGGACCAGGAATCTTTGCATCCAGAGTGGGAGCCCTGTTCGCTGCAGGGATCGGGACTCTTGCAGAGCAGGGTGCTGCCCTGCAGTCCTGGGGGCTGGCCCTGGGTGGGACAACCCGAGGATTTCCTTCACATTCCCCATACCCAGCTGGTCTCAGTGATCTAGGAAGGCGCACTAGAGCCACGAAAGAGCCAAGCAACCCTAAAATCTTAATCCTTTAATTAGTTTCCCTCTTTCCTTCTCTTTGCTTCCACGAGGAGAGAAGAGGGACCTCTGTCGCCTGAACATGGCTCATGGCCCCTGGGGTGCCAGGCAGGGTCCTGGGCTCCGGGTCACATGCAGCCCCGGCAGGAGGCCCATGTACTGCTGAGGTCCCTGCGGCTTGGCTAGGCGCGTTGGCTGGGCAGCTCCTGGGAAATGAAGCGGCGTAGGCGCTCCAGGTATTGACTGTACAGCTCAATGTCATTGTGCCCAGCGCCCTCCACCCACAGCGGCTCCACGGCCTTTGGGCAGCGCTCATACAGTGCCAGCCCGTGAGAGAAGTCGATCACCTCGTCCTCTGTGCCGTGGATGATGAGCACCGGTGACGTGATCTTTGACACCTTCTCGATGCTGAGGGAAAAGATGCACAGGCTGGAGCCCCACCCTTTCTCATGCCCCGCCCTTTCCCAGGCCCCGCCCCCATGCTCACTTAGGGAAAGCGTCGAAGCAGTAGGTCTTCTTGGTGTCAGGGAAGGCCACCCGCATGCCCGAGGTAAGAGGCGAGTGCAGAACCACTGCAGCACACTCGTAGCGTGACGCCAGATCCACTGTGGGCACAGTGCCAATGCTCTGGCCATACAGGATGATACTGTCTGGGCTGATACCATACCTGAGGGACAGCAGGAGCAGGGTCAGCAGGCCTGGAGATGAGCAACTCCCAGAGCCCTGCCAAGCAGTAGCTCCATGGCTTTTTCCTCAGTCCCTCCCACGGAGAGGGGGTCAGGGTGACAGTGCCTGACTGTGGCAGGCTTTGGACCTAAGATTCCAGACCAAAAGTGCCTGTTCCCTTCTGACCCACGAGCAGAGGGCTGTCTCTTCCCAGTGATGCCTCCCCACCAGTGTGGGTTTCTGGGAATTTAGGAAACTGTGTCCCCGGATGTTCGGCCCAGTTTAAGGTCCCCAGAGTCCTTCCTGCCCAATTAGAAGCTTGCAATGTGGCAGTCCAGCCAACTCATTCCTAACTCCCCTCCTGCCGTTCCCAGCCCAGCAGATCCGTGTGGCCACGTACTCTGGCTGAACTGCCTACTGCTGCCCTGCCATAGTTCCCACAGCTCTGTCTCAGACAAGCCTCCACAGGAGCCTCCCCTGATCCCAGGCAGGAAGTGGACCATAGGGGGCGTTGATAGTCTCTGCCTGCTCAAGCGTAAACTCCTCCCACCATAGGGGGCGGCCCCTTTAGAGAGTCGCCCCTACCTCAGGAGTTCCCTGCAGTCAGTGCTGTGGGACAATGGACAGACCTGAGCACACACAGCAGTGGCTCTCCAGACAGTGTGCGCAAGGGACTCAGCTCAGGCAGGGTACAGGCACCTTGGCACAGGGGGAGGGGCACTCAGACAGGTCCCCAATGCCAGCACCAATAGTGCCTGGGGACCCAGCTCAGTGATACCTGGCACATCTCCAGGGCAACCAGGGCCCTCAACTCCCCAGGGCTGTCAGAGTTCCAGTGCCACCTGGGGCCCTAATCAAGAGTAGGGACCTCCAGAAGCATGGGTGGATGGTCTCAGCCCCCTGCATGGGCCCTGCTCTATGAAGAAGAAAAAGGAGCCCTGGTGAGGTGGGATGAGATGGGGTGACCAGGCAAGCAGACTGACAGAGGGCACAGACCTGCTACCTACTGTCACTTGGGCACCCTCGTACAGCTTCCAGACCCTCCTGCCACCTGCCCCAGAGCAAGTTCAGCTAATGGCACAGTCCCTGGCACTTGGGCTACCAACTGCCTGCTCCCAAGTCCCTCGATGGCTATCTCCTAGACCCAGGGTCCTCTGTTCACTGTCAGACAAGGTAGAACTTCCCTTTTCCTGTGGACGGCAAGGACCAAGGTCCCATCTGCCACTGCCACTCCCCAACACTGCTGCCCGAAGAGCAGAGCCCTCACCTGGTACGCAGGGCCTGCCAGGCTGCATCAATGTCAGCATAGAGGTTCTTCTCCGAGGGCCGGCCAGAGCTGATCCCATAGCCAGAGTAGTCATAAGAGAAGATGTTGCAGCCGATGCGTGTGCCCAGGCCAACATAGAAGCTGCACATCTGGCCCAGGTCCACTGCATTGCCATGCGAGAAGAGAACCGTGTACCTGGGTATGCAGGTGAGAGGGCACAGCACAGCTGACCACCCACACTGAACCAGCAGCACCCACCGTCTCCTCTACTCGGAGCTCCACGGCTGGCCTCCCACAGCATGGCAGGGACTAGCTGGGGATGGGACCTGAAGGCTGTTAAGTCCTATAGCCTTAGGCCTGCCTGTGGTCAGCTAGCAGGCCTTAGACCCCATCTATAGAGGGACCCACTGTGAGTTCAATCTTCAATAGACACAAGCCCAGGCCAGGAGGCCAAGCGCCATCTCATGGCCCCATGGTACAGAACTGTGCATAAGAAGAGCCTGCTCCTTCCAGTGGATGCTCTATTGCTAGGGGGAGGACTAGGTCCCACCACTGGCCACCAGAAAACTCTTGAGATCCATCCTGCCCAGTTGACCTCTGGCCAACCTAGACAGACCTGTAATAAGACAAAGGCCTGTGTCAGGTTAAGGCCATGCATCTGCCTGGCCCTGCCCAGGTGGCTTCCTGAAGCACCTGCCTGACTCCTAAGTAAAGGCTTGCCCTTTGGACTCCAGGCTCGACCTGGGAAAGCTGTCACCTCTCCACCTCACCCTTTTGTGGAGACTTGAAAGCAAGAACATGAAAGTGGGGTCTGGTGTGCTTTACAAGAGGGGTCAGGTGGGCCGAAAGACAGGGCAGTACAGTACCCACGGACCCCTGCTATAAGCCCTAGGAAGGAGCAGCTCACCTGGCACCCGGTACACAGCGCACATACATGCAGG
Organism: Mus minutoides; assembly: GCA_902729485.2. Lineage (NCBI taxonomy): Eukaryota > Metazoa > Chordata > Mammalia > Rodentia > Muridae > Mus > Mus minutoides. The sequence goes on along the minus strand of LR749565.1, from coordinate 1,212,874 downwards.
CGATGCGGTTGGCACGCGCGCTCTTGGTCACGAAGACCTCGATGGTGTCCAGCTCGCGCTGGCCGTACTGGAAGTCAGCACGCTCCGTCAGGTGGATCTTCCAGCGCCCAGGTGTGGCCGCTGAGGTCCGCAGGGGACCCGAGGGGGCAGCGCCGGCCCCGCCGGGCCCCGGCTCAGGTTCAGGTACCAGAGAGTAGGTGGGATCGGGAGGCAGGAAGGCGAGCTTGGCGGCGATGCGGCCTGGGCAGGGTGGGCAGCAGAATAGGCAGCAGAGCTCGCTCACCGACAGGCCGTTCATGGCGGGCGCCGGGCCCGCGCCGGGCCAGGGGAAGGGCGGGAGTGCTCCGAGATGCGGGCAGCAGCAGCTCGCGGGCTGCACACCTCAGTCCCGTTAGGAGGCCGCAGCCCGGCCCCATCGCGGTCCAAGGCGAGCCCCCGGGAGCCTCACAGCCACAGGTCTCCATGCCATACAGTGGGACATCCTGCAGGGGACACTGACATGTAGGTTCCCTCCAGGAATCTAGGGTAGAACCAGGTGCCAGCCTGTGCCAGGCAGGGAGGAAGGCGTGTCCCCACATCAACGGTCTATCTTGGTCTTCTTGGCCTGCCCACAGCCCTAGTTCTCCCAGGCCTCTGTGGCAGAACTCATCCTATGTATGGCCCCCAGCTTCTGCCATTCCAGCACACACACACCCCCGGCCTATGCCCAGACCCTTCTGCCTGCCCCACCGGTTTCTCCCTCAGTCCTTGAAGGAGTTATCCTCCAGAACAGGTAACAAAGGCAGCTCCAAGTTTTGAGCCAAAGGGATCCAAAGGCTCATAGGCTCCCACGCAGGAGGATGTGGAGGGGTGAGCCACGGGGCCTTGGAACACAGAGACAGAACCCAAGGGAGGAAACAGACACAAAGACCGGGAACAAGGACAGGATGCATGCCAGACACAGGGCCCCACTGGCTGGGACAATGGTTTGTCCCCGTGCTTGGGGCCAGGGATGGGGGGGTGTCTCCGTGGGGTCAGAGCAGCTGTGGCCTCCAGCAGCTGCAACCTCAGGGTTCAGTCACCCAACCTCCTAGGCCTGCCTCAGAGAGGCAGCAAACTGCAGAAGAAAAGGGAAGGGGGGGGGGGCCTGACTCCAATAGAAACCCAAATGCTCCATTTCTGCAGGACATCCTAAAATGTGTTCAAGTGACACCAAAGCCACTGTCACTGTATGCAGAGCTGCCAATGGATAGACACAGAGACATTTCCAGAAAAGCCCACAACCATCTCTCATAGCCTGGGAGGAAGGCAGGAGACTTCATAGTGCAATTTTAACAGGATATCAACCTACACCTGGGTTTTAGGTCACAGCATATAAATCTTCAGGGACAAAGGGACATGAATAACAGGCAAAGTGAGACACATGACATTCAGGCAGCTGTGGGCCCCCACACATACATTTTTGATCCCTGTGAATCCAAGGTGTAAGGCCAGGAACTGGGGAGAGTGATATCCCAGTCCCTAACAATTCAGGGACACACTGGGAGAACAGCTATGACAGCCAGAGCAAGGACAAAGATAGTGCCAACAAGTCCCCAGCTCCCAGGTGGCAATTCTCAAAGATGCAGATGACACCAGGTGTCTCCAAGAGACACCAGGCCACAGCTGGAATCTACAGTACTCCTAGAATGGAGCTGGGAGCACCTAGCACAGAGCAGGTGGGGACCAAGACAACACCAGGCCACATCTGTAACTGGGAGCACCTAGCACAGAGCAGGTGGGGACCAAGACAACACCAGGCCACATCTGTAACTGGGAGCACCTAGCACAGAGCAGGTGGGGACCAGAGACTCTGCCCAAGACCCTGAATAGCCCAGAACAGCCTATCAGGGAATGACCCCCGCTCCAAATACCCACAAGGTCATGTTTAGAGACACTGGCTTTATAATCAAGGCCTCCTCATGTAACACCCCTTAGTCACAGAGGGCTTGGAAGGACCTGTGGTCCAGTGGGAAAGAACTGAGCATGCTGGAGACAAAGTGAACCAAGGTCAGGGAAGGGATGCTGCCCTCTCTGGGTCACTCGCACGATCTTTAAGCCTGCTGGTTCCATCCACCACTACCTGAACCTTTCCCTGACTGCACTCTCACCTCCTTACGAAGGTCCATCTAGCTGCTATCATCCCGTGTCAAAGGCTTGGCCCTCGCTACTTTGACACCTTCTGCAGCACACACCTATTGAGTGACCTCCCTTCTACAAGTATCCTTCCTCCTCCTAGTCACAGACCTCATGCCTAGCCACACGTCTTATCAGGTGTGTAATTTCTGGGGTCTCAACCTGCAGTATGTTTTTTAGACTAGTCAAGCAAGAGGAGGCCTCAGTTTCCCGCCTGTGGCGGTCCCTACCTATGCCAGCATCCTGAGTCTGCCATATGGGGAGGAGCCCTCAGTCATGATTTGAGATACTTCTACAGTTAACTAGATCTCCACCCTACAAGAAGAAAGTCACACGCATGGGGCAGGACCTGGAAGACCAGTAACTACCCACTTCCACTCAACAACCATGTGCAGGGCAGCCAGAGAAGCTGTGGAAGAAAGACATTAAAGACATAAGCCTCCGGGACCTGACAGTGTTATATGAAGAGGACAGACAGCATGTGGGACCTCATGTCACAGATGGGGCCACTGGATACTGTAAGCTGGGATTATTCACTCACTGCCACAAAGCCCAAGCATTGTGATCACAGACATAAAACCAGGCCCTGGTGTTACAAGCAACCAGGCTACTGTAAGGGCTCTAGGATGACCTACATATGACTGTCTGCTCTGGCATGCCTCGCCCGGCCAGTAGGGAGGCAACCCTCTTGGAGCTCTAGAGTTCAAAGAATGTAGACGGGTTGAGGGTGATGGCTCAGCAGGTAAAGGCACTTGCTACCAAGTTTGAAGATCCGATTTAGATCAGGGGACCCGCATGGTTGGAGAGGACTGACTTCAGGAAGCTGTCCTCTGCGTAGGCGCACACACGTGAAAAAAAGGAAATTGCTCAGCGACAGAGGACCGCAGAGGTAAACCCGGGCGGCAAGAGAGGATTCGAAAAACTGCAAGGGCTCCCAAGGGAGCAGGGCCCGCTCAAGCTGCACCCTCAGGCTCAGCTTCAGCGAGAGGGCTTCATCGTGGGGGTGATGATGAACCATAAAGGAGTCCTGGGCTGCAGAAGGGAGGCCTGCAGTGGGCCCCAGCTGGCAGGAAGACGCCAGGTGAGTGGTGGCAAAGGTGGCCGGCGAATGTCAGTAGACAGATGTAGGCAGAGAGGGTGTGGGACAGGGGCTGGGTCTGCGGCTGGCCCCGGGCGTTTCTTGGGGACACAGCCGTGTCCTGAGGAGGTTAAGCGACTGCTCCAGGATCGCTGCACGGGGACATGGGCATGCCAGGGACAGGGTGGGTGCGCTGGTCTCGCAGCCATCCCCGGAGAGCGCAGGGAAGTCTCGGACGCAGGGCCCCGCTCGATTCGGCCCCACTCCACAAACCGCCGCAGCCCGCGCGCGCCCGCCCTCCCTCCCGCCCGCACTCCAGCCCGCACTCACCGCCGCCCGCGCCCGCCGGCCCGGGGGCCGTACTCCATGGCTCCCGGCCGCCCGCCCGTCCGTGCGTCCGTCCGTCTGTCCCCCGGGGACCCCGACCCAGCCTCCGGCACCGCCACCACCGCAGCTCCGCCGCGGGCGGAAGTGAGCTTGACCTAAAACCGCCCCCGGAAGTGATGCGAGGCGAATGCGCAAGCGAGGAGGCTTGTGGCTGTTTATGGGGGCGGAGCAAAGCGACCACGAAGCGGATTGGGTGAGTTGTTGTGAGGGAGGTACATGTGCTGGAGGTGGGGCCATGAGAAGGAGGAGCCGAATTGCTGGGCGGGGCTTGAGATGGAAGGCGGGACTTGGTTGTGTGGGCGGGGCTTTTATGAGGGCGGAGCCTTAATAGACGTAAAGGTGAATGGTCTGAAGGAGCTTGGCTGATGACAAGGTGCTCGGTGAAGAGTGGTCTGGGAGCCTGAAATGAAGGCAGAACAGAATGGTCTGGGTGAGGGACCTGGATAGGGTGTGACTTTTACCGGAGAAGAGCTGCATTCAGAGGATGAGATTTGCATTCCCAGTTGGTTGGTTAAATTATCCTTGCCTTCCCCCTACACCCCATCTGCTTTTCCCCTCCGTGAATTCCTGGAAGAAGCAATAAAATGAGTTTCTCTCAGGGTCTCAAGACAGGAGCTGGAGAAGTGTTCACTCTTTAAGAACACTACACTTACAAAGAACTATGGTTCAGTTCCCAGGACCCACAAGGTGGTTCTCAACCATTGTAACTCCATTTCCAGGAGAACCACTCCCATTTCAGGCTTCAGGCACCGGACAGACACACATATAGGCAAAACAACTTTACAACCCAATTTATTTTATTTTATTTTTATTTAGTTATTATATGTAAGTACACTGTAACTGTCTTCAAACACTGCAGAAGAGGGCATCAGATCTCTACGGATAGTTGTGAGCCACCATATGGTTGCTGGGATTTGAACTCAGGACCTTCGAAAGAGCAGTCGGTTTTCTTACACGCTGAGCCATCTCACCAGCCCCCTACAACCCAATTTCATTTGTCAGTGCATATACATTACTTTGCCATGGAGCGCCTGTGGAGGTCAGAAAACAGTTTGTGGGAATCGACTGTCCTACCAAGTGAGTCCCTGGGATTAAACTCAGGTCCTAAGGTTTTGTGGCAAAAATGTTTTACCCACTGAGCCATCTCACTGGTCCTCGTTTTGAGTTGTGTGTTGGGGGCAGAGGGTGTTCTTTATCTTTTTATTTTATATGTATGTGTGCTTCGCACTAATGTGTGTGCACTACAAGTGTACCCAAGGAGGGGGGTGTCAAATTCCCAAGAACTAGATATATGGGCAGTTGGGTTGCTGGTGAGCCACTACATGGGTTCTGGGAACCAAACCCAGGTTCTTCACAAAAGTAGTAAATATCCTTTGTTTCTTGTAGTCTTTCTCTTTGTAGCCTTGGTCGTCCTGGAACTCACTCTAGTCCAGGGACTTGAACTCAGAGATCTGCCTGCCTCTACCCAAATGCTGGGGTTAAAGGCGTGCACCTTGAATTGCACCCAGCTACTGTAAATGCTCTCAACCACTGAGCCATCCCTTCAGCATCCACCACGTCTAGTTTTTTAAGACAGGACCTCATGCCAGTCTGGAACTCATTGTGTAGTTCTGTTGTAGCCTTCAAATTACTGATGCTAACTCTGTGCAGTTAATTGTCCTGCTTCTTGGAAGCCTCACCAACGAGACTGCAGTGTTGAGTACAGCCGGTTTGCCTCTGCGTGCGCCCCCCCTCACCCCCCCATTCCCCGCCCCACCCTCCACCCCCCCACCCTCCAG
>LR749565.1:1169388-1207377 GCA_902729485.2 Mus minutoides | reverse complement strand
CATCTTGCAAAAACTAGCTCTCCCTCTGATAAACAGGCTAACTCTCCAGATACCTGTCCTTGGGACCTTAAATAACAAACTCCCAGCACTCGGGAGGCAGAGGCAGGCAGATTTCTGAGTTCGAGTCTAGCCTGGTCTACAGAGTGAGTTCCAGGACAGCCAGGGGTACACAGAGAAACCCTGTCTCGAAAAATAAAACAGGAAAAAAAGAAAAAACAAATTAACAAACAAAAAAAGAAATAACAAACTCAGCCCAGGAGTGGTGGCACAAGCCTTTAATCCCAGCACTTGAGAGGTAGAGGTAGGCGGGTTTCTAAATTCCAGGCCAGCCAGGTCTACAGAGTGAGTTTCAGGACAGCCAGAACTGCACAGAGAAACCCTGTCTCGAAAAATAAAACAGGAAAAAAAGAAAAAACAAACAAACAAACAAACAAAAAAGAAAGAAATAACAAACTCAAGATTAAGGGCCCATGTTTCAATCATATAGAAAAGGTAATCAGAGATCACAGACAGTTATGGCTGGCCATAAAATATTAGTTTCTGATAACCCCACAAAAGACACTGTTTAATCCCCCTCCCAGCTTAATTCCCGTCCCACCAAACGGTACCCTGTTTGAGTTATTACCTGCTGCCTATCATTCCTGCCTCCACTCCCCTTCACCCTAAGATGCACCCTAATCCCCAACTGCACTGTATATAAGCTCAATGCTTAAGTGGATGCTCACAGTCATCTATTGGATGGAACACAGGACCCCTAATGAAGGAGCTAGAGAAAGTACTCAAGTTGCTGAAGGGGTCTGCAACCCTAAAGGAAGAACAACAATATGAACTAACCAGTGCCCCCAGAGTTCGTGTCTGTAGTTGCATATGTAGCAAAGGATGGCCTAGTCAGACATCAAGGGGTGGGAGGAGAGGCCCTTCCTTGGTCTTGCAAAGATCATATGCCCCAGTATAGGGAAATGCCAGGGCCAGGAAGCAGGAGTGGGTGGTTTGGGGAGCAGGGTGTGGGGGAGTGTATAGGGGGCATTGGGGATAGCATTTGAAATGTAAATGAAGAAAATATCTAATAAAAAATAAATAAACTTGGGAGCTGGTGAGATGGCTCAGCGGGTAAGAGCACCCGACTGCTCTTCCGAAGGTGATAAGTTCAAATCCCAGCAACCACATGGTGGCTCACAACCATCCGTAACGAGATCTGGCTCCCTCTTCTGGAGTGTCTGAGGACAGCTACAGTGTACTTACATATAATAAAATAAATCTAAAATATAAATAAATAAATAAATAAACAAACAAACAAACAAACTCAATGCTTTCTGGACTCCTTATCACATGCCAGTGGAGGCTTGCAATCCGAGTCTAGACTCAAAATAATAATAATTTTTTAAAAAGACTCTTTTGCAAATTGCAGCAGACTCCACAATTCTTGGGCTCATCTGGGTTTCCCACAGACTCAGGGCATAACAGTTCAGCCTAGGCCCTCACACACCACAATCCTCCTGCCCCATCCTCCATAGTGCTAGATTGACAGACATGAGCTACCATGTCAGGTTGAGTCAAGTTGTCTTTCCAGCAGGAGAGGACACCATCTCAGGTGGCCAGTAGTATTGAACTCTTGAATACTTGACTACTGAAGTACATGGTGGGCACCACCACATTCTGCATCCTCATTCCTTTCTCCCCCACCCCATTCCCAACCTCTTTTGAGACAGGAGTCTCATATAGCTCAAATGGGCTTGCTCTGAGCACATACAGAGGGGTAACTGCGCTAAACTCCTGATCCGCCTGACTCAGCCTCCCAATTGCTGGGACAACAGGAGTCTCTGGCCCAGGGCTTTATACTACACTGGGACTCTAGCAACTGAACCTCATCTCCAGTCAGTTTTGTTCAAGTATCCATTTATCTATCTCCACCCATCTATTGTCTATCTATCTATGCATCCATTATCTAACCCTCTATCTCTCCATCCATCCATCCATCCATCCATCCATCCATCATCTATTTGAGACAGAGTCTCACTATGTAGCCTTGGCTGGCCTCCAATTCCCAGAAGCCACTTGCCTCTGCCTCCCCAGCTCTGGGATTAAAGGGGTGCACTACCACTGCCTGGCTCTTGATTGTTTTCTTTCTTTCTTTCTTTCTTTCTTTTTTTTTTTTTTTTGGTTTTACAAGACAGGGCTTCTTTGTGAAGCCTTCGCTGTCCTGGAACTCACTCTGTAGACCAGGCTGGCCTCGAACTCAGAGATTCGCCTGCTTCTACCTTCCGAGTGCTGAGATTAAAGGCGTGCACCACTAAGCCCAGCTCTTTTTTTTTTATTAGATATTTTCTTAATTTACATTTCAAATGCTATCCCAAAAGTTCCCTCCCCCCTCCCACCGCCCTGCTCCCCTGCCCACCCACTCCCACTTCCTGGCCCTGGCGTTCCCCTATACTGGGGCATATAAAGATTGCAATACCAAGGGGCATATAAAGATTGCTCCTCCCAATGATGGTCGACTAGGCCATCTTCTGCTTTGTATGGAGCTAGAAACACGAGTTCTGGGGGTTCTGGTTAGTTCATCTTGTTTCTATAGACAAAGTCTCTCTGCAATCAAGGCTGGCCTCTTGAATTCTGGGATTCCAGGCACTCAGCTCCACACCACACCCACCTTTATATGTAACACTCTATGAAAATGGCATGGGCCAGCAAGATGGCACCTGCCAACAAACCTGCGGCCGTCCTGAGTTCAATCCCTGAGACCCACACAAAAGGAAAACTGGCGACTGCAGACTGTTCTCTGATTGCCACACCATGGCATGCCTGCAGACACATACAAAAGAAATAAAAAGTCACACACTGGGCCAGTGAGATGACTCAGTGGGGGAAACCAACCAGCCAACCACTATGTACACACCTGTAGACTAAGTCACCAGCCTCTCCGGAGATGGTGGGAGAGAACCAGCTCCCACAGATGTCCTCCGGCTTCCATGTGTGCATCCACACACATGCACATTACATAAAGACGTAAATTAATATATGTGCAAACAAATAAAGTAACAAGGGAGACCAGTGAGATGGGAGCTACCTTAGTGGGCAGAGGGAGAGAGGATGAATAAAATATAATAAATGCTAAATGAATAAAATATAATAAAATTAAAAAATAAATACTGCATTCAATCAAAATTCCGGATTTTTAAAAAAGGTTATTTCAGCCAGGCACAGTGGCACATCCCTTTATTTCCAGCACTTCAGAGGCAGAGGCAGGGGGATTTCTGAGACTAGCCTGGTCTACAGAGTGAGTTCCACTATAGCTAGAGCTACACCAAAAAGCCCTGTCTCGAAAAACGAAACAAAAAACTTAATTTAAATTTAAAAACAAAACAAAACTGGGTGGTGATGGCTGCTGTCTCCATGTCCCTCGGTCTGCCTCCATGTCCCTCGGTCTGCCTCCATGTCCCTGTCTGTCTCCATGTCCCTGTCTATCTCCCTGTTCCTCTGTCTCCATGTCCCTCTGTCTGCCTCCATTTCCCAGACTGTCTCCATGTCCCTGTCTGTCTCCATGTCCCCTGCTGTCCCCATATCTGCTCTGCAGAGATAAATGGTTACTACAAAACCAGAATCCTCCTGGGCTCTGTACAGCTCTGCTGCCACTGCCCAAGACTTTCAGCCACATCGCCTGGCTTGTCCAGAGCTGTTTGCAGCTGCTGTTGGATTGCTTCAGATCCAAAGGTCATTAAAGCAGACACTTCCTTTTCCCGGTGACTTCTCTTTTGTTTTCAGACAGGGTCTCAATATGTAGACCAGGCTGGCCCTCAAACCCACAGAAATCCACCTGCCTCTGCCTAGGTAAAGCCAGGATTAAAGGTATACCATTAAGCTTGGATCCTGGGGATTTCTTTCCACCCTGTAAATCCCTCCAGAGCCCTCTAACTCAGGACTAGGAGGAGCCATGGCTTGCTGAACCAGAAAGCTAAGCCAGAAAGCCAAGCTCTGCCTGGGAGAAAACCACTGGGAGTAAAGGAAATGGGAGGGGGTGTTTGGGGGTGAAGATGACCAGGGACACCAGACCACAGTTGGTGGAGTACGACTCAGAGCCCCTCTGTCTCTATGAAGCATGTGTCCTGCCCTCTCTTCACAGGGCTGCCCACCTACCCCAGGACGTGGTGTAAAAGGAAATTCCAGTGTTGTAGTCAGACAGAGCAGTACACACCCAAAATGCCAGTGCTCTGAAGGAGGCCGAGGGACACACAAGGTCAAGGCCAGCCAGAACTGCACAGAGACATATCAGAAATCAAAACACTGGGGCTCTGGGATGGTGTGGCAGGCAAAGCATTTATTTATTTTATATATTTGAGTACACTGTCACTCTCTTCAGAAGAGGGCATCAGATTCCATTACAGATGGTTGTGAGCCACCATGTGGTTGCTGAGAATTGAACTCGGGACCTCTGGAAGAGCAGTCTTAGCGGGCAGTGCTCTTAGCAGCTGAGCCATCTCTCCCGTCCCAAACCCTACTTTTAATAATAGTTCTTAAATGCTTCAACTTCCCTCCTAGCCCACTACCACCAGAGGTAGTGGAAAAGAAAGGTTATTAGGATACAGGAGAAGTGGACCTGTTTAGAAATAGCTCTTTTGGGCGATTCCAATCTTCATTGTTCTCAGTCCAGTCCACTCGATAGACACCACACACAAACCAGCAGCAGTTGCACTACCCAGCAGAAACAGCCAGGTCTCCACCAAAGCTGTACAAGTCAGCAGGAGCAACCAGGACCAGCAGGGATGCCAGAAGTTCTCTGTCACGCTTCTCTCAAAGAAGGGAAAATCAGCAGAGAAGAAGACAAAAAGACTGGAGACCAAGAAGTGTTATAAAGCTAGTTATGCATGCCTGTGGTCACTGTCTTTGAGTCTTATTCATACTTCTTCCAAACATTATGTGTCTTCCCATACGTCCCTCAGCAGAACAGTACTTAAGTCTGTCCTTGCAATACTCCACCTAAGTCTGTATTACATCGCTCTGCCAATCTGCCCGAATCCTCAGAAGCAGCAAGAAACTGCCAGAACACCACCAGAAGTTTTTTGGTGTGTTTCTTTATATGAAGTCACAACAAAAAATGACCATCGGTGTGGAGAGCCTTGCTGCCGTGCCTTAAAGATGGCGCCGATTGCCTCAGTCTTAATGATGTGGACAGCTCCTAATATAGAATAAGGCTATGTCAGCAGTGGCATGATATGACACCTGACTTTACCTAGCATATGAGCGGGAGCCATGTGGCATCCTGCTATAGGCCAGGACAGGGTTTATATGGCCGCTCCCAGTATGGCCAATAGTCCTACCATGTGTCAACTTTATGTTGGGGCTGCCATTAATCCCATTACGAAGAAGTTTCCTCAGCTAAGATGTCTTCATTATATGGATGACATCTTGCTTACTGCCAAAACAGCAGAGTGCCTTGAATGTGCTTATGTAGAGCTAGAGAAAAGAAAATTGTTTATCGCCCCAGATAAGGGAAAGATGGTAGATTATTTAGGGGCCAAAATAGGAATGAAACAGATAGTGTGGGAAAAGATAGAGTTTAGGAAAGATAATTTGAGGACTTTAAATGATTTTCAAAAATTGTCGCCGGGCGTGGTGGCACACGCCTTTAATCCCAGCACTCGGGAGGCAGAGGCAGGCGGATTTCTGAGTTCGAGGCCAGCCTGGTCTACAAAGTGAGTTCCAGGACAGCCAGGGCTATACAGAGAAACCCTGTCTCGAAAAACCAAAAAAAAAATTTGTTAGGGGATATCAATTGGGTACGGTGTTATTTGAAGATGCCAAATTATGAGTTAAAACCCCTATATAATATTCTAATGGGTGATTCAGCCCTTGATTCCCCTCGGCAGCTAACATCGGAGGGGAGGACATCATTGCAGAAGGTAGAGGAGAGGTTACAATCAGCATTTTTGCAACGATGGCAAGAAGGACAGTCGGTGCTACCGACTTTCTTTTCTACTTCTTGCACTCGAGGGTTGCCATGTATTATTGCTAATAATGATCCTCCTCAAACGGACCCCATTGGGAAAAACTTAGTTTCTCAAATTGTCACTCTGAATGGCACCAGACTTGACCCAATTACTCTAGAGGGCTTTACAACTTTGGTCATTAATGCCTTCTCCTTCTTTTTTTTTTTTTTTTTTTGTTTTTTTTTGTTTTTGTTTTTGTTTTTCGAGACAGGGTTTCTCTGTGTAGCCCTGGCTGTCCTGGAACTCACTCTGTAGACCAGGCTGGCCTCGAACTCAGAAATCCGCCTGCCTCTGCCTCCCGAGTGCTGGGATTAAAGGCGTGCGCCACCACACCCAGCGCCTTCTCCTTCTTTAAGGAGTGGGCAGGTATAATAGCTTGGGGAGCAATAGTTTTTATAGGTTGTATATTTTGTTTGTGGCTTTTGTGTCAATTAAAGCGAGAACATGCATGCCACAAAGCCATGGTGTATCAGGCTTTGGCAGCCATTGAAGATGGTACCTCCCTTGGAGTTTGGTTGGCATCCTTGAAGGACTAGAAGGTTGCCAGCAAGATTGCTTAACCCTTTGCTTTAGTTTATTACAGAAAAAGTGATTATTCCGGCTTTGACGAATTGCAGCAGGACCCCGGGTTTGGCATCATTGTGATGATTTCTGTTTGAAGAGACACATCCATAACCAAGAAGATGATGGAGCAGAGTTTATCAACAGTGCCTCATCTGGGGAATGGGCAGGCATAGGAGTTTTAGCCTTAGGCCTGGTCCTGGTCTCTTTTGGTTGCCTGTGGTGTCTCTGCAAAATGACGTGGGTTCACGAGAGAGATCTTGTCATGTTGACTAATGCCATTATTGCCTTGGAGTTCGGTCAGCTCCCCCAAGTTTGGCTCACTGCTATTAAGCAATAATGTCGGTCTTGTTTGAGTGTGCTTTTCTCCTATCAGCTATGTATGCTGGGGTCCCAACTGTTAGGGTTCAGGCAGGCTATTGCCTAAGACAGGGACCACGCCGACAGGGGATACCAGCTTACCCTGGGCCTTAGTAGGCTTGTGCTGTGTGAGTACTCAGTGACGGGCTTGATAGCCTGGCCTAGAAATGATCTGACCTGAAGCATATTTATTGCTGGAGAGCTGGTTGCCACTTGTTCATATAAAATAAAAAAGGGGATTAATCCTAGCACTCGGGAAGCAGAGGCAGGCGGATTTCTGAGTTCAAGGACAGCCTGGTCTACAAAGTGAGTTCCAGGACAGCCAGGGCTACACAGAGAAACCCTGTCTCGAAAAAATAAATAAATAAATAAATAAATTAATTAATTAATTAATTTAAAAGGGGGAACTGTGGAGAGCCTTGCTGCCGTGCCTTAAAGATAGCACAGCCGCTTCAGTTCTAATGGTGCTGACAGCTCCTAATTTGGGCTGTGGAGAGCCTTGCTGCAGTCCGTGCCTTAAAGATGGCGCCGATTGCCTCAGTCTTAATGACGTGGACAGCTCCTAATATGGAATAAGGCTGTCAGCAGTGGCATGATATGACACCCGACTTTACCTAGCTTATGAGCGGGAACCATGTGGCATCCTGCTATAGGCCAGGACAGGGTTTATATGGCCACTCCCGGTGGGGTTAGGGGCCATTTTGCTATTGTTCTACACACTGTAACTTCATCAAGGATCCTGAGTAAACCGCCTCGAGAAGGAACCTGGTTGTGCTGCGTCTAATTCCTGCTGGTCGGGGTCAGCGCGGCATACATCGGGCTGGAGAGATTGCTCAGTGGTTAAGAGCACTGACTGCTCTTCCAAAGGTCCTGAGTTCAAATCTCAGCAACCACATGGTAGCTTACAGCCATCCGTAACAAGATGCCCTCTTCTGGAGTGTCTGAAGATAGCTACAGTGTACTACTTACATGTAATAAATAAATAAATAAATAAATAAATAAATAAATCTTTTAAAAAAATGACCACCGGGCTGGTGAGATGGCTCAGCGGGTAAGAGCACCCGACTGCTCTTCCGAAGATGATAAGTTCAAATCCCAACATCCACATGGTAGCTCACAACCATCCGTAACCAGATCTGGTGCCCTCTTCTGGAGTGTCTGAAGACAGCTACAGTGTACTTACACATAATAAAATAAATCTTTAAAAAAAAAAAAAGATGTTTTAAAAAAAAAATGACCATTAAGGAATGGCAAGGTGTACCAATACCACCCAGCTTTGTCCATCATCTGTTGGGTCCTTCTTCACATCATGTGTCTGCTTAGTAAAACATCCTCTCACCTGTGTCTGCCTGTCCCTGTGAAACTTTGACATAACTGACTCTCCAAAAAAAAACATGGCACATGCCTCTAATCCCAGCTCTTGGGATCTTGGAAGGCAGAGGCAAATGGAGTCTCTGGGTTCCAGGCTAGTCTGAGCTACAGAACGAGTTCCAGGACAGCCAGGGTTATACAGAGAGAACCTGTCTTGTAAAACCAAAGGAAACCAAACCAAACCGAAGGAGCAAGAAAAAAAAGAAAGAGATAGAAACAAAAAACAAACCTGGAGAGATGCTCAGTAGTCAAGAGCACTGACTGCCCTTCAGACGGCCTGGGTGCAGTGGCCAGCATTCACTGGGCACAAGCACCTGAAACTGTGGCTCTGGCCATCCTCTGTGGGCCCTGCACACATGGTGCATACATACATGTGCAGACAGACTCATACATAAAGTATAAAATCTTTTTGTTAAAAATGAAAGGAAAGCCCAGAAATAATAACTAAAAGCTGCAAAGAGGAAAGGTGGCTTGGGGCAGATCCAGCTGTGTGAACTGACTATCTTAGTCACCCAACAGATGGCCCAGTGGTTGTCAGGCTTCGGGGTCAGCGGTCAAATTGTAGAGACACTTGTTCTGAAGTGTAAGTAAGAGAACCTCATACTTTCTTTGTTTCTTTCCTTCTTTTTTCTTTTTCTCCTTTCTTTCTCTCCTTCTTTCTCTCCTTCTTTCTCTCTTTCTTTCTTCTTTCTTTCTTTCTTTCTTTCTTTCTTTCTTTCTTTCTTTCTTTCTTTCTTTCTTTCTTGCGATAAGCATTCACTTAGTCTAGGCAGCTCTCAAATGAGCTATGTAGCCAAGGATGACCTCCAATGCCTGATCTTGCTTCTCACTTCTGCCTCCCAAGTGCTGGGCAACAAGCCTGCCATGCCTGTTCTGTGCAGCACTGGGGATGGACCCCAGGGCAGCCTGCATGAGAATCAAGCCCTCTTTCTCACTGTGCTACAGCTCTGACGCCTTTTTGTCCTTCATTTATTTGCTTGATGTTTGTTTGTTTGTTTGTTTTGGGGACAAGGTCTCTCTGTGTAGCCTAGGCTGGCCTGGAATTTGATCTGTAGCCCAGGCTGGCCTGGAATTTGATCTGTAGCCCAGACTGGCCTGGAATTTAATCTGTAGCTCAGGCTGGCCTGGAATTTGAGCTGTAGCCCAGGCTGGCCTGGAATTTGATCTGTAGCCCAGGCTGGCCTGGAGTTTGATCTGTAGACCAGGCTGGCCTGGAATTTGATCTGTAGAACAGGCTGGCCTTGAACTCCTTCTTGTTTGGTTCTCACTACTTAACTCAAGCTTGTAGTTTTTAAAACAAAATACCAAACGTTCAATTTACCAATGAAGACTTAGGAGCCAGATGCTGAGGTGAAAGCCTGCTAGCTCAGAGAGGCACAGAAAGCACCCAGATGACTGTCCTCTTCCAATGATGTCATAGAGGGGGAAAGCCCTCCTCTTCCATGATGTCTCACATGCCTTTCTTTTTTTTTTTTTTTTTTTTTTGGTTTTTCAAGACAGGGTTTCTCTGTGTAGCTCTGGCTGCCCTGGAACTCACTCTGTAGACCAGGCCAGCCTCGAACTCAGAAATTTGCCTGCCTCTGCCTCCCGAGTGCTGGGATTAAAGGCATGTGCCACCACGCCCGGCTTTCCTGGGTTTTCTTGTGTTCACTCTCTGTCTGCTGGCCGTTTGTTCCACCTCTTGACCTATCTTCAGTTTACCTAGCTCTTGTTTACTGGAAGCCCAAGGGTTAAAGGTATGGGTTAGGGCTGAGCCACACCACAAGGAGAAACAGTTTTTTCCAGTTCACAGTCTCTGGGTTTGCGCTGGGATCAAATATGGTTCAACACAGGCTGATCTCAGTGTTCGTCTTGCCTTGGCCTCCTAAGAGCTGGGATCACAGGCATAAAGCCACCACCCCAGGATTCTTTTCCCATATTGCAAAGCAGGTTCCAAGTCCTGGGTGTCACAAGTGTCCAACTGGACACTGTGCCTTGAAGCTGCATTTTAAGAGTTCATATCTAGATGTGCCCTGATCATGGGTGATTTCAAGGGCTTGGGAGTGGGATGGTTCCTGTAGAGAGTAGAGGCAAGGCAGGGAATGGGGAATTCTTTTTTGACAGGGTTTCTCTGTGTAGCCCTGGCTGTCCTGGAACTCACACTGTATCCTTGAACTCCGAAATCCACCTGCCTCTACCTCTTAACCACTGAGCCATCTCTCTAGCTCCCTTGCATAGCATCTCTTAGAAAACTTGTTTATTTTCATTCTCTGCATATCTATCTGTCTCTGTAACACATGCCAGCCTAGCACCCATCAAGGCCAGGAGAAGGCATTTGGTTCCTTGAAGCTGGAGTTACAGACTGTTGTGAGCCACTATGTGGGTGCAGGGGCTCAAACCAGGGACTTCTGGGATAGCAATCAGGGTTCCCCATTGGCAAACCGCCTCTCTAACCCTGGTAGAGCATTTTAAAAAAATATTTATATCAGTGCCTTGCCTATATGTATGTATGTGCCTTGTGCACACAGAGGTCTTGAAAAGGCATCAGATTTCCTGGAATTGGAGTTAGGGATGGCTGAGCCACCATGTGGGTGCTGGGATCTGAACCTTCATCCTCTGGAAGATCAGTCAGTGCTCTCTGCCACAGAGCCACCTCTACAGCTCCTGGCATAGCATTTCTATGGACCTGGGCTTAGCCAAAAAATATTAAAAGAAACAACATGGGTTTCCTGGTGGCCCTGTTTTGGTGTGATGACCCAAAACTTGGTTTTCCTCCCAAGACCACATGGCTTGGTTCACATGGCTTTCTAGAAGCCAGACACTGTACCTAAGGGTTCTAGCTTTGTAATTCTGGTCACATCCACACTAATCTCCCACTTATCTGTCTTGCAAGCAGCCATACACCAATCTTATGAGACCTCCTCTGCTCTGATAGCTGGTCACAAGACATTCCTTATTCCAGAAAGATTGTGTTTGGCAGACAAGCCTAGAAGATTGCAAACAGGGTGATCATGGAGACTGGCCAACCCTGGGCTCTCTGCTGCCGCTTTCTACCTTCCTGGCTGGTCACGGCTCAGCCAGGCAGTCTGCTGTTTATGTCCTGAGCCACAGAGGAAGAAGGGCTCTGGGAGAGACTCAGGGACTCTGGCCTGGGAATGACATGTTAGACAGATAAAAGCTACACAGTGAAACTCTTTATCTAAAACAATTAGTAATTAATACTTTTTAGTCATCTCTCCTGCCTCAATTACTTGTTCATTTATTTTCTTTCATCTTTTGTTTTTTGTTTGTTTGTTTGTTTTGACACAGGGTTTCTCTGTATAGCCCTGGCTGGCCTAGAACCCACTTTGTAGACCAGGCTGGCCTCGAACTCAGAAATCTGCCTGCCTCTGCCTCCCAAGTGCTGGGATTAAAGGCATGTGCCACTACACCCGGCTTGTTTTTGTTTTTTAAAGACAGGATCTGTCCTGGAACTCCCAGTGATCTGCCTGCCTCTGCCTCCCAAGTGCTGGGATTAAAGGCCCTTGCCCTAACCACCTTGAACTTCTGATCTCTTGTATCCACAAGCAGAGTGCTGGCATGACCAGCTTGTGCCATCAGGAATGCTATGGATGGAATCCAGGTTCTCTTGGGTGCTAGGCAAACACTCCATGAACCGCCCCAGGCCCAGATTTATTCAGGAGTTCACATATCTGTTTCACCCATTGTACAGATGAGGAAAATGAGGGCCTGAGTGGACCTAAAACCTCAGACTACAGTCACTTCCCAAGCAGAAGTGATTGTTCACCAGCAACATGGGACTTTACAGAAGTATGACGGCAGATGGTCTTTGAGTGACTAATGGCCATAGAGTCTCCTTCTGCCTCAAGTCTTCTCTCTGCTGATGTCTCAAAGTGTCACGCAGGGGCCGAGTTCAGTGCCATCCCTGGATCTCAAACCACAGTATTCTACCATTCTACCCCCTGCAGCACACATAAGAAACCCCCCTAGATTCTGCAAGGCCTTGTGAAGCAGCCACGCGCACGGCCTTAGGGGAAATGTAGTCGCATCGCGCAGGCCCCGCCCATGGAACTACGCTCCCAGCGTGCTCCGCGGCGGCAGGCGTGGCGGCCCGGTTGCTAGGACTTGGTTAAGCGTGGCGATCGCGCGGGCGTCCCTCAGGTGAGCAGCCGCCGTAGGAGTTCGGCTTCCGCCGTTCCGGATCCGCCATGGGGCACAGGGGATGGCGACGAGGCAAGGGCGGTGGACAGGGAAAGAAGGCCTTGTCGGGGCAGAACGCGTAGCCAGAGAGGGTTGCGCGCGTCCCAGGAGGCGGTGGGTGTGCGCGTACGTGAGCAGGCAACGCTAGTACGCGTGCGCACAGGGCTTTTCGCCCACTGCTCCCTACGCCGTTGGTTTGCCGCGCACGCGTGTACCCTACTTCTGATTCCGGAAACCCCGTGATTTCCAGCTGCTTCCGGTTATATGTTCCGGGTCATCACAGTCCCCTGCCTCAGGGTTACCTATTCACCATCCTTACAGCAGGTGTGCAGTTTCTTTTTAAGCTTTGGTACCCTATAGGGTTTCTTGGGGTATCTTGGTACCAAGGATCGAATCCTGGACTTTGGTTATATTAGACTGGCACTGGACTACTTACTGATCCCCTTCCCCTCCCTTCAGAAGTGGATTCCAGGAGCTTTCGCTAATCTTTGTGCCCAGCCCCTCAATGGATGATTCCAGGCGGGAACATCCCTGCGCCACACCCCATCCCCTCACAAGGGGCCCTAACCTAAGCTTCAGCCCCTCACTAGAGGACATAGGTAGGCTCTGCTCTGCTGAGTTCTGCCCCGAGCCCTCTTCATTTTTTATTTTGGAAGGTTTCCTGTATTGCTGAAGCTGGCCCTGAACTTCTATCTGGTGGCTCATTGAGTGCCTGGTATTTCCTGCCTGAGCTTCCAGACCTGATGTTTCCTGTCCCTTGTAGCCTGTCCAGCCACGGTCCCATTCTTTTGGACCCTGGACCCTGGACCCAAGGCCCATTGTTTGCCTGCAGTTGTTGAATGCAGAGGGGGGTGTGATTCCTTAGAGGTGGGGAGTGTCTGGCGGACCACAGGTCCTTGTCTGTGGCACAAGGAGCCCCTTTCAAACCTGTTCCCATGCTGGTGTACAGTGGGTACCTGTCACCTAAAACAAGGGAGCTATTCATGCTGGTGTCCACTTCAGTCCCAACACGAGTGAGGTGGTGACCAGAGAAGGAAGCTGGCTTGGTAGACACAGTGAGCTCTAGGCCAGCCTGGGCTAAACAGGGATAATTGGTCTCAAAACAAAAACGGGAAAATAAGCATACATAACAGGCCTCTATTGCAATGAACATGATGGGCCCTTTTGGCCAAGCATTGGCTACCATCCTATAGCTATTAAACTCCTCTCCAGAGGCCCATAAGCCTAAGCTGTCGTCTGTCCCTAAGGCATCCATCTTTCTATGTCCCTTGTTGTAGTCTTGAGGGGACAAACAAGGCTGTGTCTTCTGCCCTGGAGACAGTGGTGCTTTGTGGCCCAGTCAGGCGCTGTGTGTTGTAGGCGTGGTGTATTCCCAGGGGAAGCCAGATGTCACCATGCCCCTCATGGGCTCTGCCTGCCATGGGGCCTGTGCAGGGCCAGCCATGGTGACACTGGGATCTCAGACACCCTTGGTGCTATTCTCTCTTCCTAGTCTCAGGGCTCCTAGTGGCACCTGTGACTCTGTAGTTAGCCCATAGAGGCATTCAATGTTGACCTGGGCAGCCGGGTGAGCCCTGAAAGCCAACAGATGTACCTGAGTCCATCACATAGGCTATTCCTGTGGCCAGGTAGACATTGGTGGGGGTGGCAGGATGTGGGTATGATGGTGGTAATGCAGCCAAGCTGACTACAGGCAGCCTTGCAGGTCGCCTCATGGGCGCTTTTTTTCCTCCCCTATTTCCTTCTCGTTTGTTTGATGCTCTGTATTTACCTCAGGGTTTGAGCAGGGCAGGCAGATTCCCACCATTTAGCTACACCCCATCCCCTCCTGGGGGATTCTAGGTGCTGCTCCGAGGATTGCTTGGCCTTAATTGCCAGTAGGTTATGGTTGTCAGTGCAAGGTGTGGGAAGGAGCTAGCTGTCAGCCAAGCCAATGATTTGAGGACTATGGTCGGTAGCAGGGAGCTGGATGGCAGGTGGTCCGTGGGAAGCCTGTTGCAGTGCTGCCTTCCTCCTCAGATTTGCCATCTTGCTCTGTCTAGCTCTGACTGAGCAAAGAGAAGCCTCTGAAACCTGAGAGGCTCCGCTCCCACAGCCTTGCCTTCGCTGGGCGCCTGGGGAGCCTGGCTTTTCTCCTGTGGAACAGCATAGTGGTGGTGGTGGTGGTGGTGGTGGCTGTCAGCTCAGGCTTTATCCGGGTGCTTGCACAGCCAGCCATGAGCACTGACTGAAAGCTCAGGTGCCCTGGATAACCAAGTTCCCAGGCTAGCCCACTGAAGCAGGAAGTAGGTTGACTGAGCACACTGTGGAAGCAGGTCATGGGCACATGCCTGCCTTTCTTGGCAGGGTCTGCATTCTTCTAGGGTGCATCATAGGCCTGCCACCACCTATTTCTGGTGATACAGAGGGTTGAGATGGGGTCTTGCTCTGTAGCTCTGACAGGCTGTCCTCTAGCTTACAGCCGCCTTCCTGCTTCTGGGCCAGGTTCTGATGGGTGTGTGTTACCAGGTAGATCATCATGGGCATGTCCCATAGAAGCCACCTGGGGTCAGGTACACTGTCAGTCTAACTGTATGCTTTTTGGGGGTGGTCCTGAACCCCATTCTTGCATATATATATTCACTGTATAAAAAATGGGACCTTTAGCAGTTTGGAATGCTACTGCCCACGAGTCCCGGGTCCAGAGCATGTGCTATGTGCTATGGCCACATCCTCTGCAGGCCTCACCTACAGGGCCCAGGGGGCTGTTCTCTCATGGGTTGCACTAGACAGGTCCACTCCCCACACAGCAGGCAGAACTCACCTCCTTCTCACTATAGGCCTGAGGTCTTGAAGTCAGCCAAAGCATGTCAGCAGCTGTTATGGATTTTTTGTTTTGTTTTGTTTTTTTGAGACAGGGTTTCTCTGTATAGCCCTGGCTGTTCTGGAACTCACTTTGTAGACCAGGCTGGTCTTGAACTCAGAAATCTGCCTGCTTCTGCCTCCCGAGAGCTGGGATTAAAGGTGTGTGCCACCATGCCCGGCTTGTTCTAGATTTTTGTTTGTTTGGGGGTTTTTTTGGGTTTGTTTTTGTTTTTGTTTTTTTTGAGACAGGGTTTCTCTGTATAGCCCTGGCTGTCCTGGAGCTCACTTTGTAGACCAGGCTGGCCTTGAACTCAGAAATCTGCCTGCTTCTGCCTCAGGAGTGCTGGGATTAAAGGCATGCACCACCACGCCCGTTTTTTGTTTGTTTGTTTTTTGTTTTGGGTTTTTTGTTTGTTTGTTTTTGTTTTTGTTTTTTGAGTCAAGGTTTTATATAGCCCTTCAAAGGGTTCGCTTCAGAATCACCATGTGCTCCAGATCCTCTGGCCTACATCTCCTGGGATGACAGAGTGCTACCAGGCCTGGTTTACTCGGGGCAGGGTCTGGAAGCCAGGGCTTTGTGCATGCTGCAGGTTTTGGATTTGATAGTAATGAATACCTGTCTCCACACTGTCCTCAACACGGCGTCTGTTGGGACCACGTGGCCTTGTCAGAGCCCTGAAGAGCCCGGCACGATTATTCCTTATGTGGCCAGGGAATAAGCCAACTCTACCTGGCGTTCTGGACTCATTCCCGGGCCTGGCGGGACCCACCGCATCCCAGGACAGACCCCCCCGTCCCACTGAAGCTGACGGATGATGCTCCAGTTCCATCTCTGTCTCCCACAGTCGAGCCCCGTTGAGGATGGATCCCACCTCAGGCTTTGCAGAGCAACCTGGGCCTGAGAAAGCTGAAAGTGAGGAACAAGAGCCTGCGCAATGGCAAGCCCTCCCTGTCCTGTCGGAGCAGCAGTCGGGGGCCGTGGAGCTGGTACTGGCCTATGCTGCACCTGTCCTGGACAAGCGCCAGACGTCCCGCCTCCTCCGGGAGGTGTCCGCTGTCTATCCACTTCCTGCCCAGCCCCACCTCAAGCGGGTGCGCCCCAGCCGCAGTGCAGGTGGTGCGCACTCCTCGGATCTGCTGTTGTGCCTGGCAGGGCCCTCCGCGGGCCCACGCTCGCTGGCCGAGCTCCTTCCCAGGCAGGCCGTGGACCCGCGTGGCTTGGGTACACCTTTCCTGGTGCCTGTGCCCGCCCGGCCGCCCCTCACCCGGAGCCAGTTTGAGGAGGCGCGGGCCCACTGGCCTACATCCTTCCATGAAGACAAGCAGGTGACCAGCGCGCTGGCCGGGCAACTCTTCTCCGCGCAGGCGCGAGCCACCATGCAGACCCACATGGAACGGGCGGTATGTGCGGCCCAGAGGGCAGCAGCGCAGGGGCTGCGGGCAGTGGGCGCAGTCGTGGTGGACCCAGCCTCGGACCGCGTGTTGGCCACAGGCCATGACTGCAGCAGCGTAACCAGCCCCCTGCTGCATGCCGTCATGGTGTGCATCGACCTGGTGGCCCAGGGGCAGGGCCGAGGTTCCTGTGACCTCAGACGCCACCCGGCTTGCTCCTTTACACAGGCCACTGCCACTCAAGGTGCCCGCGCCGGTAGCGTGCGCAAGTTGGATGAGGACAGCCTGCCCTATGTGTGCACTGGCTATGACCTATACGTCACCCGAGAGCCCTGTGTCATGTGTGCCATGGCCCTCGTCCACGCCCGCATCCAGCGAGTCTTCTATGGGGCGTCCTCCCCCGATGGCGCCTTGGGCACGCGCTTCCGTGTCCATGCTCGGCCAGACCTCAACCATCGCTTCCAGGTGTTCCGCGGCATTCTGGAGGATCAGTGCCGTCAGCTGGACCCTGACCCATAGTCCTGGTGACCTGCTTCTAGACCATTCTCTGCTCCTGGCCAGCCCGCGTACCCTGCAGCTCCATGGCCTTGGGCCTGGGGGTCCCACCCTCTGTGTCTGAGGACACTGACCACCTGTGCCAGACTGTGGGCCTCTTAGTTTCCAGACTGCAGCTTCTCTGCTGTCTGTGATGACAGTGGGGCTCAGCTCTGCTTACAAGCCCAGTGGCTGTCTTACAGTCCCCGTGGTCCTCCAGGCTCGGGGCAGGGAGCAGCCATCGAGTGTGAAAATAAAGCACCTCAAACCAAGTTGCCGTTTGCACTCAGGTGCCAGGCTGGGCTCGACATCTGCCCCAGGCTGTGGCATGTAAAGGGGAATGGGCAGCCCTGCTGAGTGCAGCGGGCTCTGCATGCTTCCAGGGGCAGAAACAACCCATCAGGCACCCTTGCCTGTCCCAGAATTCATGGTTTCATGGGTCTCTGGATACCTGTTGGCTGTTCATGGCCATGCTGTGTACCTCTGTGATGGAGGAGGGGAGGTGGGAGCTCCAGAAGAGTCGGTCTAAGGGTAGTGGGGTGCTTGTCCTCTGAACAGGATGCTGGAGCATCTAGCATATGCTAGTTGCTTGGTAGGAGTGGTGACAGGGTTAACTGTGCACCTCTGGCCGCCTACAGGAAAGGCAAGGCCCAGGCTGGGTGAACCAAGAAATGTGGCCCTGCCTCGAGTAGAGGTGGGACTGGGTTCTGTCTGCATCTCCAGAGTACTTCCATCCTTTCTCTAAGGAAAACCAGGGCCCTTCCTGGAAGACATGTTTTTGAGGCCACCTCCAGTGACCAAGAGGCAGGGTGGGGCAGGAAGAGGCTCTGATGCAGGCCTGTGAGCAGCCCAACCTGAGACTCAGGGACTATGGTGCCAGTGACACCTGGTTGAGCAGGGCCTGAACTTGGACACCAGGGTGTCTCAGCCATGTTCTCATCTGAAACCCTGTGGGGCCGTGCTTGGCCATGTCTTGAAGGTGGCTCTTAGGAGCTGAGCTACTGTGAAAAGTAGCTGCTAGGTGCCCTTGGGTCTGCCTAAGGTCCCAGCGAGAGCCCACAGATGAGTTCCACCCCCAAGCTGGTGTGCCCAGGTGCCTGTCACATGGCAGGGAGCTCTATTCGGGTGATTTGATAGGATAAGAGTATGAGGGATGTGTCAGCAGGCGCTCAGAGCCATCTGTGGGGCCACTGAGACCAGGACATCTTGGCTCCAAGGCTCTGGGTGGAATCAGCTGGTAGCTTGACCCATCCCCTTCCAGGGATGCTCTGAAGAGAAGTGACATGAGGCTGGCCTAACACCCACTGAGCCAGCAGCCAAGCTGGCTGGCTTGTGCAGCGGAGCCTGCAGCAGTGGGCTGGGTTAGGGTCTTCCTGGTCCTGTTGGCTATCAAAGCCCTAACACTAGTCTTCTTTCAGGTGGCCCCTTCTGCCTGGGTGCCAGGTCAGCTGATACAGAAATGGCAGGTGAGTTGGCCTGCTCCCCAGGTAGTGTTCCCCACTCCCAGTGAGGCTCCTGAGCTGGTTGTAGAGCTGACCAGGCCTTCCCAGCTTCTGCCTTGTACCACCTTGGGTACCAACCACAGTGAGGCACAGACAGGCCAGCAAAGAACCATCATCATCCATTGCAGATGAGGGAGGGGTGGGGCTAGACAGCTGAGAGGACTCTGCCCCCTCCCCTACCTCTTCCTGCCCACCTTGCTAGCCCGGCAACTGCACACTGGGTGCCGACCCTTGGCCTTTATATTGACTGTGGCTTCCTTCCCTCTACTCTCCAAAACACATGCAATGCTGGTGTGTGACTGACTGCAGCCCAGAGAAGGCATGGCCGATCCTGCAGGGCTGTGTGCTCTATAGCCTGAAGTACAGGGAGGGTGCTCAGGCAGGCATCTGGCTGTAGCAGGCTACCTGACGGTCTCCTTCCTGCAGGAAAGGAGAACAACTTCCCCCCGCTGCCTCACTTCCTGCCACTGAAGCCCTGCTTCTACCAGGACTTCTCTGATGAGATCCCTGTGGAGCACCAGGTGCTGGTGAAGAGGATCTACCGGCTGTGGATGTGTGAGCCTCTCTAGGTGGGCGGGTCCAACTCAGAGAGTGCAATGTGGAGCATTGTGGTCCAGGGGATGTGCAAGGCTCATCCTTAATGTGCTGGTAGGGTGGTTCCCTGGGCCCTATCTGAGGTCCCTGGTGACTTACCTCCTATTCTTCCATCTATGTCCCTCTTCTAGTTTACTGTGCCACTCTGGGTGTGAACCTGGTGGCCTGCCTGGCCTGGTGGATTGCGGGCGGAGCTGGTGCCAATTTTGGCCTGGCCTTGCTCTGGCTGGTTATCTTCACTCCCTGCAGTTATGTGTGCTGGTTCCGGCCTGCGTACAAGGCCTTCCGGTAAGCCTGGTCTAGGGGCCCCCAGGCCACAGAATCTTAGACCCACTCCATGGGGTGTACATGCTTAGAATTGTAGGCCCGGGACCGGCCCATCCAGGATAGGTTTCGGCCACTTTACCAATAGTTGTCCTCCACTTATCCCATCAGCAATCAGTGACCATAGGCTGTAGCTAACTGCTGTCTTGGGGATGCTGGGATGAAGCCCAGGGTGTAAGATCCTAGGCAAGCAGCTTGTGAGCCAGGGCCCCTGTGTCCTCCCTTGGTGCTGTGATGTGGAGTGTCCCTGCAGGAAGGTATGGTCACAGTTCTCCTCCCTGCTGCACCTGCTGATTGTAGGCCTGCACTCGGAGACATGAGTGTGTATGTGCTGTGACACAGCTGTAGCCGTCAGTTCTTTCTCTACCAGGTAAGTTGTAGGGATCAAAGTCAGGCTACCAGGCCTGGCAGCAGCACCTCTACCCTATTTTAAGTTTTTTTTTTTTTTTTTTTTTTTTTTTTAAGATTTATTTTATTTTATTATATGTAAGTACACTGTAGCTGTCCTCAGACATTCCAGAAGAGGGAGCCAGACCTCGTTACAGATGGTTGTGAGCCACCATGTGGTTGCTGGGATTTGAAC
The DNA here is from genome assembly GCA_902729485.2 of Mus minutoides. Classification (NCBI taxonomy): domain Eukaryota; kingdom Metazoa; phylum Chordata; class Mammalia; order Rodentia; family Muridae; genus Mus; species Mus minutoides. Next base: position 1,187,152 of record LR749565.1, on the reverse strand, counting down.
TTATCACCTTCAGAAGAGCAGTCGGGTGCTCTTACCCACTGAGCCATCTCACCAGCCCCCTATTTTAAGTTTTTATAATGGCTTCAGTGAGCCTTGTGGTTTCCTGACTACAGAGTACCTCAGTGGGTTAGCTTCAGTGCTTGCCTCTAGAAGATTCTGTCACCCTCAAAGGAAGCCAGCCTCCACAAATCTGCTTCCTATCTCTGGATTGGCCTGTTCTGTACACTTAGTATGAAGGCATATATTTGGCGGCCTTCTGTGTTTGTTTCTCTGAGCACAAGGTCCCTTGACTATATTGTGCACCAGAGCCTTTTACCTGTTGGAGGCCTCATAGTACTCCAGCCTGTAGATGGACCCTGCTGTGTCCACCATCTGTCCATGGGCAGATGCCCGCAGGCTGGCTCTCCGAGTGTTGTTTGCTCATAAGTGGCGCTTGAGGTACAGACTGAAAATGGGGAAGGCCCGGAGGGCTCCTCAGGGAGACAGATACCTGCTCAGCCAAGTCCTGGCAGGGGCGAGGGAGCACCAGAGCAAGACTACCTTCCACTCCCAGAAGCCCCTTTCCTTCCAAGCAGGAGCAGCCTGCCGATGGCCCTTCACCCTCATGGTGACAAGGCATTTTTGTCACTCTCCATGACGCTGGGGCTCCAGTTCTTCCTGTGGTGTCCCCTGAGGCAGTGGCATCCCAGGCTGAGTGCTTGGAGGAAGAAGGCCTTAGTCACTTCAGTCCATCAGGGACAAGGGAACCTTGACACTCAGTCCTCCCACCTCGGAGTGTAGGTGACCCCTGCATTTTCTGTCACTTGCAGAGCCGACAGCTCCTTTAACTTCATGACATTCTTCTTCATCTTTGGAGCCCAGTTTGTGCTGACCGTCATTCAGGCCATTGGCTTCTCGGGCTGGGGCGCGTGGTAAGCAGAAAACAGAAAGATGGGTGTCTCCTGTATGCCCGTGTGTGAGAGTCTGCCAGCAAGGGTCCAGGGCATGCCTTCCAGACAGATGTTAGGAGAGTGTGCAAAGAGAAAGGCTTGTGCCATGGGCCACCAGCAGAGGGCACTGCCCAGCTGCTCCCAGGCTTATCTAGATTCCCTCCCCTCTTTTTTGAGGGTCTCACTATGTAGCTTTGGCTGGTCTGGAACTTACAGTGGTTTGCCTGCCTGAGTGCTGGGATGAAGGCATGTGCAGTTGTGTCTGGGTGTTCATTTCTTTTGTGTCCTAGTCAAAGTCCAGATAAGGTCCCCAGGTGTCCTTACCTGTCAGCTCCTTACCTTTCTCATGAACTATGCTCTCCCACCCACCCCATCACCTGGCCACTCCACCAGTGCCTGATTTATATAGGCAGGTGGCAGTCTCAGGATAGATGGGCTACCAAGGGAATACTGAGGGTGGAGCCCTTCCTAGAACCCTTCCATGGCCGCCCCAGCAGCCCTGGCCCCTCAGGCCTTTAGCTATCTGTACATGATGCTCCTGACCCACCCCACCCCCCACCCCCCAGCCAGCCAGTGGACGGTGGGTATCAGGACACTGGGGTTGCCACATGTGCCAATACCGACCATTCTATGTGCCCATGACTGAGCACATGCCTATAATCCCAGTACTCAGGAAGGCAAAGGCAGGTGGATTTTTGTGACTTTTTTTTTTTTTTTTAAGATTTATTTTATTTATTATATGTGAGTACACTGTAGCTGTCTTCAGACACCCCAGGAGAGGGAGCCAGATCTTGTTACGGATGGTTGTGAGCCACCATGTGGTTGCTGGGATTTGAACTTATCACGTTCGGAAGAGCAGTCGGGTGCTCTTACCCGCTGAGCCATCTCACCAGCCCCCGATTTTTGTGACTTTTAAGACCAGCCTAGGGGCTGGTGAGATGGCTCAGTGGTTTAGAGTACCCGACTGCTCTTCTGAAGGTGATGAGTTCAAATCCCAGCAACCACATAGTGGCTTACAACCATCTGTAACAAGATCTGACGCCCTCCTCTGGTGCATCTGAAGTCAGATACAGCATACTTATGAAGAATAATAAGAAATGAATCCTTGGACCGGAGAGACTAACCGGAGCTAGCAAGGCTGTCCGGAGCGAGCAGAGCCGAACGGGGATGGCCGGAGCAAGTGGGGACGGCTGGAGCTAGCGGGGGCCGCAGCGAGTGGGGCCGACTGGAGCCAGCGGGAGTGGCTGGAACAAGGGGATTTTAAAAAAAAAAAAAAGGAAAAAAAAAAAAAAGACCAGCCTAGTCTACATAAGGAGTGAGTTCAGCAGGCAGAAGGCTTGCCTAATGTGAGGCCCTAAACAACAGAGCAAGAGACCCCAGCTTCTCACACAGACACAGGCAGGCACACCGCAGGTACCAGGAACAAGCCTAGGAAAACTGCCTCTAGCTGCAATTCCAGCCCTTGTGCAGGAGCCCAAAACCAAATAAACGAGCCAGAAATGGATCCCTCATGAATCCCAGAAATGGGGAGCTGGATGGGTAATATTAGCTAAGAGTCACAAGCCAGGCATGGTGGTACACACCTTTAACCCTAGAACTCAAGGGTGCTCTTACCCGCTGAGCCATCTCAGCGGCAGGCAGATCTCTGAGTTTGAGGGCAGCCTCGTCTACAGAGTGAGTTCCAGGACAGCCAGGGCTACACAGAAAAACCCTGTCTCAAAAAAAATTTTTTGTGGAGAATGAAAGACACCATACTGATCTGCTGGAGGCATGGAGGCTTTGACTTAATGTTTCCTGTTCACAGTGTGTTCTAGGAACTGAAACCTGCCAAATGGTTATATTTTGTGTAACCATCATTTTGGGTTGGTCAGTCACTTTCTGGTCCTTAACAGAGCCTGGCTCCTTCAAAGGTATTTTTCCCTCTGTTGGAGCTCGGTACGTAATGAAGGAGAAGAGCATTATTTACCTATTCCTCATTGATTTGTCAGAGCTCTTTGCATATGGTGGAAGACAGCAGGTCCTTCTCAATGTGCTGAGCCCTGTTCACTCTCTCACTCTGCAGTGGTTGGCTGGCAGCTGTTGGCTTCTTTGGGATCAGTGTTGGGGCTGCTGTGGTTATGCTGGTCCCGGCCATCCTGTTTTCCTTGTCTGCCCTTGTGATGGCCATCACTATTGTCAAGGTGAGTCCTCTGGTCTCTGTCTCCACCCTAAAACTTCCTCTTACCTCACCATTCTTTTTTTTTTTTTTTTTTGGTTTTTCGAGACAGGGTTTCTCTGTGTAGCCCTGGCTTTCCTGGAGCTCACTTTGTAGACCAGGCTGGCCTCAAACTCAGAAATCCGCCTGCCTCTGCCTCCCAAGTGCTGGGATTAAAGGCGTGCGCCACCACGCCCGGCTTACCTCACCATTCTTTGTGCACCAGCTACAAAGAACACCCCATGTCTTCAGCTGCAGGCTGTAACGGGGAGTCTTGTTTCCTGGGAATTCACAGGGTTTATGGGGGACACATGGCCCTCTTCTTGGGAGGGCAAGAGTGTCACTGGTACCAACAGTTTAGGTGCAGGAGCCTTCCCTGTGGGGAGGGCAGGAGCCCGCCCAGGCCAGCCAGGTTCACCAGACATCACAGTGACCTGCAGGAGCCCTACCTGGACATGTGCCTCCAGAGACAGCACAGATCTGCACAGACACCTGTGGAGCTGGCAGAGATGCCTGCAGAGAGCGAGATAAACCTTTCTTTCTTTTTTTTTTTTTTAAAGGATTTATTTATTATACACTGTAGCTGTCTTCAGATGCACCAGAAGAGGATGTCAGATCTCATTACAGATTGTTGTGAGCCACCATGTGGTTGCTGGGATTTGTAGTTGCTTTGGAAGAGCAGTCAGTGTTCTTTTTTTTTTTTTTTTTTTTTTTTTGGTGTATCAAGACACGGTTTTCCTGGAACTCAACTCTGTAGACCAGGCTGGCCTCGAACTCATAAATCCGCCTGCCTCTGCCTCCCAAGTGCTGGGATTAAAGGCGTGCGCCACCACATCCGGCTTAGATAAACCTTTTTAAAAGCCTTTTTTTTTTAGTTCGTTTCATGGGCATGAACCCAGCCAGGCCTCTTTCGAATGTCAAGCTGCCACTCTGCCTAGCCCAGAGCCACTTTTCCATTCTCGAGGTTGCTGTGTGTGTAGGGGTGAGCAGCCCTAGAGGGAAGCCTGAGGTCCTGTAGTGCTGACAGAGGGAATCCAAGATAGCACATGGCATCCTTACAGTAGCAACCCTGTCTGTGGTAACAGATCACACTTTCCAAGTGCCAGAGCCTCCCTGTGTGTGAAGCTAGAGGTGGCAGGTAGTCCCCTTCACGGAGCCACCCCACATCCTAGGCTAGTCCAGGAACACAGGGTACTGTGAAGAATTCTTAAGAGGATGGGCCCCAGCCGGGCATGGTGGCACACGCCTTTAATCCCAGCACTTGGGAGGCAGAGGCAGGCGGATTTCTGAGTTTGAGGTCAGCCTGGTCTACATAGTGAGTTCTAGGACAGGCAGGGCTATACAGAGAAACCCTGTCTCAAAAAAAACAAAACAAAACAAAAAAAAAAAGAGGATGGGCCCCAAACGTGGATGAGAGGCTGCACATGGCCACACTGGGCTAGGCAGGCCTGGGAAAGAGAGCTGGGCCAGTCTGGCTTCAGGGCCTCTGCAGGTTTTGTTTGATTTTTTTTTTTTTTCATTTGGGAGGCAGGGTTTCATGTAGCCCAGCCAGGTCTCAAACTCACTGGATAGCAAAAGATGACCCTGATCCGGGCGTGGTGGCGCACGCCTTTAATCCCAGCACTCGGGAGGCAGAGGCAGGCGTATTTCTGAGTTCGAGGCCAGCCTGGTCTACAGAGTGAGTTCCAGGACAGCCAAGACTACAGAGAAACCCTGTCTCAAAAAACCAAAAAAAAAAAAAAAAAAAAGATTACCCTGAACTCCTCATTCTCCTATCTCTGACTCCGGAGTGCTAGGATGACAGCTGTGTCACTGCTTCTGGCTTGTGTGGCGCCAGGTGAGGATGGAACCCAGGACACGTGCTCTCCACAGTGAGCTCTAACCCAGCCCGTGCCTCATGGTTTAGCCTTGGCTGACCTTGAACTCACAAAGGTCCACCTGCCTCTGTCTCCCACATAAGGATTCAAGGTGCACCACCATGCCTGGGTTTTCATTTATTTTATTCTGAGACAGGGTCTCCCTATGTAGGTCTGTCTGTTCTGAAACTCTCTGTAGACCAAGCTGGCCTCAAATTCAGAGGTCCTCCTTGCCCCTGCCTCCTGAGCAAAAGGTTAAAGGTTTGTGACACCACTGTCACACCTCAGCTTTTTTTTTTTTTTTCTTTTTTTTTTTTTGGTTTTTTTCGAGACAGGGTTTCTCTTTATAGCCCTGGCTGTCCTGGAACTCACTCTGTAGACCAGGCTGGCCTCGAACTCAGAAATCCCCCTGCCTCTGCCTCCGGAGTGCTGGGATTAAAGGCGTGCGCCACCACGCCCGGCGTCACACCTCAGCTTTTTAAAAACAAACAAACAAACAAACACAGAATCTCTTTATCCCAGAATTGCCTTACACCTGCCTAACCTATGCCACCACTACTGTCTTCCTTGAAGGCTGTAAAAATAGTCACAGGTCACATGCACACACGCGCATGCATGAATGCATGATAACGAGATGGCACAGTGGGGTGACACATGCCTGCTTGTTGAATTGGGTGTCCTGTGTGCTGTGGAGGCAGGTGGCAGTGTGGAGATGGGCCATCAGGTCCTGCACTACCCTGCAGTGTCACTCAGTTCACAGTGGGTCTCTGTCCCTGCCAGTACACTGACTTCCTCTTCTATATCCTTGCCTCTGTCAGGTGCACAGGATCTACCGTGGGGCTGGTGGAAGCTTCCAGAAGGCACAGACAGAGTGGAGCGCTGGTACCTGGAGGAACCCACCATCAAGGGAGGCCCAGTTTAACAGTTTCTCTGGGAACAGCCTGCCTGAGTACCCCACTGTCCCCAGCTACTCGTCCAGCGGAGGCCACTGGCCTTAGACAGCTGGCTGGCCCCAGTACCATGGCTCTGTCTCCTGTCATCACCCTCGGTCCTGAGGCCTGAGCATCTCTCAAGGGTCCCAGGAGGTCCTTGGCCCATGTTCATCTCTTGCCCAAGCCCTCAGCAAGCACTGCCCAACAACCATTGTCCACTGCCATTCTACCAGAGCCTGGCTGGGTTTGCCCTGCTCCCACCTATTAAGAGGGTAGGAACCCTCAGCCTGTGCAAGGAGAGGCCTCATCCTCCAAGTGCCTGTCCTTTGTGTTGCTGAGATGTATAAAGCCAAACTCTGAGTGCTTGTGTAGATGGGTGTGAGTGGACAGCCAGGAGCATGGTGGTTGTGCCTGAATCCTCTGCTCTGCCATCCACTGTACTAGTGCTCCTCTGGACCTTGCTACTTGTCCCATCCCTTGTGACAGTGACAACCTGCTGTCTCTTCTACCACCCAGGATCCTGAGTAGGCCCTGATCCACTTGGCTGCTGGGAGACTCCCTCTCTGTGGGCAACTGGAGGAGAGGAACAGGCTCTGCTGCCTGGCAGGCCATAGCCCCAGCCACAGGACTGTCAGGACAGATCTGTGCCTTAGAGAGACCTGTACTACTCCCCACATCCTCTGCCTTCCCAGGGCAGCTGTGGCCTTGCCAGGAGAGCCAATCTTAGTCTTGGAGTGTCCACAGCATCTCTGATGACATTGGACTCAATGTTCTTCCTTGTGACATGATGTTACCAGCCAAGTCACCAAGTCCCCTGGCCTCTCCGCAGGGCCATGTGCCAGTATCATGCCAAACTGTCGGGGCACCTGGCGTCTACCCCATCATGGCATGGAGATGGAGTCAAGTGCCCGTCATAGGTGATACCCTACAGCCACCTGCGGCTCTTCCCTGCCCACCCCTGGGTATGTGCACCCACACGCCATAGTTGGTTTTGTTATGTAAAAATATTCTGGAAATAAATTCTCTTTGTGCAGCAGGGCCTCTATCTGTGGATGGGAAAGCATGTGCAGGGTGGAGCCTAGAGGCCAACATCACTGCTGCAATTGTTGCCACACTCCTTGCTCTTTTGAGACCATCACCCACTGAACTGGAATGGAAACTCACAGATTTGGCTAAGCTGGCCAGTGAGCTCCAAGGATCCTCCTGCCTCTGCCCGCCCAGGGCTGGGGTCGTAGGCAAGCCCCACCATGTTCTGCTCTTTGCTTGCATGCTAAACATACGTAGTGACATACACAACAAGTTCAAAGCCTGCACAGGCTACATGGGACTCTGTCTCAAAAAGGCTTCAGAAAAGGGGGTCTTTGCAGAGCTTTACTGAACCTGCTACTAGGGTAGTCCTGGACACCCAATTGCCTGGTGCCATTAAAAAGCAGAGAGGTAGCCGGGCGTGGTGGCGCACGCCTTTAATCCCAGCACTCGGGAGGCAGAGGCAAGCGGATTTCTGAATTTGAGGCCAGCCTGGTCTACAAAGTGAGTTCCAGGACAGCCAGGGCTACACAGAGAAACCCTGTCTCCAAAGACAAAAAAAAAAAAAAAAAAAAGCAGAGAGGCAGACAGGTTCCTGTTGTGAGGAAAACCACAGACAGGGAGATGGGGCGATGTGTCTATAAGGCCAAGGACCAGGGTTGCTGGCTGCCATGTGTCACTGGAAGCAGGCAGGGTGGACTGCCTACAAAGTGGCCACTTTGGGGCCCTCTCTCTTTGTCCTCTGTGTTATCCCACAAAATGGAGACAAGCTTGCCACAGGGCACCAGCTTACTGAAACATCCCCTGTAAGCTTGTTTCGGTTTTTGTTTTTGTTTTTGTTTTTTTTTTTGTTTTTTTGAGACAGGGTTTCTCTGTATAGCCCTGGCTGTCCTCAAACTCAGATCCACAGATCCACCCTGCCTCTGCCTCCCAAGTGCTGGGATTAAAGGCGTGCACCACCACGTCCGGCTTGAGCTGTTCTTTATTGGTGCATTCCAGTCACATCTCTTTCTGGTGCCCTTGTTAACTTCATCTGCTGGCTGGACAGGATGCTGGGGACACAGTGCAGAACATGTTCATCTCTTAGGAAGAGGTTCCCTTGATGGATGCTAATTTGGAAGTTTCTCCCTGGAGTTATCATTTAGGACGGTTCCTCTAATCTTTAGAAAGCTCTGGAATGCTTTAAAATCTGGATTTCTGAGTTCGAGGCCAGCCTGGTCTACAAAGTGAGTTCCAGGACAGCCAGGGCGATACAGAGAAACCCTTTCTTGAAAAATCAAAAAAGGGGGGGGGGGATAGAGGAAAGGTGTATATATAGAATCACTCTTGTCAGAATCTGGGGGGTTGGGGGGAGGGCGCCCCGCCAGAGTCCACCTTTTCTCAGGATGGTAAGTAGATAAAATGTACTTGCCTCTTCCCTCCAATGCAGACATCACCAATCAATCAACCACTCAGTCTAACAATCTCTGGGCCGACATCACCAATCAATTGATGAATGAATGATTTCCTCCATGCTTTGCATAGGACAGGCATTAAACAAGCAATCTGCCACCCAATGCCTTCCACTCTATGGGAAGGATAGGCATCACAAATCAACTGATAGACAAATATCTTCCTCTATTCTTTGCACAGGACAGAGATTAGCAGTTAATCTCACAGTCAGTGATGCCCTCTTCCACTCTGCATATAGGTCAGGCATCAATAACTAAGTCAATACGTCAGTGATGGCCTCCCTCCTACATATAGGGAAGATCAAGTCAAGTGGCATCAAAAGGAAACCACATGGCAGCTCAATTCCAACTCCATATTTTTTTTTTTTTTTTTTTTTTGGTTTTTCGAGACAGGGTTTCTCTGTATAGTCCTGGCTGTCCTGGAACTCACTTTGTAGACCAGGCTGTCCTGGAACTCAGAAATCTGCCTGCCTCTGCCTCCCAAGTGCTGGGATTAAAGGCGTGTGCCACCATGCCCGGCCCAACTCCATTTTTTAGACACGAAGCTGAGGCCCAGGACTTTGTGCAGGCAGATCCCAAGACAAGGTGAACTCTGATAGGGCAGCGCCTATGGCTCCCACAGGCATCCCTGGGGATTAACTTGGGCTCTAGCTCCAGGAGCAACATCAAGAAAACAAAGGCAGCTGGGTGTGGTAGCGAATGCCTTTAATCCCAGCACTCCTGAGGCAGAGGCAGGCAGATTTCTGAGTTCGAGGCCAGCCTGGTCTACAGAGTGAGTTCCAGGACAGCCAAGGCTACACAGAGAAACCCTGTCTCATAAAACCAAAAAAAAAGAAAAGAAAAAAAAGAAAACAAGGGCATTGAGTCTTCCAAGGCTGGTTCCTGCTGGATCACCCAGACTATCCTGTCCCCTTAGAGGGAAACTACCATGGCTGCGGGCAAGGAGGGACAGGCAGGGCGGGCTGGGCATCCTGCCACTCTGAGGGAGGAAGCCATTTGTAACCGGAGCCTCTGAGAATACCAGTGCAGGGAGAGGGCAGCTGTCATCTGTTAGCTCAGCATCCTGTGCCTTTTGCTTGGGACAGGATGTTGTCAGGCTGAGCTCCCTCTGCTTCATCTAACTGCTAAGAGTTCCACTTACAAGCAAGTGATGAAGTCACCTGGTCTGCAGGAGCTTTCCACCCTGAAGTCTGGGTCGGGGCTCAACAGGTAGTATTCACCTAGCACACAATGCTCAGTAGATCAGGAGTTCTAGGTCATACTCTGCTACATACAAGGCTTGGGACTATGAGACTATGATTTAAAAACAAAATCTTGGCCGGGCATAGTGGTGCATGCCTTTAATCCCAGCACTCGGGAGTTAGAGGCAGGCGGATTTCTGAGTTCGAGGCCAGATTGGTCTACAAAGTGAGTTCCAGGACAGCCAGGGCTACACAGAGAAAACCTGTCTCGAAAAACCAAAAAAAAAAAAAAAAAAGTGTTTGGTGAGAGAGAGAGAGAGAGAGAGAGAGAGAGAGAGAGAGTGTGTGTACAGGGTTCCACTTTGTAGTCCAGACTGACCTGAAACTTACTATGTAGTCCTGGACTCACAGAGATTCTCCTGTCATAGCCTCCTATGGACTAGAAATAAAAGTTTGTGTGCACCGGGAGTGGTGGCACACTCCTTTAAACCCAGTACTCGGGAGGCAGAGGCAGGTGGATTTCTGAGTTCGAGGCCAGCCTGGTCTACAAAGTGAGTTCCAGGACAGCCAGGGCTATACCGAGAAACCATCTTGAAAAAAAAAAAACAAAAAAAAAAAACAAAAAAAAGTTTGCGTGCACCACCAAGAATTTTTTTGGTTTTTTTGAGACAGTGTTTCTCTGTGTAGCCCTGGCTGTCCTGGAACTCACTTTGTAGACCAGGCTGGCCTCGAACTCAGAAATCCACCTGCCTCTGCCTCCCCTGGTGCTGGGATTAAAGGCGTTCTCCACCAATGCCTGGCCCGTTTTTTTTATGTTTATTTTTATTTTATGTGTATTGGTGTTTTGCCTGCATGCATGTCTGTGTAAAGGTGTTGGGTTCCCTGGGATTGGAGTTTCAGACAGTTGTTAGCTGTCCTGTGGTTGCTGGGACTTGAACCTGGGTCCTCTGGAAGAGCAGCCAGTGCTGAGCTCTCTCCAGACTCCAAGATTTTTTTTTTTGGTTTTTCGAGACAGGGTTTCTCTGTATAGCCCTGGCTGTCCTGGAACTCACTTTGTAGAACAGGCTGGCTACCCGGTTGGGGTGGTCATGAGGTCCAGGAGCCAGGTACCCCCAAAACTCACCTTTCAGGTTTCCCCTTCTCTCTGCTACCCGCTGGCCCTCACTGCTTCACAAAAGCAAGAACTGTGGTTTTGCCCATCTTGCTCCTTCCCCACCCCACCTGAGCTCATACCACCCCCTTAGCTGCAGCCCTGAAACGGATGGTTTGGGGACACTCCACCCCACTACAGCTGACATTGGGCATCGGTCGTGGTATCCACCACTTAGAAGCATGGGAACAGGGTGTTGTTAGATTAATCCATAGTCTTTCTCAAAACCCTCAGTGTCTATATCAGAACATATAAGGGAGTCTTAAATGAGGGAACCAGACACTCCCCAGCCTGCAGCAGGCAACCTGGAGCTGGTCCAAGTTCTGCAGGGACTGCCCTGCTAAGAACAGTTTCTTGTACCTAGTTGGGAAGATAGCTAGCAGTGTTTCATTTGTTCTTGGATTCCCACCCTATACCCACAGGCCTTGCCATTAACCTAAAGTTAGAGGAAGACAGTACTGAGGCCCAGAGAGGGCGATTGGTCTACAGTCACATGTATGGCCACTGCCTGGACCGGCTCTAATCCCGGCCTTAAACTCCTGTATACTTTCACAGCTCCACAGCCACTGGCTGGTTCGAAGAGGTAAGTAACCAGCCTGCCCAGCCAAGGAAGAGTAGGGGGATACAGTAAGGTCAGGACGTCTGCAGAAGGAAAAGTCTGACTTCTCCAACATCTGTGAGGCTGTGTTCATTAACTGATTCATTCAAGCAGTCATTGCACATCGGTTGAGTACCCACTGTGTGCTCACTCCGGCTCTGATTCCCAGAAAAACAGACTAGAGGAGACATACACCATCACATCACAGCTCAGGAGAGAATCATGTTGTAGCAAGAAAGGGGAAAGAGACTGCAGTTGGACTTCTCTATAGTCTGCAACGTCTGGAGGTGTGCTCAGCTACTTAAAAGCTAGATTCAGCTTTCCCGGTGAACACCATAGTCACCCCTTTCTTTTTTTCTTCTAAGCCCAAAGAGATGAGGAAGAAGATGGAGTCTGGCCTTTCCAGGGGCTATCTGGCCAAAGGAATGCATTCTCTGGGACTTCACCACCCAAGCCATCATCTGACACTTGGGCTCCCCTCCCCCAGGTCTGAGGACTCCCTGGAGAGTTCACCGGGTTTTTAGTCTCGGAGACTCTGGGGATTTATATCTAGATTTGTCTCCTTCAACATAGTATGTCCACCGCAGAGGCTGCAAGGTTCATGGGGCCAGCCTCCTTCCAGCAGGGTCTTGGGCAACACAGGGCTCACACAGGGACCCTGCTCAGCCGCCCCTCCCGCCTTTATTATTGTGATGCATGAACAAGCAGGTTGAAAGGTGCACCGACTGAGTGCCAGTTGGAAGCGAAGCCTGTGCTAGGCGCAGGAGGCTGGCAGGGGAGCTGCCATTTGTCCCCAGTTGACCTGATGCAGGATTGGGACCCCAGAGGTTCTGGCACCTGGGAAGATATCGCCATGGAAAAGAAGGGAGAGGAAAGCCGGGCGTGGTGGTGCACGCCTTTAATCCCAGCACTCGGGAGGCAGAGGCAGGCAGATTATGAGTTTGAGGCCAGCCTGGTCTACAAAGTGAGTTCCAGGACAGCCAGGGCTATACAGAGAAACCCTGTCTCGAAAAACCAAACCAAACCAAACAAAACCGAAGAGGAAAAACTAAAGGTAAGGGGGTCATGTCTGTCATCCTAGCACTTGATGAATGAGGCAAAAGGGGTTACTAAGAGTTGGGGGGCAGCCTTGACATAGCAGGACTGCCTCAAAATTTTTAAAAAATCAAAATAAAATTTTAAAGAATTAAAACTGACACAGGCAGCGCTGACTCTGACCACTTGCCGCTAACCAAAAGCGACATTTTGTTGCGGTGCGGACCATTAATTTTAGAATAGTATCTTCTTGTATGGAAGCAACTTCCAGATCCAGCGCCAACCTCAACCAGCACGGAGATCACGCCCCTCTATAACGCCCATCGTGACGTCAGATGGCGAGACAGTGACGTCACAGACGTGGCTATGGGTTGCCGCCCGGGAGACCGCCACGCGTCTCCATGGCAACGAAAGGGCGCGGCCTGGAGGATTGCGTAGACCCCGCCCCCACAAGGGTGGGTCCGCCGCTGGTCCTATTCACAGCTCAGGTACGCTCCCATAGCCACCAATCTCTGGGGTCCCGCCGGACATGCAGATCTGCGGCATCCGCTTGTCCGGAAAGCACGGCGGCCGCAGCGCGGCGATTTCTTACCAACAAGCGTCGTCGCAAAATGGCGTGCCCGCTTCTCGGTCACGCCCCTACGTTTTGATAAAGCTTCGCTCCCCTCTTCCCACCTACACCCTATTGTGGTAAAGCTCCGCCCTATCAGCAGGCCGCTCCCCCAACGATCGTAAAGCGCTCAACCTGCCTCTAAGCCACTCCCCTACCTTGTGGTTAAAGTACAGCGCCCATCTTCAAGCCACGCCTTCACACCGTCGTAAAGCTCCACCTTCGCCTCCAAGCCACAGCTCTGATCGTCGTAAAGCGCCGCGCCCCCCACAAATACCATACCCTCACTGTCGTAAAGCCGCGTTCTGTTCCTTAAGGCCACGCCCCGCGCTGTGACGTAGAACGCGCACGGCTCTCGCGGCCCGGCTTGCGACTGCGCAGTGGAGCGCGCAGGCCGCCGCCCCCCGCTGGCCGACGCTGGCGGCGTAAGGCGCGCGGGTGCTCCGCGGAGCGGGCGCGGCGGAGCGGCGGAGCCCGGCCCTCTCCGCCGAACATGCCGAGGCCGGCCCCGGTAGCGCGGGAGCCGGAGCGGGGGCCCGAGCCGGAGCGCGAACGTGCGCGGGGCCCGGAGCGGGGGACGCCCCGCTGCTGAGCTCGGCCACCGCCGCCCGCGGGCCCCAGGCGGGGCGCAGGTAATGTTGCGCGCGCAGGGTCGGCCGTGCCCCACCCCCGCCGCGTAGGGACCCCGTGACTCCCACTGACCCCGGATAACCCCACTCCGCGCCGGCTCGAGCACGGTCCGCACCCTGAGTTTCCTAACTGGGGTTCTGCATCCGGCGACCCCCACTTCCGGTCACCCTGCCTCAGTACCCCTCACTGTCCATGGACTCCTCCTTTGCTCTGGCTCTCTGGTCCTTGAGTTCGAATGAGCACTGTTTCCTGGGTGCTCAGCTCACCTGCGACACCCAGGCGTTCCCCACTTCCGGTCACCCTCCCCCTGAGACCCCGCGTTCTGCCTCAGTGTTCCATCTCACTCTGACCCCATCCTTGTTCCTGCGCTCTGACTTCCCAGTTTCCTGTGTCTCCTTCCTAGGTGTTCAGCTCACCTGCAACCCCCTCCCACGTTTTTCTCCGTGTCCCCTGATGTCCCTTTCTCGTCCCCAGATCTCCCTAAACACCTGGTCTCCAGGCCTCCTGCCATTTGGACTCAGCTCCTTGTCTGTCCACAACTCCCAGAACTTCTTCCTGATGCTGACTCTTTACTGTTTGTGGCCCTGATGGTTTGTTGAAGGAGAAGAGCTGGGGGTCTTAGGGACAGGGACAGAGGGTCCTGTTTAGGTGGAGGAAGACCTGTTGCTGAGAGCTGCTTGGGAACTCTAGGCCCAGCTGCCTGCGCCCTCCCCCTTCCGCTCTGGCCACCGGCTTTGTTTTCCGGAAACACACAGTTCAAGGCGGGAGGGGTGAGATGTCTGAGCAAGCTGCCGGTCCCCCCCCCCCCCCCGCCTCAACTTTGTGCACGGGTGACTTTTTCAACAAGAGATGGGATTAGAAAGAATGTCTGCAGAGAGCGGTGTTTGTGGTGTCCTGGACTTCTAAGTTGGGCCAGATGGTTTTCATCTTGGTGGCCTCCTGATGGCAGTTTGCAGGAAGCAGTCTGGGAGGTGGCGTGTAGGTGGAGACCTGTCTGTATCCTCTCCGCCTCATCCTTCAGGGCTCTGGAGGCAGATGGGGATCTTTGTCCAGGGGGACTCTGGGAGCTGGTGGGTGGAAGGCACAAAGGCCTTGTTGGTGTAGGAAAAACCCCAGCAGCCTACAGAGATTGTGTTGCCCAAGTCAGGTGCTAGGGTGAACACTGTCTGGGCCCCTCAGCTGCCCTGGGGGATTTGCCTGGGTGTAGAGGAGAATGGTGTCTGTGGGTGTCTGCTTGCACCAGAGGTGTGTGGTACTGGCTGGTGGGTCCTTTTTCCCACCCTCAGGTTATAAGGCTGCGGTGCCTGCCATGGGTCTCTGGGGCCTGAACAGACACTGTCATTCCTTACTTCCTACAAAGGATGAGACCCTTGGAGATATCCTGGGAGCCAAGGGACATGGGCGGAACTCGCTTTTACCTTGGAGTGGTCACACTCAAGAGGTCAGGCAGCCAGTGCTGTCCACTATGGTTTGTAGTATCATGGGATTTTTGTGGCTTTTCTGTAATCATACAGTCACTGCCTCTGGCAGAGGATGTAGGTAACATGTTTAGAAGTTGAACTGCTCCCACAAGCCCATCCACAGCTTTGAGGAAGCCAGTATGCCCATTTGTGAATTGGGACAAACGGTGGTGTGCCAGATAAATGCAGGGGACCATTTGTGTTCCTGGGGAGCTTACGAATGAGGGATGCTTGTGCAGAGATTTGTATTCACTCAGTGGCAGGACAGAAACTGTGCCGCATGGTAGATAATGTTTATTCTTTGTGACTCCTTCCTGCTGAGATGCACCAACTAGGCCCTTTCCACCCACAGCAGCCAGCATCTTTCTACAAGGGACTGGGGGCTGGTGAGGCCCTGCTCTCGCCTGTGTGGTAAGCCAGGTGGGAGGAGTGAGGAAAAGTAGGGCTAAGTGTCCTGTAGTGTAGCCTTTGGTGTCAAGATGGTATAGGACAGGCCAGTGACTTTCTTGTTATCTAGGGGACAGATGGACCACGTGAAAGAGCCCTAGCCTGGAGCTACATCATGGTGGAGAAGTGAGTAGGACTTCAGGTTCTCCCACATCTGTCGTCCACTGGCTTGGTGTACATGCTCTTGCTGGACAAGCTGTGTCCTTGTAGGCTGGATATCAACTTGCCAGTCAGTGCCCTGGGCAGTCTTTGCCTAAGAGCCTGTTAGTTGTTGGCACAGCCATAGGCATAAAGCTCTCTGCACTTAGCTGAGAGCTGGTGAGCTGAGAAGACCCTAAATCTGGGGCTTGTGTGGTATGGTGTCTGTGAGGTGGCCATAGCACCTTTTATAGAGGGGTAACCTCTTCCATAGAGGAGGATCACCTGATGTTAGTAACCCTGGGGCCAGAGGATATGCTGGGGAAGGCCAAGACGGCTGCACCCTGAAGAAGCCCATCTTGCATGGCCCTGTGGGTTAGGACACATCTGTGCCTTTGCTATCCTATCCACTTCCTGTCACCTGTTACATTCAGAGCTGGGCAGCAGTGCTTGTGTGGGGACCTGCCCATGAATTGCTCTGACCTCCGTGGGTCAAAGTTGTCCCCATCCTAGTCCCTGGGAGGTGTCTTGATCTCAAGGTGTGTGGTGTTGGGGAACCTCAGCAGGTCTCCACTCAGCTCCTGAAATGCAGAAACATACATGGAAAATTTGGGGGACCACCTGGTCACCTGAGGAGACACTCCGGCTGCTTACCCTTGGGTGGGACAGGTTCCCTAGGCCTATGGGACCATCAGACTCTATGGACTCCATCCCTCTGTGCTCTGCCCCATACACTGCACTGTCACCTAGAGGCTCTGTTCTGGGCAGAGAGGGCACAGAACACCCAGAACAGGTGGCAGTCAAAGAGCCACACCTGGGACCCACAGCTGTCAGATCTGTCCTCTGGCTGTATGTTTATGTCCATACACAAGCATGGCAGAGGAGCAGGCCCTGGTCCCCAGGCCTGAGGGGACTCCCCTAGTGCCTGGTGACAGCATGAGGACAGCATGATGCTTGGCATTCCCGCCCTGTGCTCACTACAACCCCAGGCCACACCTTGGGCACTCCCATCAGTGGCTAGGTGTTGTGGGTGGACCCCCATCCTGCCGCTCTGAAAGAGACTTGGAAATTGGTCTCACTTATGGCCTAGTGGTCAAGGGGCCATTCCTCTGGTTAGCCTCCGTTCCCTCCTGAAGGAGCAGATCTTCAGGTTGCCATCGCCCCTCGGAATAGCTCAGTGTCACCAGGGCAAGACAAATTGAGGTCACATCCTGTTAAAAGAGATCTTCCTTGGGGCTGGTGAGATGGCTCAGCGGGTGGGGCTGGTGATATGGCTCAGCGGGTAAGAGCACCCGACTGCTCTTCCGAAGGTGATAAGTTCAAGTCCCAGCATCCACATGGTGGCTGCAGCCATCCGTAACGAGATCTGGCGCCCTCTTCTGGAGTGTCTGAAGACAGCTACAGTGTACTTACATATAATAAATAAAATAAATCTAAAAAAAAAAAAAGAGATCTTCCAGAGTCTCTGACATGGGTCAGAGTCCAGTGGCAGCATGCAACCTCACATTGTATCTGCAGTGAAAGCCGGAAACCAGGGGACAAAAAGACGTTGGACTGTCTGTGCCAGAGGGAGGCCCATAGGTGTGAGTCTCCAGCCAGGGCACTACCCACTGACTCCCAGGTGGGAAGAAACCCCATCTTGCTCTTTTTTTTTTTTTTTTTTTTTTGGTTTTTGAGACAGGGTTTCTCTGTATAGCCCTGGCTGTCCTGGAACTCACTTTGTAGACCAGGCTGGCCTCGAACTCAGAAATCCGCCTGCCTCTGCCTCCTGAGTGCTGGGATTAAAAGCGTGCGCCACCACGCCTGGCCATCTTGCTCTTTTTAACTTTAGGTTTGTGAGACAAGGGCTCACATGGATTAGGATGCTCTTGAACACTAGATCCTCCTGCTGTGGGTCCTGAGTGTTGTGGTCACCGTGCCTGGCTTTTTTTTTTTTTTTTTTTTTTTAAAGATTTATTTTATTTATTATATGTAAGTACACTGTAGCTGTCCTCAGACGCTCCAGAAGAGGGCACTAGATCTTGTTACGGATGGTTGTGAGCCACCATGTGGATGCTGGGATTTGAACTTATCACCTTCGGAAGAGCAGTCGGGTGCTCTTACCCGCTGAGCCATCTCACCAGCCCC